>OZ024745.1:127430129-127445129 GCA_964016885.1 Eledone cirrhosa
ACTCCAATATTAATATCTAGTTTTGGCCTAAGGGCAGTGGATTGGCAGTATCGGTAGAGCGTCGGACAACATGCTTTATGGCATAGATTCACGCTCCTTTACGATCAGAGTTCAAATCCTGCTGAGATTAGCTTTACCTTTCATCCTTACGGGGTCGATAAAATAAAGTACCAGTAATGCACTGGGGTTAATTTAATCGACTTTCCCTTCCCCCAAAATTTCTGGCGTTGTGCCTAAATCAAAAACCAATATCTAGTTTTGGCTTGGAATTCAGAAACATGAACATCAATGTCGACCTCGGTGGGATTTGAACTCAAAACATAAATGGTTGCACCTAAACACCGCAAGGTATTATGTTCACCTCTCTCTCTCTCTCTAGATTCTGCTATTATACCGCTTTGTAGGGGACAATTATTAATGAACCTGTCAGTCATTTTTTTGTCACACTTCTTGTTTAAATAACAATTCGAGAAAGTCGTTCAACAGAAAACAAAAACATCTTTTGAATTCTTGAGATATTTTCAATAATTGTACTTTCTTTCTTTTCATTCTTAGTTTACTTTGAAGTGGTTGACGTAAAAAGATATGACTAAATGCCGGGTCTTTGTCTATGTTAAGTGCTTACTAATTCTTCTTTATATACGTCTCTCTCTCTCTCTCTCTCTCTCTCTCTCTCTCTCTCTCTCTCACTCTCTCTCTCAGTCCCTCTCTCTCTCTCTATCTCCCTAACCTCTCTCTCTCCCCCACACACATATACACAGGCACAAAAATAGATACCGACAAATACCCGAAAGAAAAAAAAAAGACGTACATACCCGCACCATAAACTATTCATAAACGTATACAAATATTCACTTTCGCATATAAAAGAAAATGCTTCCAAATACCATTTACATAGGTACATACATATCTACAGTAAAAAAAAAAACAGACGAGTCCACAAATATTTACATAACTAGACCTATGTACACATCTGCATATAGATACATATAGTCATGATACACAAATACCTTAGTAATGATGTACATAAATACATGCACTCACATACCAGCGTAGTACCCGTCGAAAATGATGGGGTTTCAGTACAGAATGAAGTATGGAAACAAAATATATGAACGTGTAAGATAAAGAGAGTGATATTGGCTTATACACAAAGATAAAGATTAAGATAGAACTAATTTGATGGTATAAATGAGAATAATGAGGTAAGAGGGAGAGAGGTAGGGAAGATTAATGACAACATAGTTAGTACATAATGTAGTTGTGGGGTCTGGTTTGGTGCACGCCATAAAAGGAAGCTCAATTTTTAATCTATTATTGCACATTCAGCATTTATGTGCAAATGACTTATCACTTTGGTAATGGAAGTGTCGTGGGGACACTATTGTTGGGCTCTGTGAAGGCGCATGGCTTAGTGGTTAGCGCATTGGGCTTGCAATTGAAAGGTTGTGAGTTCGATTCTCGGACCGAGTGATGTGTTGTGTCCTTGAGCAAGACACTTTATTTCACGTTGCTCCAGTTTACTCAGCTGTAGAAATGAGTTGAGACGTCACTGGTGCCAAGCTGTATCGGTCATTGCCTTTCCCTTGGACAACATCGGTGGCATGGAGAGGGGAGACTGGAATACATGGGCGACTGCTGGTCTTCCACAAACAACCTTGTCCGGATCTGTGCCTCTGAGGGAAACTTTCTAAGTGCAAATCCCATGGTCATTTGTGACCGATGAGGGTCTTTACTCTTTTTTTTAGTGCATCCATGATCCTTAATCCGGTTCTGTAAACAAAATAACGTAATCACTCACACAAACACGCACTCTTTCCCTCTCTCTTCCTTTTTTTCTCTCTCTCTCCCTTCCGCTACTTTTTTCTCTTTCTCCCTTTCTCCCTCTCTCTTACACACACAACAACGCAAATATACGCAGAGTCCTGCAATCACACATACACATACACACAAACATATATACTTGCCAAAACAAACTCTCACACACACAGATACACTAACACGAAAGCATACCCATATACACATATACATGAGCAATATGAAATACATGAGTCTGTATTTGTGAATATATTGCATATAATATATGTGTTTGAATATGTTGTGTGTTTTCTTACATTCCTGAATAATAGATTGTGTTAAACATACTTAATTTTCACACCAGTTATTTAAATTATTCAACACAAAAGACCTACTAAGCTGAAGTGTTTCCTTTTGATATGATTTCATTATGTTCTACATATATTCATGGAAAATCACATATGCTTGTTTACGAAAAAAACATGTACAACCATATTATTATTGAAAGTACATTTGCATATACCCATTAACATTATCTCGCACTCATAATATATATATATATCATAATATATATATATATATATATATATATATATATATATATATATATATATATATATATATATATATATATATATATATATATATATATATATCAACAAAGGGATATTTAATTTGTTGGTAATTCAACAAATATATATATTTATAACTGATTCAAAGCAGTCGACGAGTTTTCTGGAGTATAATATCAAGGATATTAATAAATGGAAACTATATTTATAAAACCATATTTATTCTATTATATATATTTCAAGGGTACCAAAGTTTGTTTTATAAATATTGACTATCCAGGTAAAACTTGAACCCTGAAGGTCTGATTCCTGTATATGTCAATATTTATAAAACAAACTTTGTATTTTATCTGATGAGAGCGTACCAAAGTTTTGGTACCCTTGAAATATATATAACTAGACCTGAAAATGCGCAAGCTCAAAAGAGCCACAGAATGTTATAATAAGCCTTCAAAAGTGTGGGACTAGAGTTGTTGCTCAAAAATATTGTAATCATTATCTATCGTACACTCTGTGGCATCCTTTTATAAAAAAGAGACTCATAACGAACTCAAGACGACACGATAATTATTTAAGTGAATTTATAATATAGAATTCGGTTTCAGTGCATATCGTATTAATCATTACTAAACATCTAATATGAGATATTGAACATGTGTTTTCATTTTGTCCTTTATTGTAAGTTGTGATGTTGCTGTTCCATTCATGTTTTCTATTTAATTTTGGTTGGAGTTCATTTATGTTTATTGCCGCCTCTGTGATTTGTCTAAACATTGCGTCTTTTCTGTATGTAGATTTTATTTTTATTTCTATGCTCTCTAATTTGCCCTTATGTTCTATTTTAGCATGTTGGTGGAGTACTGGTGATTCTTTTCTATCTTGAAGCTCTCGCCAATGTTCATTTAATCGTTCTCCTATACTATGAGCTGTCTCACCTATGTACACTATATTCTTATCTTTACATTGTCCTTCAGTACATCTTATGCTATATACTATGTCTCTAGTTTTACAGTTACTATGGGGGCTTAGTTTACAGATTATGCATTTCTTATCTATACAGAGAGGTCTTTGAAAAGGGTATGTATTACTAATAAGTGTTTTTGTGGAGGCACCTGGTCTTTCTACTATCTTAATATTTAGTTTAAGTTTTTCAAGTGCCCTTCTAAATTTGTAAGCTAGTTCACCTTAAAATGAAAACACACACACATAGAACAAACAACCAACCAGTAACATGTAAATAAACAAATAAATAAACAAATAAAAACACACACAGACACCCGGATGTAACACATGCGCAAACTAAGCACACAACACGCACAAAAACAAGATGGCGTAGGACAGAACAAAGGAGAGGCACAAAACAAAGAAAAGAATCCCCAGTCACTGAAGAGGTCACAGAATGTATGACGAAAGAACTTTGACAATATATGAACAACCGTCCGGTTGTGGAACCAACCAGACAACCGGAAATTTATAAAATTTTAAATTTATAATTTAATTTATAATAAATTGGAGTGAAAGCAACTGGTGCGTGTGTTTCTTATTGGCAACATGACCCTCCCAAAGTATAACAATATTGGTTTCAACACACGTTTTCAGATAAAGAATCTTGCTAAACAAATTCAGAAACGATATATATATATATGTGTGTGTATATGTGTGCGTGTATGTATGTGTGTATATATATATATATATATATATATATATATATATATATATATATATATATATATGTATATGTATGTATATGTATGTATATATATATATATATCGTATATAATACATACATATATATCATATATCTTCTTTGTCTATTTATTCCTGGCAGGAGAGGGCGCTGGGGTGGAGCAGAGCCCTCAAACATGCCCTTCTGTGAATCCTGTCAGAAGCGACTATCTCCAATTGATCCGGCTGGATCCCTAAGCGAGACCAGCCGAGTTCATGTATGTTATCCAATCATCTTGTTCGGCGTCTACCCATGGGTCTCCTCCGTTTTGGTTTTGCCCGTAAAATTTATTGAACGATTCTTTCCTGAGATATTCTGATCACATCCATATTATGGGAGTTTTGATCTCTCAATTCGGAGAAGTAGCGTCTTTACCTGGAACAATGCCCTGATTTCCGAGTTACGCACTTTATGGTGTAACGTTACTCACAAAACTCCATGAATAAAAAAAAACCTCCGACTGCAAGTTACCTCCTGAGGTACTGAAGAAGATTCCAACAGTTGCAATATAATAGATCAAAGCTACCACACTTTATCTGAACACAGCATTCTACAACAGAGCGCCCGAAAAACTTGTTATAAACCCGAATGTTATATAATTGCATACAACAACACGATGCTGTACTAGGTGAATCAAGAAATACCAGTGTTGTCTGGTGAACCAAGAAAGACCAGCGTTGTCTGGTGAACCAAGAAAGACCAGGGTTGTCTGGCGAACCAAGAAACACCAGCGTTGACTGGCGAACCAAGAAAGACCAGGGTTGTCTGGCGAACCAAGAAACGCCAGCGTTAAATGGCAAACCAAGAAACACCAACGTTGACTAGCGAACCAAGAAAGACCAGCATTGCCTGGCAAACTAACAAACACCAGCGTTGTCTGGTGAACCAAGAAAGACCAGCATTGCCTGGCAAACCAAGAAACACCAGCGTTAACTGGCAAACCAAGAAACACCAGCATTGCCTGGCAAACCAAGAAACACCAGCGTTGTCTGGTGAACCAAGAAAGACCAGCATTGCCTGGCAAACCAAGACACACCAGCGTTGTCTGGTGAACCAAGAAAGACCAGCATTGCCTGGCAAACCAAGAAACACCAGCATTGCCTGGCAAACCAAGAAACACTATATCTCAATAAACTCATCTAAACTCCAAATAAGCTTCATGTAGTCTTCGAAACTGTTAAGTATTGCAGCAACTAAATCTCGCTAAACTTCCCATTCTACTGTCATAAAACAAAACAGAAAAGGCCCATAAAGTAAGGCAGTCATTGACGTACGTAATATACTTAACAAACAAAATAGAATGATAAGCTGGCCATAGCTTAAATGTCTGGTCATGTCTACTCGACAAAAACTGACGTTGGGTTAAGTAGCAGCAACAACATCACAACCATCACCCCCAACAATATATATCATACAACACCATACCAATTTACTTTATACAGAGTACTGTAACACTGCACTCTATAATGCATAACACTACATACCATAACCACCATACCATTTTAGACTACAGTGTACTCCACTGCATTCGCGCTCCCGGTTATTCACGGACTTTTCTTTAAAACCTAACTATTAATTGTTCATGGAAACCACCGCATATTGGCGGAATCGTAAATGTCTTCCGCGATTTTTTATGGCTTTTTTCGTGGCATTATATATTCTTTTACGCCTTTTAACGCTAAATTATTAATAACAATATACCATATTTAACGTTATGTTTTGATGTTTATAGGCATTTTTATGGACCACGTCCAATATTCGCGGTTTTTAACTCTTCGCAGGTGCTCTAGGAACGTACCCACCGCGATTATCAGGTACAATTGTATATAGAGAGTACTGCACACCGCCCTAGAGACTATTGTAACACTGTACTCTATAATGCATAACACTACATACCATCACCGCCACCACCACAGCAACCATACCACTACATCCACAACCATACCACTACACCCACTCCATCCCGACTCGACCACTTTCAAACGTACAACATCACAAGCCATCACTCTCCTCCATATCATATCCTATATACTATATGAAACTATACCAAGTACAAATGTCGTAAAATTAATGAAACCTTACAACAATGATACATTGTCAATCTTAAAATGAAAAACACTGTATTTTTATAAAAAGGAAAATTTTGTTGTTGTTTTTTGAAACAAAAAGATGAAACAACAACAACACTAACAACACCAACAACAATAAAACAATATATAAACTAAATAAAACGCCTTAACATAAACAAAATAAAACCAGTATTGTGAGACAAACTCGCCATATTTCAACAGAGCCTCACTGTCACATCAAGCATTGTGATTTACTTGCTATTATTTCAGTAATATAACTGGTTACAACTGCTTCTTTTCTTCTCTATCAGGATATCTATCAATCAGCCTATTATATATTTTTCTTTCTTTATTTACCCTTTTTATTCTTTTTTCGTTCTTTTTCTTTTTTTCGTTCTTTCTTTCTTCCTTTTTCGTTTTTCTTCGTCTTTTTTCATTCTTTTTCTTTTTTTCTTTCTTTTCTTTCTTTTTCTTTCTTTCTTTCTTTTTATATGCTTTTTTCTTTCTTTTTCTTTTTCTTTCTTTTGTTTGTTTCTTTTCTTTCTTTCTTTCTTTCTTTCTTTCTTTCTTTCTTTTTCTTTCTTTATTTTGTTTGTTTCTTTCCTTTCCTTTCTTTCTTCCTTTCTTTCTTTCTTTCTTTCTTTCATCCTTTCTTTCTTTCTTTCTTCTTTCCTTGTTTCTTTCCTTCCTTCTTTCTTTCTTTCTATCTTTCTATCTTTCCTTCTTTCTTTCTTTCTTCTTTCTTTCTTTCTTTCTTTCTTTTATATCCTTCTATATATTTTTCTCATCCTTCCGTACTTCCATTATCCTTTAACTAACTGCTAGCCATTTTAAAGAGCATTATTGCTTTGTTATTGTAATATCTCGTTAGCCAAGACTATTGTGAAAAATATCAAAAATATCAGAATAAATATAACAATACAACGGATTATATATATATATATATATATATATATATATATATATATATATATATATATATATATATATATATATATATATATATATATATATATATATATATATATATATATATATATATATATATATATATATATATATATATATATATATATATATATATATATATATATATATATATATATATATGTATATATATATATATATATAAAGACGTGTGGCGGAGTGTTTAGAGAATTGGAATCACAATCTTGAGATGGTAAGTACGATTCCTGGACCGGGTGATGCGTTATGCCCTTCAGCAAGACACTTTATTTCACGTTGCTCCTTCTACCTGGAGTTGCGACTGATAGATAGTATTAGCAACTGGAAAGACCGACGAAAACATTGTTTCTTCGGTCCGATTTGACGAAAGTCGATCGATCCTTTTATATATATGTATATATATATATGATATTTGTTTCTACTTTTGGCACAAGGCCATCAATTACCCAGTGTATTACTGGTACTTTATTTTATCGACCCCGTAAGGATGAAAGGCAAAGTTAACCTCGGCGGGATTATATATATATGATAATTGTTTCTGATTTAGGTACAAGGTCAACAGATTTTGGAGAGGGGAGATTCGATTAAATCGCCCCATGCATTACTGGTACTTTATTTTATCGACCTCGTAAGAACGAAAGGCAAAGTTAATCTAGGCATGGTTTCTGCTTCCTGTAGTCGTCATCTCTGCTTTCATCACCTTCAACACTATAACCAAATTAAATACTCCTTTACTCCGTAAAGAAATCTTACTGTTTATAGTGGCATATTATACTTACAACTGGGCCATATAGTATGTTATAAATTTCTTGGTGATGAACAGAGCGTGGCGTTGGGAAAAAGAAACGAATTAATGTTCGACTATGCTTCTACAGGGAAATTCCGTTATAACGAAATTCACGCGGTATAAAAAAGTTTATTGTAACGAAAAATTCTTTATAACGAAATCGACCAAAACTAATCAAGCGTTTGTTTGTTATTACCTCGGGGATTTAAAAAAAATTTCGTTATAATGGAATTTTACCTGTAATTTAACTGACTGCAGCTTTTTAAAATCGATAACATTACTAAAAAAATCGATAACATTACTAAGAAAGAAAAAAAGAAGAAGAAAGGCTAACGAATAATCTAGGATATATTAATATATTATAGCTAAAATATCATATATTAGCTCTACGGCTATTTTTACAAAATTATTTCAACAACTAATTATTTAAATTATTTTGTCCGGCGTATATATATTTCTGTTCATGTCTAATCTCAAATTACAGTGTAAACTGTTGGATAATTAATTACCAATAGCGCAGGTGTTACCTACTGAATCAATATGAGAGCTGTTGTTTGTGTAAATTAGCTTAGAATAGGATTCTATATCATTGTCACAGATGGACTGAGATTATGAGATGCTGAACTTCCTGTTGAAGATATGTCGGCTCGTATCATATAAATATAGGCGGTGGATTGACAGAATCGATAGAGGGTCAGACACCATGCTTTGACGCATAGTTACGGCCCTTGCCATTCTGAGTTCAAATCCTGCTAAGGTTAACTTTGCCTTTCATCCTTACGGGGTCGATACAATAAAGTACCAGTAATACACTGGGGTAATTGCTGGCCTTGTGCCAAAAGTAGAACCAATTATATATATATACAGGCGGCGAATTGGCAGAGTCGTTAAGACGTCGGATAGAATGCTTTACGGTATTCACCCCACCCCATTGCATTCTCTGAGTTCAAATCCTGCCGAGGTCAACTTTGCTTTTCATCCTTTCGAGGTCGATAAAAAGTACCAGTCCAGTACTGGGGTCGATTCTTCCTCTATAGAAAAAATCGGCTGTGTTCAGACCTGGAGAGGGTTGGGCTCCGCCCAGTTTAAAAGTGCCCTAGACACACCGTATGACGGTACCTCTACGACTCCACAAGGAGTTATGGAATCTTTATCCTTTATCCTTTTTATTATATAAATAGAACAGAGAGTGGTGGATTGACAGTATCGGTAGAGCGTCGGATAATATGCTTCGCGGTATAGAGTTACGACCCTTTCGTCCTGAGAGTCCAAATCCCGCCGAGTTTAGTGGTTAGCTTTGTCTTTCATCCTTACGGGGTCAGTAAAATAAAGTAGAAGTCACACACTTGGGTGGATTTAATCGACATTACCCTCCCCCAAAATTGCTGACGTGAAAGCCAGGTTTCGAATGATGGATTCAGACGTGGAAACTAGGTTTCTTAATGTTGTCAAACAAGACAACAAATTATAGATCACACACTACCTCACCACAGTAATACGCATTGCAATAAATTGTTTCGTAAATAAAAATAGTGCTGATTTAAAAAAACTATTTTAGTTGTACTAGAGCAGGCATGGGCAACCCTTTTCAAGAAGCGGGCCGCATGAGATATGGCTCATCATCAGGCGGGCCGGAAGCGCTAATTTACATTCGTGCATACATTAAGAAAAGGGCGGTAACTCAGGTTGTTTTAATTTATTTCTTCAGAATTAGTACACGTTGTTTTCCTTGATAGAAATATGAATTACGACTGAAAAGTTGTGGTAAAAGTTGGGGTTAAAAAAATAAATCGGAAAGATTTCACTTAGGTGACTTAGGCGGGCCATTCCGAAAGCTTCGCGGGCCGCAGGTTACCCATGACTGTACTAGAGTTTTAGGAACATATGAAAATTGACAAAATTCAATATATAATTTTTGCCGACCCAGACCACTAACTTTTCCTTTAGGCTTTCGTTTTTGTAACCTTTATCGAATATTTTGAAAGTCCTTTACTCAGAATCTCAACAAACCTTTTTAGCAAAACCTATAAGCAGAATTAGAAATGTCGATCTAAAACATTGGTAGATAATGTTTTAGGGAAAGAAAATTAAGATGTTGTGAGAGTAATCAGAGCGACGGAGACCATGCTTGTAGCATAGAATTATGGCCCTTTACGTTCTGAGTTCAGATCCCGCCGAGGTTAACTTTGCCTTTCATCCTTACGGGGTTGATAAAATAAAGTACCAGTAATGCACTGGGTAATTGCTGGCCTTGTGCCAAAAGTTGAAACAGTTATTAGTATTAACAGCAGGATGGTGAATTGGCAGTAATCGGTAGAGCTTCGAATAACCTGCTTTGTGGCATAGAGTTATGGCGCTTTACGTTCTGACTTCAAATTCCACTGAGGTTAGCTTTGCTTTTACTCCTTACGCGGACGATAAAATAAAGTACCAGCCACGCACTGGGGTCGATTTAATTGACTTTTCCCTTTCCCAAAATTGCTGGTCTTTTGCCTATATAAGAAACCATTATTAGTAGTAACAATGGAGGTGGATGGGCAGTATCGGTAGAGGGTCGGACGCCATGCTTTGTAGCATAGATTTACGTGCCTTGCCATTCTGAGTTCAAATCCCGTCGAGGTTAACTTTGCCTTTCATTCTTACCGGGTCGATAAAATAAAGTACCAGTAATGCACTGGGTAATTGCTGGCCTTGTGCCAAAGGTAGAAACAACTATTAGTATTAACAATGAAGTAAAATAAGGAAACAAAACCAAATCAACGACTCAGCACTTCTTAATGTCATGTTTTCGTTTGTAATATATCTGACTTCATTATAATCACTAGCAGAAAACCCACCGTTCGGGGGGTTTTCTGCTAGCATGTGTAGTGTGTATATTGATATTATACGCAAGTATATATACATGTAGATATGATACATCAAATAAAATCGTAATTGACAATATACACAGTAATTGAACGAAGACTGTGTTACACTGTCTTATGTAATTAGTAACGTAATCCATGATACATTAAAAAAAAGACGATATTATATATAAACTGCATTAGGAGAAAATTAGTGACAGAAAATTAATATGTTTATTTAAGCGATCGCCACCGGAAGTGTTGACATTTGAAAATTTTAAAGAAGTGAATCTTTAAATAAGCTATAAAATATATTTAATGAACAGCCACGAAATTTAGTAGATAAATTTTGTAATATTCATTTATTATTTATTCAAAGTAAACCAACTTATTTTACTAATGAGTTAAAAAATTATAAACCGTACGCAGTCCCGTGCTTCTTACTTTATTATAGTTTAGATAACTGGATTAAATCTCTGCATGCTTCTTTCTTTCTTTCTCTCATTCACACTCTCCAGCATTTCCCTCCCTCTATTTCTACCTACATCCCCCTCTGTCTACCCATATCCCTCTTTCTCTATCCATATCCCCTCTCTCTACCCGCACCACCGTCCTCTCTCTCTCTCTCTCTCTCTCTCTCTCTCTCTCTCTCTCTATATATATATATATATATATATATATATATATATATACCTGTGCATGCAACACAAACACACACATAAAAATACGTATGTACGTACGTGAACACGCACACTCATACTACATACATCACGTTTTATTACACACACAGATATATACATATATAATGTAAAATAATATAATATAATATAATATATATATATATATATATATATATATATATATATATATATATATATACACACAAATATATTTGTACGTAAGAGTTTCTTTGAAGTAAAACTAATATAATGTTTAAAAATGTATTTCAGGTTTTGAATGATTTTCAAGTTTTTTTTTTTTTTTCACACAATCTGAGAACATAGAAATACAAGTGAAAAAAAAAAAATGAAATAAAAGGTAAACAATCTCACTAAAAAAGAAAAATGCGCCCCACCGCTACCACCACCACCACCACTACCACCACCACCACTACCATCATCATCATCATCATCATCATCATAAGTAGTATTTTTATACATAAATTGCTTCCAATTAAAGTTGCAAGAATGTCACACAATGCAAGCTAGACAAGTTATTTGAAATTATTCCCAACATTATTTACATTAATATATATATATATATATATATAAGGTACTCAATACATAACAGAGTATAAAAGTTTTAATATAGATGAGATTCTACAGGACTAGAACTGTTTCATTCTTTAGAAATCACCAGGAATCGAGATTCCTGATGATTTCTAAAGAATGAAACAGTTCTAGTCCTGTAGAATCTCATCTATATTAAAAGTTTTTTTTATATATATATATATATATATATATATATATATATATATGAAAAGAGTCAGGACCCTGACGGCTGAGCTCCGGCCGTTTCGAATGCTAAATACGAACTGGATCTAGGTGTCGAAACGGCCGGAGCTCAGCCGCCGGGGTTTTGTCTCTTTTCCTGTTACCCTAAGTATTGAGTACTCTGGTGCATTATGGTCCACCTGGTATCTTACCACACCCTCTTTGTTATATATATATATATATGTTAATCATCATTGCTTGGCTTCGCGAACGAAGATTATGAAGTGGGTGGTCCACGCCGACTGCAGGTACACTTGTGGCTGTTGAGGCCAATGCGGGACAAGCAGGCAGAGCCGCAGCGGCTGCAGTTGAATGTCTGGTCAGGGTTTAATGACTTGGCGTTGTGGTTCTTCCCCCTTGTGCCTTCTGTCCTTGAGGGTGGCTTTGTGTGTTTTCGAAGAAGACAGTACGGTTGATATATATAAAGGCAAATAGGCAGTGTCGTTAGAATGTTGGATAGAATTCTTTCTTTTATCTCTTGGAGGTAATTATAAAATAAAATGCTACTGGTGTCGTTTCTTCCCCAGTATCTCTTTCTCACGCCCCTCCTCTCTTAACTTCTCCCCGTTAGTGGAATTGATCGGCTGAAGTAGGATGGGGTCCCCCAAGTCAAAAATACCCAAGACATGTATGTCCCTAAAGCACTCCTACGACTCCATGTAGAGAACATCTTTTCTTTCAAACATGCTCTATTTCTATTGAAGACACAACCGTGTTCCAGTTTGATCAATTTTGCTAGGATCTTTCGTAATTCTTTATTAGTTCTTTATGCTTTGTTTGTAACAGTAGCTTTTCTAAACCCATGTATGTATTAACGTTTCGTAGTATTCCTGTCTACATCTTTAGAATTATAATGACAATACTATTGACATATTGGTCACGTGCTCAGCAGTGGGGGGGTAATGATGGGGGTGATAGGAACATTATGCGCACCCGATTCAAAATTTCTCTACGGTTAAACGTAGAAATTATAATTGGTTTCGCGTCTTTAGTATCTGTTGATTAATATTTGGCTTTTATTCGGGTACACATTCGTGCCGTTCTATGTACTTAAAGTGGAAAATATATTTGTCTCTGAATACAAAAACGCTAACCAGAGAAGGTGCGTCGCCTAAGGGTAAGGGTGTGGAACTTATGATCATAATGTCATGGGTTCGATTCTTGGGTTAGGTTGCGTGTTGTGTTCTTGAGCAAGACACTTCATTTCACATTGCTTCACTATACTGAAAATGAGTACCAGTAATAGTTGGAGGTTTAACCCTGTGATGGACTGGCGTCCTGTCCAGGCGAAGCCGTGTCCTTTCAGTCGCTTCTCGCCACGAAACCGGGATAAGCACCGGCCTGGCACAGACTTTAACCCTTGCCATATTCTGCCGTCTTGTCCAGAGAAGAGTATCGTACTCTCAATCACTTCACGCCAGGAAACCGAGATGAGCACCGGCCAAATGAGCCATCCGGCTTAAGACAGACTTTAGGCTTTTAGACATACATACACACACACATTGATACATACATAGACACACACATATGCATACATACATACATATATAATATATATATAGAAGGATCGATCGACTTTCGTCAAATCGGACCGAGGAAACAATGTTTCCGTGGGTCTTTCCAATTGCTAATACAATCTATCGGTCGCAACTCCACGTAGAAGGAGAAACGTGAAATAAAATGTCTTGCTCAAGGACATAACGCATCGCCCGGTCCAGGAATCGAACTCACAACCTTGCGAATCCAATTCTCTAACCACTCAGCCACGCGCCTCCACACACATATATATATATATAATACATACATAATACATACATACATGCCTGACGAGCCTCCTGCCTTGATACAGACTTTAGTCTTAACTAGAACCAGTATGTCGATGATATATCTAGTGTGGCTTACTGTTCTAGAGGTCGATCGTCTTAAAGATGATCTTGAGAAAAAATTCCAGTCTAAAACCGATCGTCTTAAAGGTGATTTTTAACCGACACAAAGTAAAACTAGGATACTCCTGCGCTAAGAACATGAAGGCCCACATCACCAACAGCCCTAAGAGCAACATCCCACCAGGGTGCTCTTGCCTTAAGCCCGAAGCTTGTCCCCTTCAACAGCAATGCAACACACCCGCTGTAGTTTAGGAAGCTGTGGTCACTTCCAACCGACCAAATCAACCACAGGAGGTCAAATCCCATGTGGGTATGGCGGAGAGCCGATTTAAGGAACGCTTCCTGAATCACCAGTCGACCTTTAGGTACCCGGACAGACGTTCATCCACGAAACTCACGAGCCACGTATGGTCCCTCAAGGACTCAAGTATAGATTACTCCATTCAATGGAAAGCCAACACTAAGTGTGTTGACTATGTATTGATGAACGAATAAATATTCTAAAGGGATTACGCAATAGTGATTGCCTTAACTCGAGAAATGAATTCTTCACACGTTGTCCACTCGTCTGGAAACACCTCTTACATAACTACAAGGCTCCGGATTGAATTACAACAACATCCTAAATTTCTTATCAACTAGAAACTTTCGGACTTTCGCAGTTATCTCCCTTACACCTCTCGCACGCAATTTAGTATTGCCTGTGTGAAGTCATCGTTTCTGCGCATGCGCGTTCGTAGGTTGTCCTTCTTGTTCCGTATAACCATGTCCATTACGAGCTGAGGATCTGCTGAGGTGAAAGAATTGTTCTCGGTATGGAGAACTAACTGTTGTGTAACCACTTCTATATATATATATATA
>OZ024745.1:127455129-127465129 GCA_964016885.1 Eledone cirrhosa
GGTTTTTTTAATTTCACAAAGTTTTCCCAATAGAGAGAGAGTCGGTTTCTAACATAGACACAAGACTCTCTCATTGGAATTTACACAACATCAACTAGGTAGATATGTATGTATGCATGTGTAGATATGGATGTTATTGTATGTGTGGTTGTTTATGTTTTGACTTGTATGTGTGCATGCTTTGTATCTGTACATGTGTATATGCACTTATTAGATGCAACATTTCTGGAATGTTTTACATATTTTTACTGTTTCATTAATGGATTGTACTTGTAATTTCCTAACTAGTTGTGTTCTTTCTGTTTCTGTGAAGCCTAGCTTTTCAAGATTTGTATTGAGGCAGTTACTAACATATCCCAGTGCCCCAATAATCATAGGCATAAATCTGAAGGTGTAATCAGGGTGGAGTATCTGCAGATTTCTCATCAGTTCTGCATAAATATTCTCCTTTTCACTAATCTTTGATATTATATTGGCATCTGCTGGGCAGCTAATTTCCACTACTGTGCATGTTTTCTTCTCCCTGTGCCATATCATAATATCTGGTCTGTTATGCCGGCATTTTATTGGGGTTTTTACTGGAACATTCCACCAGTACTCTTTCATATTATATACATGGATGTCTTCCACATTGCCGTAACTTTTAATGTGTTTATTATCGGGGCAATCTTTTTTACGAACTGCATTGTACAGTGTTTTGGCCACTACATCATGCCTCATAGGTAGATAGTACCGCAATGACATCTTTGGACAGCTGCTGATGACATGGGTGATATCCTCAATGTTAGTTCTGTAGAGTCTGCACTTGTTATCACATCTAGGTGTGTTGCCTGCATCCCTATCTCTTTTGTGAATCAGGTATTTCGTGCTAATCTCCTGTTCCTGGATTGCAAAAGCGTATCCTTCAAAGTGGGGGCTAATATAGCGGTTGTTTGTCCAAGATAGACTACTTTCCTTATCTATATTACTCTCACTCTGGAGCTTCCTGGCAACATATCCATGCATGATTTTTTGCTGATAAGCATGCAGTTTTTCATCCATGGATTCTCTGCGATACTGCTGAGCGACATCCCTGGGTGTGAGTTTTTGATTATCACACAGGGAATATCTCTCAAGGAGTTCCTTCCCAATTCTCATGATCTTATCTGTTTCATGCAGATAGACTTGCTCGAGAAACCGGCTCCTACGCTTCGAGGTTCGTAGATGTTGTCGGAGAGATATGATGCAACATTCAAATGTTGTCTGGACTGATGTTAGGCCTCTGCCTCCCAGCTTACGTTTCAAGTAAAGGCGGTCTATGTCACTGTTGATGTGGAAGTTTCCGGTGTTGTTCAGTACTTTTCGAGTTCCAATATCAACTGCTCGGAATTCGTCTATCGTCCAATTGAGTATTCCAAACGTTGGTGTTAGGACAGGCACAGCAAACACATTGTGAGCCACTGTTTTGTTTTGCGCAGAGAGTTCCGATGACCAGATCTTTCTTAATCGGGTGTAGTATTCCCTGGTTACGCGTTCTTTATTACAGATAACATTATAGGATATGTTCTCATCTATCCCCAGGTATCTGTAGCAGTCCTCATCAGATATCGGTGAAACAGTTAGACCATTGATGACAATGTTGCTAGATTGGGTTGTTGTTTTTCCCCGCTTTACAGTCATGTATGAGCATTTATCTTGGCCAAACTCCATTCCTATATCCTTTGAGAACGTTGTAACCAGGTCAAGATTTTTCTTCATCCCATCCATGTTCTTGGCATAGAGTTTCAGATCGTCCACAAATAAATTATGGGTTAGGTTCGTATTTCTGTCCTCCTGTGAGCCAATGATGTATCCCTCATATTTCTTGAGCAGAAAGGATAAAGGGTTTAATGACAAGATGAACAATATCAAAGAAAGACTGTCCCCCTGAAATTTACCCCTGCAATATTTATTATTATCAGTGAAAATAGAGTCCTCCCTCTCTATCTGTAACCTGAGGATAGTAGCCCAAGAAGAAGACAGCTTCTCTATGGCTCTGACAATAATGTCAGGGACTTTAGCAAGTTGGAGGGCCTCTATCATCCAAGAGTGGGGAACAGAATCGAAAGCTTTCCTGTAGTCCAGCCAGACTGTAGTCATATTCCTCCTAAGTTGTCGCACCTCCGACATCGCAGTTTTGTTGATTAGGAGTTGTTTAGCACATCCCCAAACCCCTTTCTTTCCAGCTGCTTGTTCATCTGTGATGATGTTATTATTTTCACAGTGATCTTGGAGGAATAGGTTCAGGCAGGCTGTATATATCTTATACATCAGGTTCTGGCATGCAATGGGTCGGTAGTTTTTTGCCAAGTGGGTGTCTTTGTTCTTGGGGACCAGTAACGTTTGTGCTAATGTCAACCATTCTGGTATAACTGTATCTCCCTTAAGAACTTATTGGTAGAGGTCAGTAAGATACCTCCGATAGAATATTAGTTTTTTGTACCAGTAGCCGACAATCATGTCTCTTCCTGGTGTTTTCTTATCTTGGAGTTTTCATATCACAGTCTCAAGGGTACCCTCACTTATTTCGTATGTTTTTGTTGTAGTGTAGGAGCAATAATTCTTTCGGATTTCTCTTAGCCACACTGTATCTTGGTTGAAATTCTTCTTTTCACCCCATATTTTTCTCCAAAGGGAATCTATGTCTTTCTGGGATGGGGCCTCAGTGACACTTATTATTTTGCCCCTCATATCTCTATAGACTGATGTTTGGTTTCGTATGAATCTTTTATTAAGCACTTTTCTCTCATCTACCTCCTTCAGGTATCGACGTTTTTCGCTAACAGCTCTCAATTCTTGTTTGAGGGTGATCAGCTTATATTGGAGAGTTCTGGTTCTACTGTTACCAAACAACGTCTCTATTTTATTTTTCACTCTTTTTTGGTGAGGGGTGAGGTTTTTTGTGTGTTTGTTTCCATGTAAGGAGCATTGTCACATATCCTATGTTTTTTCGTAGGTCAGCACTCTTTTTTTCTATTTTAGATATATATGATAGTATTTTTGGTGGTGTTTTGTTCTTGTTAATATCTCTGCTATCACCAAGATAATGCTTCACTGTCGTTGCTAGGGCATATAAACAGGCGTTGATTTGCCAAATGTTGGGGTTTTTATCCGTCGTAAATATTCATCCTCTATTTCGTCAATAACACGCAGTATTTCATTATTTCGTTTTTTATTCACCATTGTCGTTTTAACACGTTCAGCAAGAGAGATATTTATACATGAGTTAATTTTTCTCTGGAAAATTTCGTTGAGGGAAATTTTCAATTGTTTATACTTTTGATTATCATTATCGATAGTGTTTTCCCCAGCATTCGAGGTAGACTTAGATGGTATAGGTGGTGTCAAGTTTTTTAGAGGCATAGTTGTTTCAAGACGCTGTTCGACCTGGCTGCTAGGAAGTCTAGTAGCATGGCGACCTGTAGCATTTACAATTAAGTAAATCATTATTAAGTTCGTAACTCCAAGAGAAATGCGATTTATAATTTCGGTTTCTTCTGTAGCTACAACTGAATAAAGTTTGATTACCTTCTTTGTTATTTGTCTTCGACACTTCCTTAATTTTTTTGTTGATGTTGTGTTCAGCCATGCTATTTGTAGCAAATCCTTGTAAAATGAATTATGTATTTAGTCGGATATCTCTACGAATTCGAATAAAAGGTGTCTTCAGAAGGGATAGTTAGAAGAATAACCAGTTATTCAACCTGGCTGTAGTTGTGGCATTACTGTCGGAGATAGTATTCATCTTAAATTTAGTAAATAGTCTCCCACGCCAAAATATGCGACTGATCGCGTTGACTGTTATGTATGTATGTATGTATGTATGTATCAATAATATATTATGGTTAAAATATAATATAATATAATCGTACACATGACTGCAGAAATATATTTGCATGTGTAGGTATATGTTTGTGTGTGTATATATATATAGGTGCCTGTGTGACTGTATGTGCGTGTTTACGTGTCTACATATCTACAAGAATGTCTGTGTCTATCTATGTGTGTGTGTGAATGTGTACGTGTGTACGTGTGTATGAACGAGTATTGTATGAGTGTGTATGTTTATATCTATTGCAGTGTTTTTTAATATAACTCACATTATAAGTTCCAGGTCCGTTTTCTGTGAGCTGGTAGTTTACAATAGGACTTAAAGTGGGATGTCACTATAAATAACAGTTGAGAAAATAGAGTTAAGTAACTCTGAAAATAGAAAAGAGTAAGTGGATAGCGGCGCTTGCAAGGAATCGAACCCTGCATCCGAGTGAGTGCCTTATTAAATTCGCTAAAAAGCTGCTGGCTATTAATCCGTCTTTTTAGATTTTAAGCCTGTATCTTGAAGTATAAACAAAGCGGTAGACTTATGAGTTGTCCTGCTGGTAAGTAAACAGTTAGCTAAATAATGAAGGAACACGTAGCGCGACAGTAGTAATAAATATCAAATTTACACTCAGAAAAAAATCAACGAAACACGTGGCACGGACAAATGATAATAACTAACTTCCTCGTCAGCCACCCACTGGGTAAAGTGATTTTGTGCATAAGTGTAGGATTGCATAATATTAATGACAAGTTGCACAGCGGCTTCTTCAATCCGTCGGAAAGATGCATGTAAGACAACGCAACAACTACAGAGACAGGAACATATTGGAGGTTCGTTCGACTGGGCCAGTAAAACGAATATGTAAACAAATAAGAATAAAAAGAGCTTAGGATATGGTAGAGACACATAGTGTAAATGGTAACGTCGTAGGGAGGGAAATATAAATAGACTTTCGTCAAAAAAGACGGAGTGAGCGAGAGAGAGGGAGAGTGAGAGAGAGTGTGTGTGTATGTGTGTGTGTGTGTGTGTGTGAGAGAGAGAGAGAGAGAAGCTGTCCTGTTGGTAAGTAAACAGTTAATTAATCAAAGAAGGAGTATGTAGTGTAGTTTTACAGTAGTAATACATAGCAAAGTCACACAAAAAAAGAAGAAACGAAACACGTGGAACGAATAAACAGTCCCATTCACCACCATCATAAACTATTTTAATACGATGTTTTAACTACCAAGCTAATTAATCGTATCCCTGGAAAATTTCCAGTCTAATTTCATTAATTTGCCTAATCAGTGAATTATTTCCACTAAAAAAAAAAAAATAATAATAATGTATTAGTAGTTTTGAGATGTTAGTAGTTGTGAGTTGACTGCTTCGTTATGTCAATTATTACTGAAGGATATATATAGAGAACGTCACACCAATGACCAATGAACTGATTTATACTTAAACTTCATTTAACTTTTGATCAATTGAAATTTCAGTTCTCTCTTTCTTTCTCAGCATTTCTCTGTGAATTTCTCTCCTTTTCTCTCTCTCTGTTTTTCTTTATTTGCCTTTATCTCAGCCCCTCTCTCTCCCTCCCCTCCCCCTCCCCCCTCTCTCTCTCTCTCGCCGCTTCTCACTATCATTCTCTGGCTCTCTCACCCATCCTCACGCATTTAAACTCAACTTTCAATAACCGCAATTTTATTCTTATTAGGGTTGTAATGTCAATTGATTAAAAATAATTCTCTGCTTGTCACACTTGTTTAGTGACGCGCATTTAAATACGAGAGGTTGCTGAAAAGTTCCTGGCTTTGGGTAAAAGAAAATACAGGAGGATCAGTTAATTATGATTTTATTCAACATATTCCCCTCTCAGATTCCCACACTTATTGCCGCGGTCCTTCAGCTTTTCTAAGCCCTGTAAAAAGAACTCGGAAGGTTGGGCCTCCAACCAGGCCTCTTAAATACCCTTAAAGTCAAAAAGTTTTCAGCTCCCCTTCGTATATGTCCTTTATGCAAGAGACATCTTTAGGAAATTTTCCAATCTGACATATACATTAAAACAAGACTAATGATTTTTTTAAGTTTACACAAAGCAGGAATCAACCCCAATACTTAATCGAAAGGCGAAGTATGAAATAGTAGATAACATAAGTAGGGTTCACAGGAGATTTTCTTTACAGTTCTTGCCACTTATCATATCACATTGAAAAGGTGTCCTGCCACCACCTATTAAAATTCATAGTTAAGATATTTCGCGTGTTTATTCGTGGATACATCATACATTATCCGATATACAGAATTTGCATACTTATATATATACAGCTATGTTGGCGAGAACACCTTGATTCTATAATTGTCTTTAATTTCAGGTCAATAGTTAAAGCTAAGCCACTTGCAACACTTTAAATAATTTACATGTATATATTTTATGTGGAGTTGAGTGGCTAAGTTGTAAGGTTGAACTTATGTCCATAATGTCGTGCAATTGTTTCCTGGGCTGAATTGTGTGTTGTGTTCTTGAGTAAAACACTTCATTTTACGTTGCTCCAGTATACTCAGCTGAAAATGAGTACCAGCGATAGCTGGGGCTTTAACCCTGCGATGGACTGGCGTCATATCCAGGGAGGAGTCATGTACTCTCAGTCACTTAACGCTACGAAAACAGGATAAGTACCGGCCTGACGAACCTCTTGGCTTGAGAGATTTAACCCTGTGATGGACTGGTGTCCTGTCCAGGGACGAGTCTTGAACTCTCAGTGGTTTAACACCACGAAACCGGGATAAGGATCTGCTTAACGAGCCTCCTGGCTTGCGACAGACTTTAGACTTTAGATATTTTATTGACTCCAGAAGATATAGGAAATTGATAATCTAATGCTGAAGTTGATTTCGGAGTCAAGAAAGACGAAACTAAATGCTGCATTGCACTTAGTTCAGCAGTCTACGAGCCCAGTTGTCTCAATTGACAAATCAGGAATTACATATTTACGTTTTGGACGATGGCGAAACTGAAACATTGTGACATCCACAGGAAGCCCTGTTCCTAAATAACAAATTACAGCGCAAATATTTGCAGCGGATGTGAATTCATCATACAGTGTATAATGATTGCATTGTACACTGCCGTTTCGTTTTTTTTTATATTTCCACCATTGTATAAATTCTGTCAGTAAAATATAGTTGACATAATATGTTTATGTATAACAGATAATAAAATAAAATAAGAGACTTTAAATTAAAAAAAAATATTTATGGTTTAAACAAAATATTTTGTTAGCAGAATAATTAAGTAAATAAATTGTTGTTCTTTAATTTAAATTCACGTGAAAATGTTAAAATGCTTTTGTGTTTAATCTTCGTAAATGGAAATATAAATGCTTAACATTGTTAATGGGATAATTAGAATGGATTAAAAAACTATAGACTTTTGAATAAATATATTGAACAAAGCATAAACTCTAGTCTTAGTTAAAACACATTGGGGAAATTATGACACGACTGTGACAAGGATATTTATAGTACTGGGATCGATTCTTCCCCTATATATCTTTCTCGCTTCCATTCTCTCTCTTTCCTTCTCTGGAAGAAATCTACTGTATTCAGATCTGGAGAGGATTGAACACTGCCAGGTTTTAAAATACTCAGGAAACGTATGTCAATATGGTGACTTACGACCCCTTCAGGAATTACGAAACCATACATATATACATGCAAGTACACATAGTCTTTTGTCTAACAGTTGAATTGGGTGAGTTCTGAATTGAATTCTTGGATTTCCAGGCCAGATTGAAAGGCATTTTGATTTTTAAAATGTGAATATTTTTATTTATAGGCAAAATATCAAAATGGTTCTAGTATTGGTAGTATTGGTATTAGTTCTAGTTTTATTAGTTGTACTTCTTGTTGCTTGTGTGGTTGTTATTAGTGATGTTGATGGGCGTAGTAACATTGCAACCTCAGCTAGGTACTATATATAAGATGACAGGTCATCTGTCTACCACGAACAATAATGAATAAAAAAGCACCGCTGCTTTACATTAAAGTGAAGTGCGCAAATTAGGTGTTTTTGTTCTTTGCTTTTGTTTAATCACAAAATGAATAAAAGGTTCCGCTTTGATGGTAATGGAAACCATTTTACTTTTCAAATGATGGGTATGTACATATACATACATACATACATACATACATACATACATACACATATACATACATACATACATACATACATACATACATACATACATACATACATATATATACATACATATATACATACAGACACACATACATACATACATGATGGCTGCCCCCTCGTTATCGAGTATGGCCATTGCACGATATACCATTATTAATAATTATTAATTAATTCTATCGTGCAATGCCCGTGCGTGAAGATATATTTTAAAGTGAGGAAAGGCTGTGCACTGAGCCAATCCCACTCTCTGAGCGACAGTAGCTATAACCCAAAAAAAAGAAAAGATCAACATCATCGGTAACTACTGAGCCGCAGGTTTTATATCGGAGTTATCCCAGTTTCCCGAGTTGCCTTCTCCTAGAAGAATGCCCTGACAAAGGCTAGGGGTCCTTTACTCCCAGTGGTTTAACCGCGTGGTACATGTGTATATACATATTTACACACTTTCGGATGGCCGTTCACTCTTATGAGTTCTTCCGCCCTTACATACATGCATACACACACACGTCTCTCTATTTATTGGTTTAAATTTATAAAATGAAACAAGAACATACAAAGATACATTATAGCTGCATCTTAGTTTCGAGAATTGCCATGCGTTGGACTTTTTCTCATTTATGGGTGGCACGAACATGACTTTTTTTTATCTTCCCAGGGACTTAGAATACTCTCGGGATATGCTGCAACAAATGAAAACGCCGTGCTCACACAACACACGTGAAAGTGTTTTAGATTAAGTGATGCTTGTGCTTGAAGCTTTTCTAAGTGAAGAAAGGACTTGCACTAGACCAATCCCACTCTCTGAACAACGGTGACAAGTATCCCAAAAGAAGAATAGGTTATCATTGGATGTAATCCCGGCGCAAGATTTAAATCAGATTTTTGCTTTTCCTAGAATGATGTCCTAACAAGAACTAGGGGTCTCTCACCCCCGGTCGACTAACCACCTGCTCGGGCACCTAACCGAGTATTTCCATGTCACCGCACACACACACACACACACACACACACACACACACACACACACACACACACGCGCGCACACACACATTAAATCGACCCCAGTACGTTACTGGTACTTAATTTTATCGACCCCGTAAGGATGAAAGGATGAAACTATATATATAATGATTTCTAGTATAGGCACAAGGCTAGTCATTTGGGGATTAAATCGACCCCAGTACGTTACTGGTGCTTATCGACCCCGTAAGGATGAAAGGCAAAGTTAACCTTGGCGGGATTTGAACTCAGATCGCAAAGGGCCGTAACTCTATGCTGTAAAGCATATTGTCCGACACTCTACCGATAGAACCATTCCACCGCCCACGCCTAATGTAATCGATACTAATAACTATTAAAATAACAACATAAACAATAACAATATTGAAATTGATAGCAATAGAAATATTAACTCACTCTATTAATATTATGGTGTGATGTTTACTTGTGTATAAGTATAGTGTTCGATTTATGCCAGTGTATAAGAAAGGGGGGAACAAGTAAAATAAGAGAAAAATAAAGGCAAATATGAGAAAAGGGATTAGGGGAAGTGTGTGTGTGTGTTTGTGAGAGAGAGATAAAGAGAGAGGGAGAGGGAGAGAAAGAGAAAAAAGAAAGAGAGAGAGAGAGAGAGAAAGAAAGAGAGAGAGAAAGCGAGAAAGAGAGAGAGAGAGAGAGAGAGAGAGAGAGAGAGAGAGAGAGAGAAGAGAGAGAGAGAAAGCGAGAGAGAGTGAGTGAGAGAGAGAGAGAGAGAGTTAAGGGGAGGGAGCCAGATTCATGACTTCCTTCAGAATATTTGTTTCTCTCAAGAAGACCCCACCACGTCAGACCTGACTATATTGGCGAAAGAGAAATGTGATAAGATTGCAAGCACTTTACATTTAGAATCATCTTTGCTTGTCCATACATTTTTTTGGAAAGAACCCAATTACTACTTCTAGAAATACCTTAATCGATTCCACTTAAGCATTGTAGGAGAT
>OZ024745.1:127470129-127475129 GCA_964016885.1 Eledone cirrhosa
TTATAGCATAGTAATTCTCTCTCTCTCTCTCTCTCTCTCTCTCTCTCTCGCTCACTCTCACCTTTTTTCACTTTCTCTCATATGTTCCAGTAGGCGGCAAGGAAGAGGTGTGTAACATTGACAACGGCCAAATAACCAGAAACAGCGCTATCGGTTGCTTCCCCTTGCTTCTGCGGGAAGAAAGTAGATGACGTCAGTCATCATCTTTAAAATTCATAACTAAAGGCTTTCAAATGTTTATTAATAAATTTGACAGATCATCGACATTGTGTATTTCAGGGGGTTGTAGTTAATGAAGACATTTTGAAATTTTTTATTTCTACTACTTAAATGAAAACTTACTATATGATATAGAAAATGTTGCTAGTTGTGTTGAATATGGAAAGAAGTTGTGGATATGGTATACTTCTGCTTCTCTTGATACCTCAAAAATGTAAGGTTTCGATTGAACCCTAAGTGTTGCAGTTGAAGTAAGTCCTGATTCAGCAAACCTATGATGGAAGAACTTTGTCTTATTGTAGCGTATCTAGGACTAGATTGTCTATTGAATTTTTCTATACCAACTTTTAGAAAGTACTGTCGAAAGATTTAGTAATTATAATTGTTTCTACTTTTGGCACAAGGCCAGCAATTACTCAGTGCATTACTGGTACTTTTATTTTATCGACTCCGTAAGGATGAAAAGCAAAGTTTTAGTAATTATAATAATGTTGTGACACTCAAATGAATTCCGTTGCCTATCAATGATTTCTGATTTAGGCTCAAGACCAACAATTTTCGAGGGAAGGGGCACAAGGCCAGCAATTTGAAGGATGGGGGAAAGTCGATTAAATCGACCCCATTGTGTTACTGGTGCATTATTTTATCAATCCCATAAGGATGAAAGGCAAAGCTGACCTCAGCTGGATTTGAATTCAGAATGTAAAACACGGTAGGTACATGCCGCAAAGCATGTTGTCTGATGCTCTACCGATACTGCTAATCCACCAGCCTCTCCGTTGCCTATTATTGAAAATGTTTTGTTTTTGCTTTTGTCGTCAACATTGTTGTTGTTTAGCCCCAGGTCAACCATGGACGAGCAGACCTGAGATATCAAAGACATTCAGGTTATGATCATCCCAATCTTATGCATGACTATATAATCAAATGTGCCGATGCCCGCTCTAAGAAGGTTTAACTTGAGGGAAGTTTGGGTGGTATTTCTAGCATGTCATGTCACTACGTAGTGGTTCCGCCATTAACTTATCATGCGTGTTGTTGTTGGTGTGGTGGTGATGGTTATGAAAGGAGAGGTGAATGCGATATCACGTTGAGTGGTTCAAATGACACAGCATTATGTTGGCAACTGGTGTTGTTGATGTTAGCCAAGTTGTAATTTAAAGCGAAGGCTCGTGTAAATTACACACGCGGACGCACACACAAACACCCCTACATGCATATACTTACATAATATATATATATATATATATATATATATATATATATATATATATATATATATGTGTGTGCATACACATACACACTCACACACAATCATGTATATTTATATATATATAAATACATACACACACAGAGGCACAAACAGACACACACGCATACATATACATACACACATACACACACTCATACATACAAACACACATACAAACACACATACAAACACATACAAACACACACACACACACACACACACACACACACACACACACACACACATATATATATATATATATATATATATATAACCACACGTATATGTGTACGTAGGTGTGTGCAAGTAATTGCAGTTAAGTGCAGGTGTGTGTGTGCGTGTGTGTGTGCATGTGTTTATGTCAATGTAGTCGGGTGCCATGAGATACTGACGTTAGATACATTGGTTGAGTTAACATCTGCTTCAAATATATCCTCAACAGCAGCTGCATATACCTGTAATTAGTCCTGGATAGTTCCGTACTCTTAGCATCAAGAAACAACATCGATAATCAATACAAATCTACCAATGGCATCAACAACAAAAACAGTATCGAATTAAAGACAGAACTTTTATGGGACAGAACAATTAAGTTTCCCTAGTGTTGGTGACCACAGTTTAGTATCCATAGGGTGCAAGGCACTGGAGACTTCTTACCCCAGTCTCGGTCACCACAAGTTTAGTATCCATAGGGTGTAAGGCACTGGAGACTTCTTACCTCAGTCTCGGTCACCACAAGTATGGTGAAAGTCACTGGAGACTTTCACTTTCCCCAGTTCAATATACGTATGGTGAAAGTCATTAGAGACTCGCTCTCTTGCACCACACACAAATGCCATCCCCCGTTGAGACTTTCAGCGAAAGTAATATAGTTATATAATTGCCTTTAATATAAGTAAAAACCTTGATCATGTCTGGAATGAAAACCTCTCAGCTAAGTGGTCCATCTATGGCCCCTATCAAGTTTTCATTTCTTAGATGGAAGGTTTCCTGCTAGACTGCTCCATCGTAGTTTGTTTTGTCGTAACTCTTTATGATACACATTCTCGTAAGTTTGCTGTACTCCAAGGTTTGCCAATGTCCTTTAAACTCTTTCTTCTTCATAGTAACGACCCAGTTGTTGTTACATCTAGTCACGCACACTTAAAAGTAAACCATATTATTCAATCTTATTTAACTTTCCGACCCAACAATCATTTACAAGGTATTTAGACACCTCGTGCCAGACATTGACAGTTTCCTATAAGAGACACCGAAAGGATATTCCAATGGAGACGGGACACTATAGTATCCATAATGACACAAAAGCCAATCACGGCTCATATCAAGAAAGCCATCTTGCGCTAGACCTTCCCTAAGTATGAACAACACACAATTAAAATAAAAGAAGTCATTAAAAAATTAAATCCCGTATTATATATGATGACCCTAAATACAAGGGGTTGCCGAAATGTTCCTGGTTTTAAGGGTATAGTGAAAGATAGAGCTGTTACATTTACAGGGGAGGTGTGACAGCTCCAATAAGTTGAATATAATCATAATTAACTGAACCTCCAATATTTTCTTTTAACTGATCCTCCTGTATTTTCTTTTAACTGATCCTCCTATATTTTATTTTAACTGATCCTCCTGTATTTTATTTTAACTGATCCTTCTATATTTTCTTTTAACTGATCCTCTTGTATTTTCTTTTAACTGATCCTCCTATATTTTCTTTTAACTGATTCTCCTATATTTTCTTTTAACTGATCCTCCTGTATTTTCTTTTACCCAAAGCAAGGAACTTTCAGCACTCACACGTATATAACATTGCCAAAATACAGCCATCTTTCCTTCCGCAACAAGAAAATATTTCAGCTATGATAAGCTGCTGATCTTTCTACAAAGGCGAAGAGTGATCTATATGAGAGTACGATTGCTATAAATTCAAATACCCGAGATCTCTCCACCCTAAATGTTCGATACCTTGGCAAAACCTTATTCTCTAACATAATTCAACCGATGCCTTATACATCCGCTAGTCCTCCTCTATATATCTTCAACGTTTCTTACAACGTCCTTTGCTCTTTCTGCTAGCTAGTTGTATACACTACAGTCTCAGACAATCCATACCCGCCTGTCCTCTTTTATACAGTAATTCATCTCCATCTCAGACACCGAGAAACTTCTTCAATCATTCCTTATCAGGAATGTAATCCTTTTGGAATTGTCCCCACGCCATCATTTTTCAAAAAAGGGAGCTGTGTCAGATTATAAAAGTACAAACTTAACAATCTTATCGATTTTAATCTCCATGGAAGGGTCTGTGAAATGTCTTTCCTCGCCCCATTAATTTGAAATACATAACCGCCATCACGACTAATTGCTACAGCAATATAGGCGACGATGACGATGGGGGTGATGGTGATGGTGGGGATGGTGATGGTGGGGATGGAGGTGATGACTATGGCGACGACAATGATGTTGGTGATGGCGATAGTGGTGATGACGAAGGCGGCGAAGACTGACGATAGCGAGACGACAATGGCGGGACGTGGTGGGGATGACAAGGACAACGATACTGGTGACGAAGACAAAGGTGACGACGGCGGTGACGACGGCGTTGGCGACCATGACAACGGCGATGACCTTTTACTTTACTTTGTCCTACAGTTGGAAATAGGTAAATAAATATATACAGGGTGGTCCGAAAGTCTTGTCACCCTTACACGCCATGCTTTGCAGCAAAGAGTTACGGCCCTTTATGATCTGAGTTCAAATCCCACCGAAGTTAACTTTGCCTTTCATCCTTACGGGGTCGATAAAATAAAGTACCAGTAATGCACTGAGTAATTGCTGGCCTTGTGCCAAAAGTGGAAACAATTATTTTTTGTTTCGATAATATAATATATAATATCATTAATTATAATATAAGGGGCGGTGGATTGGCAGTATCGGTAGAGGGTCGGACGCCATACTTTTCAGCATATTTACGTCCCTTTACGATCTGAGTTCAAATCCCGCCGAGGTTGACTTTGCCTTTCATCCTTACGGGGTCGATAAAATAAAGTACCAGTCCTCCCCTGGGGTCAATTTAATCGACTTTCTCCTACCCCAAATTGCTTGCCTTGTGCTTATAGTAGAAACAATTAATTATAATATATAATGATAATAAAATAATTTTCTTTTTGGTAGGGGGTGACAAGACTTTCGTACCACCTTGTACATATACACCAGGTCAGAACACAAAGGAACCAAAGTCCCACACTCACTGCCTGCATTTCTCCCGCTCTCCTCATCTCTCACTATTATGAGCAAATGGGGGCCCACGCGCTGGAGCTCTGCGGCCCCGGCGGAGCGAATAGAAAAGGCGTTTCTCAGGAGGTTAGTGAGAGAGACGCGCCGGAAGATCCATTCCAGCTCGCGAGGCCCGCACTTGCGTGTAGCCAATTTTGTGCCGATGGTGGTGAGTAGGGAGGTGGCCCTAGGGCCAAAGACACCAGAAGTCTCTAATGGAAATAGTGCGGAATTTGTGTTTTGGGTTTATATG
>OZ024745.1:127477629-127492629 GCA_964016885.1 Eledone cirrhosa
ACATACATATATATATACACACACACGTCCACACATATATGCGCACATACTTACCCACGCAAACTCTCTCACACACATATATTCGCACACATACATACACATGCACACCACACGCACTCGCACACATGCATACACATGCACACCACACTCGCATGCATACATACACATACACACACTCGCCCACACATATATGCACACATACTTACGCCCGCACACTCACACTCACACTCACTCACTCGTACACATACATACACACATGTGCGTAGTTATGAAGCAAGTTTCTTCACTATACACAAAACAATTTAAGAGCGGGCAAACATAAGTGAAACAACAATACTCAAATCAATGTATTACGCTGTGGAGGACAAAGAAAGTCAAACTATGACGTTTCGGATAAATGTTTCTTTCTCAAATGAGAAGGATTGAGGAAAATATATGGGGAATAACAATTTGCGTTTGTTTGTAGAAACATTAATAAGAATAATGGCGGAACCGTAGAGGGTTTTGACAGAGTTGTGTGTGTTGGGTAGCGTGTTAATGCTAGTGTTGCGATGAAGTGTGTGAGTGACTGTATGGGTGTATATAAAAGTGGAGAGTGTGTGAAAGGAAGAGACAAACTGTGGGGGTGGAGGTAGTGGTAGTGATTCAGGCGTTATTGATTTAATAGCGCAGTAGGGTGTAAGCGAAGGCGGATGTGATATTGACATAAAATGTATGCGATAATTGACATATGGCATAATGGGTTGTATTTATATTGTCCTTGTATGATAACAGTATGTGATTGATGTAGAAGGACTTAACTTTCAGCATAATATCAATCATCCATTTGTCTTTGTTGCATGGGTCCCACTCGAAACATATATTGCCAATGGTAGCCAGTGTATAACTGGAGGAGTGTTGACGTATGAGCTGACTTGGAGAGGGCTCAGTGGTGGAAGTTATTGGGGCGAGTTGCTGATATTAGACATATCAAGCAATATGGTGCAAACAGTCACGTGAATTAAAGCTATTAGATGTGGGATAGAGATAGAACATGTGAGATAGATAGAAGAGGTGAGATAGAGGATGTGAGAGCGTGTGAGATAGAAATGTGAGATAGATATAGAAGAGGTAAGATAGAGGATGTGAGAGCGTGTGAGATAGAAATGTGAGATAGATATAGAAGAGGTAAGATAGAGGATGTGAGAGCGTGTGAGATAGAAATGTGAGATAGATATAGAAGAGGTAAGATAGAGGATGTGAGAGCGTGTGAGATAGAAATGTGAGATAGATATAGAAGAGGTAAGATAGAGGATGTGAGAGCGTGTGAGATAGAAATGTGAGATAGATATAGAAGAGGTAAGATAGAGGATGTGAGAGCGTGTGAGATAGAAATGTAAGATAGAGATAGAAGAGGTGAGATGGAGGATGTAATATAGAGGGTGTGAAATAGAGGATGTGAGATAGATGTGAAACAGAGATAGAAGATGTGAGATAAAGATAAAGGGCGTGATATAGAGATAGAGGGTGTGATATAGAGATAGAGGGTGTTATTTAGAGATAGAGGGTGTGATATAGAGATAGAGGGTGTTATTTAGAGATAGAGGTTGTGATATAGAGATAGAGGGTGTGATATAGAGATAGAGGGTGTTATTTAGAGATAGAAGGTGTGATATAGAGATAGAGGGTGTGATATAGAGATAGAGGGTGTGATATAGAGATAGAGGGTGTGATATAGAGATAGAGGGTGTGATATAGAGATAGAGGGTGTTATTTAGAGATAGAGGTTGTGATATAGAGATAGAGGGTGTGATGTAGAGATAGAGGTTGTGATATAGAGATAGAGGGTGTGATATAGAGATAGAGGGTGTGATATAGAGATAGAGGGTGTGATATAGAGATAGAGGGTGTTATTTAGAGATAGAAGGTGTGATATAGAGATAGAGGGTGTGATATAGAGATAGAGGGTGTGATATAGAGATAGAGGGTGTTATTTAGAGATAGAGGGTGTGATATAGAGATAGAGGGTGTGATATAGAGATAGAGGGTGTGATATAGAGATAGAGGGTGTTATTTAGAGATAGAGGGTGTGATATAGAGATAGAGGGTGTGATATAGAAATAGAGGGTGTGATATAGAGATAGAGGGTGTGATATATAAGTTTTGAGATAGGTGTAGAGGATGTGAGATATAGAGATGTGAGACAGAGATAAAGCATGTGATATAGAGATAGATGAGAGAGAGAGAGACAGATGTGATATAGAGATAGATGTGATATAGAGAGTGTGAGGAGGAAGATGTGAGACAGAGATAGAGGGTATAATATAGAAACAGAGGATGTGAGATATAGATAGATGAGATAGGGATAGAGGATGTGATATAAAATATACGAGATAGAGATAAAGATAGGTGTGATAGAAAGAGGGGATATGAAATAGAGATAGGGATGTGAGATAGAGATAGGGGATGAGAGATTGTTATCACAGTGAAAAATAAACACATATGTTTGCGTGATTGTAACAAGTGGTAGGTAGGGACAAGGTTTGACTAATGGTCGCCGAAATTAGTAAATTGAATTGAAAAATTTGCATCAGATTAGTAATATTTCTTTTGAAAGATTTACTTATTTGTAAGATTTATTATGCTTGATGAATATAAGGAAGACGAGTCCAGAGCATATTGTGCTAGAAGTCAGTGACCTCGCACGAGCTCCTTAAAATCGATACTGAGAGGTACCAGTCATGAACTGAAGAGAAAAAGGTATGATATTCTGCGTCAGTAAACCAAAGTGTTATCTATGTCTTGTGGAGTCTGATATTTTTGGTGATGGGTATTAGAGGAGGAAACCTTTCAGTCGGTTCTTACTGTCAACCCAAGGAAAGTTGTAGCTGGAAGCAGCATATCAAGAAATGTTGTTATTGTTATTCACTGAATCGGCTCACAACAAAATCTGTTAAAGGCCCAGAAGGCGGGGTTAACCTATATGACACATTCTACCTACCATCTAAAACACAACAACAAATAGCTACCGTGAATGTAATTATCGTAGTATGCTTATTACTTTCAGATAGAAGATGGGGAAGGTAAAGGGAAATGAACAAAACAAAACAAAAAGGAAATAATAAGGGTAAAGAATATTTGAACAGGCTGTTAGAAAATGTCTATTGATAGGGTAAGGGAACGGGAAAACCCATCAACAAAAAAATTAGAATGTGAATGTCCTTTAGATCTGTGGATGTCCTTTAGATCTGACATAAATGATAATAGATCTATGAAAATAAAATAAATTATATTGTTTGGGAGGGAAAAAGACATAGAAAACCAAACCATTTAAGCTTAGAAATTGTCCTTGTCGTTTTTATTGTTGTTATAAGTGTTGTTGTTTAACCCTTGGTCAATTTTGATCAAGTATATCTGTGATCAAAAGCATTCCAGTTTTGACCATCCTGGTTTTTTCAGGGATGTGTAGGACTACAATATCAAATGTGTTCTACCAATTATTAAACTGGCAAGCTATGATTTGATGGAGATTTGACTGCGACAGCGTGGTAACTTCTTCGATCGCTAGTAACTTTATAAATTACTTTTTTCATTCATATTACTTTGATTCAAAAGAAAATAGTAATTTGTTTGTTTCATGTCTTTGGCAATAAATTCGGTTAAAAATGAAACATGATCGATCACCAATACCGTTTTTCAAGAGCTAACCGCTGTTTTATGGCGTTGATTAAAAAGGCCTAAAAATAAGTGTGCCTTCAAAATATACAAACCATAAAATGATCGAGGAAATGGGAAGTTTTGTTGTCCATATATTTCCCTATAAACAATTCTTATTGGGAATGCAACCGCAATTGCGTTTAATGAAACTTTGCCTTTAATAATTTCATCTAAATCTAAGAGTGATTAGTTAACCAAATAAATTTAAGGACGGAAAAACAGCTCAGAGGTCTGTCATTTGTTTCCAGTCACTAGTGATTTGCTATGCCATTAGACGAGATACCTCGCATCAGCTAATGTCCATCTATTTATAAATAGGGGCCACAAGATGATGTAGTCGAACGCTGCAAGCAACGCTGACTGGATAGTAAGACTAACGAGAATTCCGTTAGTCTAAATCAGAAGCGTTACTCCAGAGGAGTGCTTGAGAAGGTCCAGGGGGCGCTGAGGCCTAAGGAAGTGGTGGGTGGCAGAGAATATATAATAACATATTAAATATCAAATGATACATATATATAAATATAGTAAAATAAAAAAAATATATAGTATATATTATATTATTTATTATATATCAATTAACGATTTTATTTATTATATATTACTAGCAGAAAAACCACCCTGCGCGTGGTTTTCTGCTAGCATGTGTAGTGTGTATATTGATATTATACGCAAGTATATATATGCATGTAGATATGATACATCAAATAAAATCGTAATTGACAATATACACAGAAATTGAACGAAGAATGCGTTACACTGTGTTATGTAATCAGTAACGTAATCCATGATACATTTAAAAAAGACGATATTATATATAAACTGCATTAGGAGAAAATTAGTGACGGAAATATATGAATGTTTATTTAAGCAATCGCTAACCGGAAGTGTTGACATTTGAAAATTATAAAGAAGTGAATCTTAAAATAAGCCACAAAATTATTTATATTTAATAAAAAATAACGAAATCTAGCAGATAAAGTATGTAATATTCATTCATTATTTATTCAAAGTAATGAATGAATATTACATACTTTATCCACTAGATTTCGTTATTTTTTATTAAATATAAATAATTTTGTGGCTTATTTTAAGATTCACTTCTTTATAATTTTCAAATGTCAACACTTCGGGGTCAATTAAGCTATTTGAGTTCAAATCCCGCCGAAGTTAACTTTGCCTTTCATCCTTACGGGGTCGATAAAATAAAGTACCAGTAATGCACTGGTTAATTGCTGGCCTTGTGCCAAATGTAGAAACAATTATTTATTCAAAGTAATCCAACTTATTTTACAAACGGGGAAAAAAATATATTCTGGACGCAGTCCCGCACTCCTTACTTTATTATAGTTTAGATTTACAAATTGCATGTAGAGAGGTCTCGCTTGAAATAGGGTTGCGGCGCTGAGGGTATTACGTTGCCGGGAGGCGGGGTGGTGTCCCCAAAAGTTCGAGAACATCTGGTCTACATCTATCCCCCATTGTCTATTGCACACGAAGATGTTTAATTCTTGATTTATTTACATATTCAACTACATCCGGGTGAAACTAAACAAACATACTACTGAACCTGAGACACTAACATGGAAAATGTGTCGGCGTTTTGAATATTTGAAATAAATACTGACAGCATTCAACTATTTACAATGGTGTCACACTGTCAACCTGACTCGGCATATCTTACAGTTAGCACTGGGTTGTTGATAATTATCGCGTTATTGATAACGTTGATGATGATGAGGATGGTGGTGGTGGTGGTGGTGGTGGTGGTGGTGGTGGTGGTGGTGGTGGTGTTGGTGGTGGTGGTGGTGATAATGGTGGTGGTGGTGGTGGTGGTGGTGTTAATGGTGGTGATGGTGGTGATGGTGGTGGTGGTGGTGGTGGTGATAATGGTGGTGGTGGTGGTGGTGGTGGTGGTGGTGGTGGTGATAATGGTGGTGGTGGTGGTGGTGGTGGTGGTGGTGTTGAGGATGACGAGGGTGATGGTGATAGTTTTTACCTTAGTGTAATTGATGACCAAGTCCATCAGCTTGGACCGACGATGACAGAAGAGATGTTCATGATAGTGATGATATTCACCACCACCACACCACCATCCTCTTCGTCATCATCACAATTATCATCATCATCATCATCATCATCATCATCATCACCATCACCACCATCATCATCATTAAAACCATCATCATCATCATCATCATCATCACCATGATCATCATCCTTCTCATCATTGCCATCACCACCACCACCACCATCACCACCACCATTACCACCACCATCATCATAATTAAAACCATCATCATCACCACCACCAGCATCACCACCACCATCACCACCATCACCCCCACCATTACCACCACCATCACAACCACCATTACCACCACCACCATCATCACCACCACCATCACAACCACCATTACCACCACCACCATCACCACCATCACCTCCACCACCACCATCACCACCATCACCACCACCATCACCACCACCATCACAACCACCATCACCACCACCACCATCACCACCATCACCATCACCATCACCATCACCTCCACCATTACCACCATCACCACCACCACCACCATCAACATTATCATCATCATCGTTATTTTCGTCATCTCCGTCGACGACCCCCTCATTTTCGTCCGTTGCCCCGTTTGTCCCCTCGTCAGAAGTGATCACACATCAGACGTCACCTTTGTCATATGCTTTTAAACTATTTCTATTCATCTTCCAAACTAACCAGTAACTATGACACCTACTAGAAATAAAAAAAATAAGACAGCAACAACAACAAAACTATTAATTAACCTGTTATTGTATTGTTATTACATTCTACTGTAGTGTATTATATTGTCATTTCTTTTTTACGTTTCCTATTTCTTTTACGTTTATATATTTTGTGTGGTTGTTTTTTTAACCGGTGAACAAGAGAATTCTGGATAGATAATAACAAACAAAAAATGACAAAAGCGAAACAAAAACAACCAAAGAAACTTTGTTGTTGTTGTTGTTGTTGTCATTATTATTAAACAAATAAAGAAAGCATCATCATTATTATTATGGGGGTGGTGAATTGGCAGTATCGGTGGAGGGTCGGATGTCATGCTTTGCAGCAAAGTGTTACGGCCCTTTATGATCTGAGTTCAAATCCCGCCGAGGTTAACTTTGCCTTTCATCCTTACGAGGTCGATAAAATAAAGTACCAGTAATGTACTTGTGTCAAAAGTAGAAACAATTATTATTATTATTATTATTATTATTATTATTATTATTATTATTGTTGTTGTTGATGTTGTTGTTGTTGTTATTATCATTATTGCTATTATTATAAAAAAAAAACATTATTATTATTATTGTTGTTGTTGTCGTTGTTGTTGTTGTTGATAATAATAGTAATAATAATTATGACAGTGATGAGGACGATGTTTCTGGTGATGATGATGGTGGTGGTGGTGGTAGTGATGATGATGATGATGATGATGATAAACTACTTAAAGAGGACATTACAATAAAGAAACAATTTAGAAAATAATAACCTCCCACCTCTTTCAAAACATCATTTTTGTCATATAATCAGGTTGACCTGGGACTATAATAGACAATAAGAACACCAACAATAATATAGAACAGGCAAACTAGGGATATACGCTGTCACTTGACATGCTAGATATAACAGTCATGTTTTTAACAGATCCTACCTAACCGTCTTAAAAAAATGAAGACCACATTTAATAATTTATACCTCGATATTATATACCTAGATAAAAACAAAAAACGCACAAAAAACAAAAACAAAAACAAAAACAAAAGAAAACAAAACACCAGCGCCACCTATGAACTTTGCATGGCGTCCGATGGAGGAAACGATGAAATCTGACATCTATGTTGTTTGTTGTTGCATTTCGAAGCAGCTAATTAAAGTATCAAATTATTCTCATAATGAAAATCTGGTTTGAAATACTGGCAAAAGTGTGGACTTCGTTAAAGACACTGAAAGGTCAGTTAATTGTATTAAGTGGTTTAAAGTCCGACGGATGTCTTCACCATGTCTGCTCTACTCAATTTTACTAACAAGGTTTTTGTTGACCAGATCGTTCGAACTTAATGTGGAGCGAACTTTCTAAACTACAAAATCATGCCTGCAACTGTATGAATAAAATCTGTTTCTCTCTCTCTGTCTCTCTTTCTCTGACTCTCTCTCTCTGTCTTTGACTCTCTCTCTCTATCTCTGACTCTCTCTCTCTCAGTCTCTCTCTGTTTGTCTGCCTCTCACTCACTCTCTCTCTCTCTTTCTCTGTCTCTCTCTCAGTATCTCTCTGCCCCCCTCTCTCTCTCTCTCTCTCTCTCTCTCTCTCTCTCTCTCTCTCTCTGTCTGCCTCTCACTCACTCTCTCTCTCTCTTTCTCTGTCTCTCACTCACTCTCTCTCTCTTTCTCTGTCTCTCTCTCAGTATCTCTCTGCCCCCCCCCCTCTCTCTCTCTCTCTCTCTGTCTGTCTGTCTGTCTCTCTCTCTCTCTCTCTGTTGAGCTGTATATTAAGGGTCGGTTGGTGGCTATTGCTGTGTAAGAAATGTCTTCTTACAGTGTGAGTTAATTATGCGCTATATCAGAAAAAAAGAAGAAGAAAAGGTGTTGTGTGCGTGTGCGGGTGCGAATTTCAATGTATGGCTGTCAGGGTATGTGTAAGATTGTCCTAGATGTATGTTCTGGGTACGTGTGAGGAGGAAGGCTTGTCATGTACAGCAACAGATGACAATAGAGTGCTTTTAAAAGGTGTAATATCGTTGTAATGGCGCACCAATAACTTTTAAGTGTCATTATGGTGGAAAGACAAGCAAACAGAGAAAAGAAGGAGAGCGAAGTAGTGAGGAAAAAAAAAAAGACAGGAGGTGTGGAAGAGAAGATGAAGGTGGATAAAAAGGGAGATAACTAGGAAGAGAAAGCTAGGAAAAGAATAAGCCGTAGTCATAGCTCTCGTTATATTTCTAAATACATTTCTTTCTCTCCCTCCCTCCCCTCTCTCATTCGCGCGATTCTGCATACACACACAAATACATATTCCCGCCGAGGTTAACTTTGCCTTTCGTCCTTACGTGATCGATAAAATAAAGTACCAGTAATGCACTGGGGTAATTGCTGACCTTCTGCCAAAAGTAGAACCAATTATTATTCGTTTAAATAACTATATTTCTCATAATAACTATATTTCTTCATGTAAGAAGAGTAGTTGAATTTTTCCATGGCGAATCGCTGTAAGCGCTCTACTTGTGGAGGAGCGTAGTATATAGTTGTAGCTATGGTGCTTCCATAGGCGGTATGCCCAAATTAGCACTCGATATTAATCAGAGTAGAGTGTCGATATTATAAAGAAAACGAAAAATCAGTGATGCATCTGGACACAAGTAGAGCGCTTACAGCGATTCGCCATGGAAAAATTCCACTACTCTTCTTCCATGAAAGACATACAAGAGTGGAAAGAGGGTTTTTTGAGGGTGTTGTTTTCATGATAACACCCCAGTGATAAAATTTGCTACGGGCATAACACCCGTGTCTGAAAGAACCCGCAGAAGTAGAATCAGCCAGATCCATACAAGGACCATGACTCGAGCTACATGCCGGCGATGCATCACTGTCCAGATGCATCACTGATTTTTCGTTTTCTTTATAATATATATATATAGAGAGAGAGAGAATGGAACCCGACGGTTGAGTACTTGCCGTTTCTAATGAGTAATGGTTTAACCAGTTTCAAACTGAATCCATCCGGATATATATATATATACACACACACATATATAAATATATATATATATATATATATATATATATATATATATATATATATATATATATATATATATATATATAAATATATATATATATAAATATATATATATAAATAAATATATAAATATATAAATATATATATATATATACACATATATATAAATATAAATATATATATATATATAAAATATTTTTTACTCTCTAAAAAAATGTTTTTTCTCCCCTAACCCTGCTTTTTTTAAAAAATCATTTTTTTAAATGTCTTTCCACCACCACACACCCTCGGAACTCTCTTCCTACACCCACGTTTCTCCTGATGAAGGGCTTATGCCCGAAACGTCGTCACCCCCCCCCCCCCACTTTCAAGTTTGAAACTAATAATAATAACAATTGTACTGTCTCTTCGTTTTTCTGTTTTTTGTTCTCTGTTTACTTAAAAAAAAAGAATATATATATATATATATATATATAGGTAAATATACACGGGTGTGTATGATTGTGTATAGAAGATTATATTAATAAGAGGAATTCCAACTTTGTCTGATTTACTCGTTTTATTTACAATCCTTTAAAATATATATAATGGTATTATAATACCATTATATATATTTTAAAGGATTGTAAATAAAACGAGTAAATCAGACAAAGTTGGAATTCCTCTTATTAATATAATCTTCTATACACAATCATACACACCCGTGTATATTTACCTATATATATATATATATATATATATATATATATATATATATATATATATATATAAATAATTTAGTAGAAATAGAAGCTTTCACCGTATTTTTGATTAAAGAAATTTTAGCCTGATAGTGGGGTTTTAAGCACTTTAAAAAATGTAAAAGGATGAATATTGACGTACATTGACGTCAATACTCATCCTTTTCCATTTTTAGAGGGTTTTAAACCCTAATCAGGCTAAAATTTCTTTAGTCAAAAATACGGTGAAAGCTTCTATTTCTACTAAATTTCACACTTCGCTCGCTGTTTCAAAACGAACACACTTTACACACACACACACACACACACACACACACACACACACACACACACACACACACACACACACACACACACACACACACACACACACACACACACACACACACACACACACACACACACACACGCACACGCACACGCACACACACACACGCACACACACACACATGCATACACACAGGCAGAGGCACACTTCAAGTGAATAAAAAAATGGAAAAATATATAAATAACAGTAAAACTTAATGAAAGTAAAAATAAAATAATAAAAAAGAATAGGAAAGGACAAACGAGGTGATGAGATGCGGGGTGGGTATATCCCGGGTAAGATACGGGTAGAACATGACGGAGTATGTTATAGAGGTTGTGTTTCTAGCTTTTGACAGTTGACGACAGAAACTGAAGGTGTTTTTACCTGGGACATCAGAATAAAGAGTTCGGCTTCGAATAATTGTATAGAAGTAGCTTATGTTTCAAATACACCACCATCCCCACCACCATCCCACCACCATCCCCACCACCATCTCCACCACCATCTCCACCACCATCCCCACCACCATCCCCACCACCATCTCCACCACCATCCCCACCACCATCTCCACCACCATCCCACCACCATCTCCACCACCATCTCCACAACCATCCCCACCACCATCTCCACCACCATCCTCACCACCATCCCCACCACCATCCCCACCACCATCTCCACCACCATCCCCACCACCATCTCCACCACCATCCCCACCACCATCCCCACAACCACCTCCACCACCATCCTCACCACACCACTAACCACCACCACCACCACCACCACCACTAACAACCGCCACCACCACCACCAACGCCGCCGCCGCCAACCACCAAAAGAAATCATCAGGTGTATCTTACTAACTGTGGTTACCCCAGATTGAACCCAGGACTGACCCCCCCCCATATATATATATACATAATATATATATATATATATATATACATAATATATATATATATATATATATATACATAATATATATATATATATATATATATATATATATATATATATATACATAATATATATATATATATATATATACATAATATATATATATATATATATATATATATATATATATATATATATGATCGGATCGATGTGATGATCGAACCTGACTCTGAAAATCGCAAGGTCCTCAGATACGTCTTGATTCTACGAAGCAGATTTTATAGTATATATATATATATATATATATATAAATATATATATATATATAAACTCACATATATGTGTGTGTATATGTGTATCTAAAGTCTGTCTTAATCCAGAAGACTCATTTAGCTGGTGCTTATCCCGGTTTCATGGCGTGAAGCGACTGAGTGTACAAGTCTCCCCCCCTGGACAGGGCGCCAGTCTATCGCAGTATTAAACCCCCAGCTATAGCTGGTACTCATTTTCAGCTGAGTATACTGGAGAAACGTGAACCCAGGAATCGAACCCACGACAATATGATCGTAAGTCCAACAACCTTACCACTAGGCCTGTGCCCCCATGTATATGTGTATATACACAGGTATATATATATATATATATATATATATAGACTTTTACTCTTTTACCTGATCCAGCCATCCGGCTGAGGTCATGCTGGGGCACTGCATATATATATATATATATATATGCATTCATACTTACATACACACATACACATACATGTGCGTGTGTGTGTTTATACAAGCACAGCCACACGCATACACACACACACATACACATATTTACAAGTCTTTACGCTCATTATTCATGCAGTTTAAGAAAGTTAAAAGCGGGGACTAGAGGGATATAGCTTCTACATGTTCCCTACTGTTCTCTCTTTCGGAAAACTTACCTTCCCACTACAACTACCATAATACAAGAAAACACAACATGCCCCCTTTTTCCGTCACAAGACGAGTTAAAACCGCCTTATTCTGCACGTATCAGCCCCTATCCATTACGGAAGGGTTTTACAGTGCCTGAATAGTAGTACATTTCTTATCTCTGGGTAGGTTAAGTACTTTAGATTATCGGTTGACGTAGAAAAAAAAATGTATGCTCCGTTATCATCGGCAAAATCTTTCTTGTGGTATTTGGTTACGTCCCCTTGTTATGCTTAAATCAGTCAGAAAAATAAGAGTAGGTTATACCACCATAGTAGAGTCTCACAGGCTGATGGGGAAAGGGATTAGAAATCGCGACCGACCCATTCAGTGAAATTCATCGGCACATCTTTCGTTTAACTAATTTTAATCATAAAGTCAAAGTTATGATAGAAAAGACAGACCAAAGCTGGTGGAAATGCGAGCACGCATACACACACAAATACACATATATGCATCCTCACACACACACACTCACACAAAGACACACACGTGCACCAGCAAACACAAACGTGTGCACTTGCATACACACACAGATACACACACACACACATATATATATATTCTAAAGAATGAAACAGTTCTAGTCCTGTAGAATCTCATATATATATATATATATATATATATATATATATATATATATATATATATATATATATATATATATATATATATATATATATTCATAAGTATACATAAAGATATATATACTTCCTTCGTTATGGACAGAGGATATTGAACGAAATGGTTCAGCTAGTATCAAACAGGTACACACTTGAAGATTTTGAATATGATCGTTACCTGTTCACAGCTACATTTGCCGGTATAGTTTTCTCGAAATTGACAATGGATATCACTTCTATTGTCCTCAACATTGGTCTTCTACCATCCAAGGTTTTCTACCATCCAAAGTCTTCTACCATCCAAAGTCTTCTATCAGCCAAGGTCTTCTACAATCCAAGGTCTTCTACCAGCCAAGATTTTCTATCATCCAAGGTTTTCCACCATCCAAGGTTTTCCACCATCCAAGGTTTTCCACCATCCAAGGTCTTCTACCAGCCAAGGTCTTCTACCAGACAAGGTTTATTGCCATCCAAGGTCTTCTACCAGCCAAAGTCTTCTACCAGCCAAGGTCTTCTACCATCCAAGGTTTTCTACCATCCAAGGTCTTCTACCAGCCAAGGTCTTCTACCAGACAGGGTTTACTGCCATCCAAGGTCTTCTACCAGCCAAGGTCTTCTACCAGCCAAGGTCTTCTACCATCCAAGGTCTTCTACCATCCAAGGTTTTCTACGATCCAAGGTCTTCTATCAGCCAAGGTCTTCTACCAGACAAGGTTTACTGCCTTTGTTGTTATCATGTTATTTAATACAACATATAGTATCTGTAGTTAGTGAATCTGCGACTTGACTGAGACTATTATACTTTGGTTGTCATCATTTCTAGATGGCTGATCCAGGATGCGTAAAGAATACCTCTATATAACTTTTAAAGGTCTCAGGGTATCTGTCGCAGATCATTTAGGAGATAGCAGTGAATTGTGGGCCTTTGACTGCGAAAATGTGCTATATTTATGGGGATAGAATTTGAGGAGGGAAGTGATGATATTTCGCAGTACCTCTCATTTTTATTACATTTTTATATGATTTTTCCAAAATATTCCGCATGTATATGATGTTTACTGGCTTTCAAGAATATAGAGTTGCGATGTTTCATTAATTTGTTCATTTGGTGGGTTATTTGGTGAAAGCTTTTTTTACAATCTCTCCACTTGATAGGCCATCCAAGGTCTGGCCTATCAAGTGGAGAGATTGTAAGTGGAGAGATTAACGAATCTATGGTAATCTACCCTATGGTAACCTATCTTATGGTAACCTATCCTATGGTAACCTACCCTATTAGCTACGGCAAGTCATTGATATTATTATAATCTCTACGTTAAATACACTTAACAAATATGAGATTTGTAGGAAATAATTTTGGAAGGCTGCTCGAGTTATGGTAAGTGGTGTACAACGAGTGTTTGGCAGGCAGTTTCCCTGTTTACCCCTCAGTGGGAAAGCTTCACATTTTATATTCGGCGGACAAGTCGACCACTCGTTTTGGAGAGATATTTTTAGGCCTCACATGTCGACTTGTACGCCGGCATATTTACGGTATATTTATTGAGATCAGCTGCCCTGCAAATACAAACATTTCTTTCCAACATAAGCGAGAAGGAGAATCTCTACATGGATTATAAGTACAACGTATCCCCGACATTCGCGGTCCCAGTTATTCGCGGGCTTTTCCTTAGAACCTAACTAACAATTGTTCGCGGAAACCACTGCAATTTCACGGAATCGTAAATATCTTTCGCGATTTTTTAAATGGCATCTTTCGCGGCAATATATATTTTTTAATGCTTTTTAACGCTAAATCATTAATAACAATATACCGTATTTGCCGCCTATATTTTACGTTATGTTTTGACGTTTATAGGCATTTTTATGGACCACGTCCAATATTTGCGGTTTTTCCACTCTTCGCGGTTGGTCTAGGAACGTAACCCCCGCGAATACCGGGAGAATATTATTAGGAGAATATTATTATCAGGAGAATTGTATATAGAT
>OZ024745.1:127507629-127515129 GCA_964016885.1 Eledone cirrhosa
ACAGCCACACACACACACACATATACTATCTTTATTGTGCATTCGTCATATGAAAGTCATTTCAAAGTGCCTACACGCCCTTTACTAAAACTTTATATAGTGTGAACAATCCATATTAGAGTATTATTAACATATTTTAAATAAGGCGTACATGTTATTTCTATACCGGATCCAAGGAAAAGTTATCTGTCTGATAAGCAAGTCTTCTCTCACTTACAGTACAACCATTAGACCGTAATTGACGTGTCTCCTCGCTTTGTGTATTCAACAACTAACGCAAGGATCCCCATTTCTTTGAAATTAGAGAAACTATGCTCACACCTTTTAAACTTTGTGTTGTACCTACCAGATTTTTTTACAAAATTTAAATATCAAATCTTCCACTCAGCTGAACTCTTCTTTGTGTTCCCGCCAACAAATGACACGCAATAATTCAAAGGAATTTTTAAACATAGTATCGATGGTGATGGGATGACTGAAGGAACAAGATTTTGAGCCATAAACTCATAGGACGTGAGTTCATACCCTCCCACTCTTGCATGCTCTTCGTTGTGATTTTCAGGGCAACCAGTGATCCCTAACATTATAAGGTACATTTCTTTTCCTCGTTATCTTCAGTTCGGTATTCATGCCAACCGTGACTTATGGCCATGAATCTTGGGTAATAACCGAAATAATACGACCGTGAATACAAGCGGCCGAAATGGATTTCCTCTGAAAGGTTTTTGGAGTAACGTTACTTGATAGAGTGCCTAGTTCGGAGATGAGAGAGTCACTCTAGTTATAACCGCTACCTTTCCGAATTGAGAGATCACATCTCCGGGACTATGGGCATGTGGTTAGAATGTCTCAGGAAAGAATCGCTGGACAGATCTTAGGGGCAATTAGCAGGAGACCCAGGAGTAGACTCTGAGCAAGATGGTTGGATAACATCCATGAGCTTGACTGGTCTCGCTTGGGGATCCTGCTGGATCAGTTGTAGACGGTTGCTGGAAGGAGTGTTTGAGGACTCTGCTCCCACGACCCTCTTAGGAATAAGTGGGCCAAGAAGAAGAAGAAGAAGAAGAAGAAGAAGAAGAAGAAGAATATTTCTTTTCCTTACTTAAGTGACTGGAAGAGGAACCCGATCACCTGGAGATATCCTCAATAGTCTATAGTCATATCCAGGGTTGAATTATAGGTAGAGCTATAACATTTCCCAAATGTTACAAAAGAAATGCATATTTTTGTACATAAGCCAATTTCACCCCTCTTCATTTCGGTATCAACAAATAAAATACTAGTCAAGTACTGGGTCGATTCTGCTTTTCTCACACGCTTTGGAAGCATTCGACTGTGATCAAACCTGGGATCAAAAGGGATGGGCGCTGCGAGGTTTAAAATGCACTAGACACAACGTTTATTACGGCGGTGCCCCGACGACCCCGTTAAATAAATATATATATATATATAATTGTATCAATACACACACACACATATATATAAATGAAAAGAGTCAGGACTCCGACGGCTGAGCTCCGGCCGTTTCGACAGCTAGATCCGAACAGATCTAGCTGTAGAAACGGCCGGAGCTCAGCCGTCGGGGTCTTGACGCTTTTCCTATTACCCACTCTGCTACCCTAAGTATTGAGTACTCTGGTGCATTATGGTCCACCTGATATCTTACCACACCCTCTTTGTTATATATATATATCATCATCATCATCTTCGTTTAACGTCCATTTTCCACGCTAGCATGGATTAGACGGGAGTTGTCCCACTTGAGGCAAGGCTGGTCGGGTGACCGTGTCTCGCTCATATAGGACTATCAGGCAGATTTTCTACGGCTGGATGCCCTTCCTAACACCAACCACATTTACAGTGTGGAACTGGGAACTTTTTACCGTGTCACCTACACGACCACATTACAGCGTGGACTGTGTTTTTTTTTGTCTTGACACTTACACGATCTCAATCTCATTATCTCGTGTTGTTGGTGGGAGTGGGAGGATAGGGTAGGGTAGTGGATGGGGTGTATATTTGGTTAAGAGGTGCCTACTGACTGTAGGTTTCGCTTTGTACATAGGCAAGGCGGGTCTTCTGTATTACTGCGTAGCGCCAAAGATCTCAGTCCAGAGACATTGTCTTAGAGAGATGTAAGTATGTGATTCGGAATTTATCAGATCATCCCAGGTTTTTCTGGGTCTGCCTACTCCGTGGCTACCATCAATTTTGATCGCCCTGCACTTTTTTATGCAGTTGTCGTCTTTCATGCGCATCATGTGACCATACCAACGTAGTCTTCTCTCAAGTAAACAGCATCTGATCCCTCTTATTCCTAATTTCTCACTTAGTTCATTTATGCTTTGCCGTTCACGTATATTACTATTACACATCCAACGGAGCATGCATGCTTCGTTCCTTTCCAGTCTACGCAGGTCCTCTGCACGTAATGCCCATGTCTCACTGCCATGTAGCATTGCTGTTCGTATACAGGCATCATACAATCTGCCTTTCATTTTTAGAGAGAAACCTTTTGTGGCCAACAGCGGTATAAGCTCTCTGAACTTTTTCCATTCCGTTCTGACTCTGGCTACTGTACTTTCAGAACACCCCCCACCACTGCTGATATCGTCTCCCGGGTAACGGAAAGTATCTACTATTTCTATAGAACCATCTGGGCAACAGAAGGAGTTAGTATCCTTTGGACACTTGCTACTTATTGCACCTGAGCATTGGCCACATATAAAGTCTACGTTCTTAGATAGTTTACCTGTGATCCCACTACATCTTTTATGTACCCATACTTTGCATTTGGGACATAAAATGGAATTTCTGCCTACTCCTTTCCTACACACTGAGCATGGTCATTTCCCTATTTTCCTTTCTACAAACTTTAGTCTTAGACAAGTTAACTTTAAGGCCTTTTGATTCTAGGCCATGCTTCCATGTTTCGAATTTCTTCTCTAGTTCAGCCATTGATTCAGCTATGGGCGTTAGATCATCTGCGTATAGGAGTTCCCATGGGCAGCCGGTCTTGAACTCCTCTGTTATGGCCTGAAGGGCAATAATATATATATATATATATATATATAAAAATGTAAGTATGCATGTATACGTACATACATATATGTATACAGACGTACAGTAGCATGCACATATATATATATATACACATATATACATACATGTGCATACAGGTACACATACATATATGCACGTATCAGTTTAGCGGCGCCAACGTCGCTTTGTTCGTTTGTAAACAAACTGAACAGCCTGAATTTATGCCATACGGTGTTAAGGCAACCACGTCACCTTTTTGTTCAACACTGACACAGGAACGATGTACTAGTTTCAAGCTTGTTAGCTATCATCAGCACCGTTTACCCATCTGCCAGATAGTTGAACGTTCGAATGTATATACTTTCCTTATGAAAATTAACGGCTGAGCAGCCTAATTTGCATATTGAGTGAGTTAAATCGGTCAGGCATACCGAAAACGATAAATTGAAACAAAATGAAAATGAAATTTCATTTCTCACTCTTAGTATGGCACTTACTTAAATGTAAGTATGCATGTATACGTACATACATATATGTATACAGACGTACAGTAGCATGCACATATATATATATATACACATATATACATACATGTGCATACAGGTACACATACATATATGCACGTATCAGTTTAGCGGCGCCAACGTCGCTTTGTTCGTTTGTAAACAAACTGAACAGCCTGAATTTATGCCATACGGTGTTAAGGCAACCACGTCACCTTTTTGTTCAACACTGACACAGGAACGATGTACTAGTTTCAAGCTTGTTAGCTATCATCAGCACCGTTTACCCATCTGCCAGATAGTTGAACGTTCGAATGTATATACTTTCCTTATGAAAATTAACGGCTGAGCAGCCTAATTTGCATATTGAGTGAGTTAAATCGGTCAGGCATACCGAAAACGATAAATTGAAACAAAATGAAAATGAAATTTCATTTCTCACTCTTAGTATGGCACTTACTTAAATGTAAGTATGCATGTATACGTACATACATATATGTATACAGACGTACAGTAGCATGCACATATATATATATATACACATATATACATACATGTGCATACAGGTACACATACATATATGCACGTATCAGTTTAGCGGCGCCAACGTCGCTTTGTTCGTTTGTAAACAAACTGAACAGCCTGAATTTATGCCATACGGTGTTAAGGCAACCACGTCACCTTTTTGTTCAACACTGACACAGGAACGATGTACTAGTTTCAAGCTTGTTAGCTATCATCAGCACCGTTTACCCATCTGCCAGATAGTTGAACGTTCGAATGTATATACTTTCCTTATGAAAATTAACGGCTGAGCAGCCTAATTTGCATATTGAGTGAGTTAAATCGGTCAGGCATACCGAAAACGATAAATTGAAACAAAATGAAAATGAAATTTCATTTCTCACTCTTAGTATGGCACTTACTTAAATGTAAGTATGCATGTATACGTACATACATATATGTATACAGACGTACAGTAGCATGCACATATATATATATATACACATATATACATACATGTGCATACAGGTACACATACATATATGCACGTATCAGTTTAGCGGCGCCAACGTCGCTTTGTTCGTTTGTAAACAAACTGAACAGCCTGAATTTATGCCATACGGTGTTAAGGCAACCACGTCACCTTTTTGTTCAACACTGACACAGGAACGATGTACTAGTTTCAAGCTTGTTAGCTATCATCAGCACCGTTTACCCATCTGCCAGATAGTTGAACGTTCGAATGTATATACTTTCCTTATGAAAATTAACGGCTGAGCAGCCTAATTTGCATATTGAGTGAGTTAAATCGGTCAGGCATACCGAAAACGATAAATTGAAACAAAATGAAAATGAAATTTCATTTCTCACTCTTAGTATGGCACTTACTTAAATGTAAGTATGCATGTATACGTACATACATATATGTATACAGACGTACAGTAGCATGCACATATATATATATATACACATATATACATACATGTGCATACAGGTACACATACATATATGCACGTATCAGTTTAGCGGCGCCAACGTCGCTTTGTTCGTTTGTAAACAAACTGAACAGCCTGAATTTATGCCATACGGTGTTAAGGCAACCACGTCACCTTTTTGTTCAACACTGACACAGGAACGATGTACTAGTTTCAAGCTTGTTAGCTATCATCAGCACCGTTTACCCATCTGCCAGATAGTTGAACGTTCGAATGTATATACTTTCCTTATGAAAATTAACGGCTGAGCAGCCTAATTTGCATATTGAGTGAGTTAAATCGGTCAGGCATACCGAAAACGATAAATTGAAACAAAATGAAAATGAAATTTCATTTCTCACTCTTAGTATGGCACTTACTTAAATGTAAGTATGCATGTATACGTACATACATATATGTATACAGACGTACAGTAGCATGCACATATATATATATATACACATATATACATACATGTGCATACAGGTACACATACATATATGCACGTATCAGTTTAGCGGCGCCAACGTCGCTTTGTTCGTTTGTAAACAAACTGAACAGCCTGAATTTATGCCATACGGTGTTAAGGCAACCACGTCACCTTTTTGTTCAACACTGACACAGGAACGATGTACTAGTTTCAAGCTTGTTAGCTATCATCAGCACCGTTTACCCATCTGCCAGATAGTTGAACGTTCGAATGTATATACTTTCCTTATGAAAATTAACGGCTGAGCAGCCTAATTTGCATATTGAGTGAGTTAAATCGGTCAGGCATACCGAAAACGATAAATTGAAACAAAATGAAAATGAAATTTCATTTCTCACTCTTAGTATGGCACTTACTTAAATGTAAGTATGCATGTATACGTACATACATATATGTATACAGACGTACAGTAGCATGCACATATATATATATATACACATATATACATACATGTGCATACAGGTACACATACATATATGCACGTATCAGTTTAGCGGCGCCAACGTCGCTTTGTTCGTTTGTAAACAAACTGAACAGCCTGAATTTATGCCATACGGTGTTAAGGCAACCACGTCACCTTTTTGTTCAACACTGACACAGGAACGATGTACTAGTTTCAAGCTTGTTAGCTATCATCAGCACCGTTTACCCATCTGCCAGATAGTTGAACGTTCGAATGTATATACTTTCCTTATGAAAATTAACGGCTGAGCAGCCTAATTTGCATATTGAGTGAGTTAAATCGGTCAGGCATACCGAAAACGATAAATTGAAACAAAATGAAAATGAAATTTCATTTCTCACTCTTAGTATGGCACTTACTTAAATGTAAGTATGCATGTATACGTACATACATATATGTATACAGACGTACAGTAGCATGCACATATATATATATATACACATATATACATACATGTTCAGTTTGTTTACAAACGAACAAAGCGACGTTGGCGCCGCTAAACTGATACGTGCATATATGTATGTGTACCTGTATGCACATGTATGTATATATGTGTATATATATATATATGTGCATGCTACTGTACGTCTGTATACATATATGTATGTACGTATACATGCATACTTACATTTAAGTAAGTGCCATACTAAGAGTGAGAAATGAAATTTCATTTTCATTTTGTTTCAATTTATCGTTTTCGGTATGCCTGACCGATTTAACTCACTCAATATGCAAATTAGGCTGCTCAGCCGTTAATTTTCATAAGGAAAGTATATACATTCGAACGTTCAACTATCTGGCAGATGGGTAAACGGTGCTGATGATAGCTAACAAGCTTGAAACTAGTACATCGTTCCTGTGTCAGTGTTGAACAAAAAGGTGACGTGGTTGCCTTAACACCGTATGGCATAAATTCAGGCTGTTCAGTTTGTTTACAAACGAACAAAGCGACGTTGGCGCCGCTAAACTGATACGTGCATATATGTATGTGTACCTGTATGCACATGTATGTATATATGTGTATATATATATATATGTGCATGCTACTGTACGTCTGTATACATATATGTATGTACGTATACATGCATACTTACATTTAAGTAAGTGCCATACTAAGAGTGAGAAATGAAATTTCATTTTCATTTTGTTTCAATTTATCGTTTTCGGTATGCCTGACCGATTTAACTCACTCAATATGCAAATTAGGCTGCTCAGCCGTTAATTTTCATAAGGAAAGTATATACATTCGAACGTTCAACTATCTGGCAGATGGGTAAACGGTGCTGATGATAGCTAACAAGCTTGAAACTAGTACATCGTTCCTGTGTCAGTGTTGAACAAAAAGGTGACGTGGTTGCCTTAACACCGTATGGCATAAATTCAGGCTGTTCAGTTTGTTTACAAACGAACAAAGCGACGTTGGCGCCGCTAAACTGATACGTGCATATATGTATGTGTACCTGTATGCACATGTATGTATATATGTGTATATATATATATATGTGCATGCTACTGTACGTCTGT
>OZ024745.1:127520129-127542629 GCA_964016885.1 Eledone cirrhosa
GGAGACGGAGAGGGATAGATAGATAGATAGATAGATAGAAAGAGAGAGAGAGTGACTAGACAACGTCACGCTTATATCACAAAGGAGGGAAACATTAGAGAAAGACATTCCTACATAAATTAATACCAAAGAAGAAATACTCTCGCTCTCCCTCTCTCTCTCACTCTCTCTCACTCTCTCTCTCACACACACACACATTTCACTTACTCTCTCTCACTCTCTCCCTCACACACATTTCACTCTCGCTCTCTCTCCCTTCCTCTCTCTCACTCTCTCTCACACACACACATAGTCCGACACACGCTTTACTCTCTCTCTCACATACACATAATCAGACACACACACACTAACAAGATTCACACACATATTTGCACACACACACACAGTCACACAGATACTCTCACACATACACGCACATACACGCATAGTCACACGCACACACACACATACACACACATACACGCATAGTCACACGCACACACACGCACACATACACACACACACACATACACACACATACACACACACACATACACGCAGAGTCACACACACACACACACACACAATAACAAGATACATACAGAATGATAGACTCACGCACAAACACAGACCTACAGATATTCTCACACACACACACACAATAACAATACACACATACACACACATAGATTCACATAGTCACACACACACACAGACAGACCTACAGAGATATTCACACACACACACACACATATACACACACACAATAACAACAAGAAACACACACACATTCTCTCTCTCCCTCACACACACACAGACCCCCACACACACTCTCTCTCTCACACATACAGACCCACACCCACACACAGACCCACACACACACTCTTTGACTCTCTCTCTCACAGAGACCCCCCCACACACTCTCTCTCACACACACACACACAGACCTCCCCCCACACACTCTCTCTCTCTCACACACACACACGCACACAGACCCCCCACACACTCTCTCTCTCTCACACACACAGACCCCCCCCATACTCTCTCTCTCTCTCTCACACACACACACAAACCCCCCACACATTCTCTCTCACACACATACTCTCTCTCTCACACACACACAGACCCCCCACACACTCTCTCTCTCACACACACAGACTCACACACATGCTCTCTCTCTCACACACAGATATTCTCACTCACACACACACACAGACACACACAGACATTCTCTCTCTCGCACACACGCAGACATTCTCTCTCACACACACACACAGACACACACACAGATATTCTCTCTCTCTCACACACACACACACACAGACACACACACACACAGATATTATCTCTCACACACACAGACATTCTCTCTCACACACACACACACACAGATATTCTCTCTCTTTCTCACACACACACAGATATTCTCTCTCACACACACAGATATTCTCTCTCTTTCTCACACACAGACGCACACACAGATATTCTCACACACACACACCCAAACCTATAAAATCGTTGACATATACACCGACAAGGGCGGTGCCCCAGCATGGCCTCAGCCGTATGGCTGAAACAGGTAAAAGAGTAAAAGAGTATACATTCACAATAATACACACCTCCACCAATACAATAGGTAAAATAAAAGACCACATTTGTGACAAACAAACAAACATCAACGATTAATAAAATAAATAAATAATAAGACTAAAACGAAAACAAAAAAAGAAATAACGAACAAAATATAAGAAAGTATAAGAAAAACATAAATAACAGAAATAGAAAATGCACTCAGTGACCTCCTCGCTGAGATCTACAAATCACATGAAACATGCGAAATATATATACATACACATACATACACATATACACACATACATACACATACATACACATACACATACATACACATACATACACATATACACACATACATACACATATACACACATACATACTCATACTAATTAACTACAACGTAAACAGTTAAGATTTTTTAGATATTATATAGAGTGCTTAAACTATCTGTGACTAATCCCGGTTTTTTTCATAAAAACTGTGATAATTATTGCTATTTTGCTGAACTCCTTGTAGAGTTTTTTTTCAGAATGTATTTGACTGCTATTTCTTGTAAATAAACATTCACTTCCATCCTGACGTCACTAGCCCCGTTTTTTCCTCATGTGCTTTTTCATAAATACACATGAAGGCGAACTAGCCAGTTTTAGAACTCCCTTTTTCGGATTATATTACTGTGAGAGCCCTGGTTTCTGTTGAGCTCTGCTGATGAATGAAATCCAACCGTGACCATCTCCACTGAAAGTTTTCATGAAATAGTCTTTTAAGACTATACAGAGCATTTGATGTTATTCCAAATTGAAGGATAAGTGTTTCAAACTTTGTTTTATCATGAGTTAAAGGTCTATAGATTTTTCCCTGGATTTTACTAAATTCTGTGGATGAATTTGTATCCTGATTCTCTTTTGAGATGAGTTTGAGTTATTTTTCCTAAATCTTTCGTTAACTACTTTTCCCATCTTGACGTTATAGTCGCATATATGTTATAGAATGCCGTTAGCTTCTTGCTAAAACAATCTCTATACCTCTCATTTATATTTATACTCGGATTCTTTTCCTAGAGTGCTTAAACTATCTGTGACTAATCCCGGTTTTTTTCATAAAAACTGTGATAATTATTGCTATTTTGCTGAACTCCTTGTAGAGTTTTTTTTCAGAATGTATTTGACTGCTATTTCTTGTAAATAAACATTCACTTCCATCCTGACGTCACTAGCCCCGTTTTTTCCTCATGTGCTTTTTCATAAATACACATGAAGGCGAACTAGCCAGTTTTAGAACTCCCTTTTTCGGATTATATTACTGTGAGAGCCCTGGTTTCTGTTGAGCTCTGCTGATGAATGAAATCCAACCGTGACCATCTCCACTGAAAGTTTTCATGAAATAGTCTTTTAAGACTATACAGAGCATTTGATGTTATTCCAAATTGAAGGATAAGTGTTTCAAACTTTGTTTTATCATGAGTTAAAGGTCTATAGATTTTTCCCTGGATTTTACTAAATTCTGTGGATGAATTTGTATCCTGATTCTCTTTTGAGATGAGTTTGAGTTATTTTTCCTAAATCTTTCGTTAACTACTTTTCCCATCTTGACGTTATAGTCGCATATATGTTATAGAATGCCGTTAGCTTCTTGCTAAAACAATCTCTATACCTCTCATTTATATATATATATATATATATATATATATATATATATATATATATATAGCTCACTCACACACTACATACAGTAACCTACCTACTTATATATATATATATATATATATATATATATACAGTTGTTTCCTGGTATTCGCGGGGTTACGTTCCTAGAGCACACACGAAGAGTGAAAACCGCGAAAAATAGACCTTGTCCATAAAAGTGCCTATAAACGTCAAAATATAACGTAAAATATAATAAAGAAAGAGGAAGCGTCTTATGTGAAGGGGCGTCCAATACACCGGCAAATACTTTATATTGTTATTAATAATTTAGAGTTAAAAAATATATATTGCCACGAAAAAAGCCATTAAAATCGCGGAAGATATTTAGGAATCCAGGAATATGCAGGGGTTTCCAGGAACAATTATTAGGTTCTAAGGAAATGTCCATAAATAACCGGGACCGCGAATGTCGGGACCGCGAATGCTGGGCGTACACTGTATATAGTTATATACACACACACACACATATATATATATGCGTGTATATATACGGGTATATGTATATATATATATATATATATATAAATAGGAACAAGTGGGGTCTTACTTGTTCCTATTACCCACTCTACTACCTTAAGTATTGAGTACTTTGGTGCGTTATGGTCCACCTGGTTCCTTACCACTTTTCCTTCGTTATATATATTAGAAAGTGAGGTTTTTTTACAAAATGAAAAATAACCGAGGTGTCCTACACGAGTGAAAGTATAAAGAAAAAAAGATGAAATCGAAAATGCAACTGGAGTCTTATTTAAAAAAAAAAAAAAAAATTTATTTGGTTCCTTTACCGGTTTCGCAGTTCTTCTGTTTTCAAAAGTAGAGTTGAGATGGAGGGTCTGTGGTTTTTCTCACATCTTATATATATATATATATATATATATACATATACACGTATATATTTTCTACTAGCATTTCACAGGGTCCGTCGAGCTGCAGTTTACAGATTCGGGTAAGATCAATACAGATCGAACCTTGAGCTGATCAGTGGCGAAACGCGCGTCAACAACCAATAAATGTAATGAAGGAGTAACCAATCGTCCTTGTTATCTTTTCACTATACTACACTCTGTATAGCTCTACACCTCGGCACTGAAGTGAACCTAAACATTGAGTGTTCACCCGGGTGAACCTACAGTAACTCCAAGTTACACTCCCTGGATATATATATATATATATATATATATATATATATATATATATACGTATTTCACTCTAGTACTTGTATTTGTATCTGTTTATCTAATAATAAAGTTAACTTTTTTACATAAAGGAACGCAACTTGTCACACCAATATACCCAAAACACACATACGCACACATATAACGGACTACAAAATTTCATTGTCGAAAACATTAGAGGACACACGGAAAATATGTTTCTTAGTGGGGTCGAATCAATCATCTTGATCACCTGGTGACACTTATGATATAGAAGGTACACCCCTCCATTATATGTCAGAATAGTAGTAGAGTGTTCTTGTCAAAACCTCTGTAAAATGGTCGTGCAACAGACCAGGCATAATGATCTTGGACAGAGAAACGAAATTGTGCACTTCTTCTTGAAAAGCATGAAAAGTATAGTAAACCTCGGCAAGATTTGAACGCAGAATTTAGGGACTCGATAAAACACTCTAACTACTATGCCAAATAAGACCAGTCAAACCTGTCGGCACTCTTCTTCTTCTTCTTCTTCTTCTTCTTCTTCTTCTTCTTCTTCTTCTTCTTCTTCTTCTTCTTCTTCTTCTTCTTCTTCTTCTTCTTCTTCTTCTTCTTCTTCTTCTTCTTCTTCTTCTTCTTCTTCTATTAGAAGCAACCGTCTCCAACTAGTCCTGCTGGATCCCCAAGCGAGACCAGCCAAGCTCATGAATGTTATCCAACCATCTTGCTTGGGCCTACCCTTGGGTCTCAGGACACTTGGGTTTACTCGTAAAATCTGTCCAGCGATTCTCTCCGGAGACATTCTAACCACATGCCCACAATAGTGGAAATCAGTTGTCCAGTATAATGTTAAAGAAAATATCAATACTGATCTAATGAGAAATTGATGATAACAAATTATGAATATAGAAGTATATCTAAAATTAATGAGACAGTTTGTTTAGTAAATAATAGTCTTAGGACCAAACACGAAACGCTGACACACCTGTTGAGAAAGGTAGAATTACATGCCACTCAAAGAACTGTAGGAATGTGTTAACTGTTCCAGAAGTTTTGTCTGTAGTAGGTACATATACAAATGTCAACACATACAGACCTATACACATACATACATACATACATGTATGCATACATGTATGTATGCATACATACATACATACATATCATATATACATACATCTAATACATATATACATACAATCCTAATGAAAGAATCTTATCCCCACGTTGGAGATCGGCTCCTTGACTATTGATGAGTAATCTAAAGAATAAAACAAGAAGAATAGCCACATTTATCTATATAGTATATATACATTAATTGTTTCCACTTTTGGCACAAGGCCAGCAATTATTCCAGTGTATTACTGGTACTTTATTTTATCGACCCCGTAAGGATGAAAGGAAAAGTTAACCTCGGCGGGATTTGAAATCAGAATGGCAAGGGCCGTAACTCAATGCGTCAAAGCATGGCGTCCGACCCTCTCACAATACTGCCAATCCATCTATATACATCAATATGGACATATAACTACCATCGGAGCGGAGTTGGCCGCCCGCATGTGCGAGTCCCACGAGGTGGAGTGGTTGTTGCAGTGCATCTACCTCGCAGTACTACAGGACAATGTATTCTCCTACTGTCGAAAAGGGAACAGTATATGCAGATTAATCCACTAGTTGACTGTGGGATTTGAACTCACTATGTCAATGGACGTAATGCTTTGTCTTTCGCTCTAAAAGTTTTGCCATTAAGTCCACACGCTCCGCATATTATAAAACGAAAAAGAAAATTCCATATTTTCCGAAATGCCTTAGGCATCCACTGACAACATTTCAAGATATTTGCTTGTATCTATACTACAAAGACGATAGGAAACACGCTGATGGCAGATATATAAAGTAACGGTAGTTATAAGGCCACACACTCCATATATTATCAACCAAGGAGTGGAGGGTAAGTCAGTTGGAGGTGGAGGATACTCGTTCGAACGTCACTTTCTTTTACTCCAAGATCCTTACTTACAAAAGTTATTTTTAACCCCTTCGTTACTTTATTTCTAATATCATCACATACCACATGGGTGAGGATTAACTACCAGCTCGCTACGATGGCTTTCTTTAACACAGCAAATTATGTCGTCAACGAAAGAATGTATTTGATAAAGTAGGAAAAATGTTAACAACTAGCTGTATGAGATGACCAATTCCTTCAAAAACGGAACAATGGCTAACTGTTAATCTGTTTCTGTTAATGATAGATGGGCTCTAAATAGAACACAAGGGACAATGATGATGTCATCTCCGGCTCTAATGACATGTATTTTTCTCACAAGTTTATGAGTATGCCTTATTGTGAGCGGCAGTGTTGTTGACGAGAATATAGGCTGATAATATGTTTACACAAACTTACTTATTTATGTATTTACGATGCAGAGGTTATATATATATATATATATATATATATATATATATATATATATATATATATATATATATATATATATATATATATATATATATATATACTGCAAAACTGTTACAAGTAGATTACTCAGCGGCGGTAATTGAAATATAGTTCATATCGCTGTCTAAAAAAGGGAGTGAAATACATAGAGTTAGACATTTAGAGTTAAGTGTCACCATCACCATCACCACCATCACCATCACCACCATCACCACCATCACCGCCATAACCACCATCACCATCACCACCACCATCATCACCATCACCATCACCATCACCATCACCACCATCACCATCACCATCACCACCATCACGATCACCATTTAGGAGAAGGAAAACTCTGATATAACACCTGCAGCCCTGATGGTATCCAAAGATGTTGACTTGTTCTTCTTTTCGGTAAATATCATCTTGGTTAAGAGAGTGGGACTGGCTTTGTGCAGTGCCTTTGCTCACTATAAAAGCTTCACGGCACAGGCATTGCTTTATATCTGGAGATCTCTCTGCACTTGTCGTCACATGGTACCATGGGCCCAGCACTGTGTGTCAATAATTGTCACAGGTGTAGTGTTTGTACCAGAGTTTTCAAGTCGCTGGCTGGACTCAAAAGTCACACTCGTTCAGCGCATCGGTAGGGGTTCTCCTACATGGACATAAAGTAGTGGCCCTACTCAAAAACGAGTTGGCAGCCACTATGTATGTATGTATGTATGTATGTATGTATGTATGTATGTATGTATGTATGTATGTATGCAGTATGTATGTATGTATGTATGTATGTATGTATGTATGTATGTATGTATGTATGTATGTATGTATGTATGTATGTATGCAGTATGTATGTATGTATGTATGTATGTATGTGTGATTGTGTAATTATAGCAGAAGTGAGAAAGGTAATCGAAGTATATAGTTTTTCCATTATTTAACCATTTTCTCTCATATAATATATTGTTAATCTTGCTGACATATTTGTTATATGATGTTATTCTTTCATTCCTTGCCAGTCAGACAAGTTGTAGGATAATTATTTAGTATTTTGATTTTATAATATTCAGTGTTCATACAGTGACAAGTTCTCAGTGAAATAAATACACCAGATATAATAATTCCCTCCGCTCTTCTTCAATATCTGTTTCTGATTGCTCTGCTTTACTTAAGTATCTGTCTTGATATTATTCAAGTATCTTTGCTAAGGCTAACGTTGTTTTTCATAGATATTTTGAGTACAGTGTGATTTAGAGTCGTAGAAAATGCATTGTCGTCATTTTGTTACGTCCCTTTATATTCAAAATAGACGGACATCTTTAAGTGAAAGATTGCGATTGACTTTACGCCAAGTTAGCGAATCTTAAATTCATGTTTTATCATTCTGGGATCGATAATTATAGTACTATAAGGTACTATAATCATTTAAAACTCAGACTTACGATTGTCAGCCGAATACACTAACCAGAAAGCCACGGGCCTTCACTTCAAAGCTACCTATAGTGCACAGAGCACAGAACAATATCACCATAAAGAAATGACAAATCTATATATATCTAATAATCCTCAGAATCTCTGAGAACCTTCGAACTAGTAGGACATAAATTCACCGATCTCTGAACTCAGGAGACTTAAGTGTTTAATACACCAGAAAACAATAATGTATAACAAGAAAAATATGCATACAGCTTCAAAGCTTCTAAATTTCACATAACATGGATAACATGAGTAAATGACAATTTTATGTACATATTTGCTAAATGTAAACTGACATTATGAATATTAAAATTTAATAACATATTTCACAATAGTATCCACTTAATTCAGCTTGTAAATGTGTCAATAAAATTTGTCAACATTAATTATAGCTTGCAAATGTGTTGATATAATTTGAGTAATATTCATGAAACTGTGTATCTATACGATTTCTCTTTGGTATTTCTGAATAATGCAAGTAAGGATATCCACCTGCCAAATAGATATGCAAATTTATATACACAAACACGCATAAATACACACACAGTCACACGTGCTAGTACATACATATGAATGCGTATATTAGGTTGTTTTCTAATTTAAGTACAGGGTCAGCAATTTTAGGGGAAGAGGGAAAACCCATTTAATCGAGGTAGTATTTGATTGATACTTTATTTTATCGACCCTGGAAGGATGAAAAGAAAGTTGACCCCGGAGGAATTTAAAATCAGCACGTTAAAAGCCTTATCACATACTGCAAACTATTTCTCTGACGCTCTAACGATTCTGCTAATCCACACACACACACACATGCACACACACACACGCACACACACACACACATAGACACACGCACACATACTTACATACATATATACATACACACATGCACTAGTTACTAAGAGCCATTTTTAACAATGTATTATGTATGATATAAAAACTGACATACATAAAACACATCTATCATTCCATCTCTCTCTCTCTCTCTCTCTCTCTCTCTCTCTCTCTCTCTCTCTCTCTCTCTCTCTCTCTCTCTCTCTTCTGTATATATACATATATATCTCTATGTTTCCCCCTCTCTCTCTCTCCCTCTGCACACACACACACACACATATATATATATAAGTTTATCCCGGATTCAATCGGGGGTAACCACAGTAAATAAGGTACTCAATACATATCAAATCCTGATGATTTCTCTTGAATGAAACAGTTCTATTCCTGTAGAAGCCATTTCTATATTAAATATATATATATATATATCGTCCAGAATTAGCCGTCGAGACGGCTTGAGCTCTGCCGTCGGGGACATACTTGTTCCTATATATATATATATTGTGTGTGTGTGTGTGTATCTTTCTCTCTCTCACTCTCTCTCTCTCTCTCTCTCTCTCTCTCTCTCTCTCTCTCTCTCTCTCTCTCTCTCTCTCTCTCTCTCTCTATCTGGCTGTCAGTCAATCTCCCGAAAAAAGTATCTGTCCATTTAGTCTTTATTCATTTTCAGTTTGTAACACCACCGATCTATTCTTTCGCCCCCCCCCCCCTCACTGTAGCTCCAGACATTTCCCTTTCAAAGTCTCACCTCTTTAGCCATGGTGTTGCCTGCTAAAACACACACACACACACACACACACACACACACACACACACACACACACACACACACACACACACACACACACACACACACACACACACACACACACACACGCACGCACGCACACAGATATACACAGACACAGACACACACACACATATATGTGTGTACACATATACACGCAATCATATATTATATATGTGTATATATATATATATATATACATATATATCTATCTATATATATATATATATATAATATATGCTTGAGTGTATATGTGTATATATGCAAGCACATACACATGCACACACACAAGCACACACACACACACACACACACACACACACACACAGACACACACACACACACACACACACACACACACACACACACACACACACACACACACACACCTATACAAATACACACAATATGATCTTGCATAGTTTCCACTTACCCAATTCCCAAATTTATCGTGGTTCAGCAATATTGCGATAAATTTTTCCTTTTATACCAAAACATCACTTTATAAGTGAGTTTTCACCATATATTTTATTGATTTGTATTATTACTGATACTACAACGCCTTGTTACGTGTCTGATTGAGGCCATTAAAGATATAATTATAGGTTTTACTAAACAAACACAACGAAATAGAATTCCTGAGAACCATAAATCGCGACCCATTTTCGATAGCTATTTCAGAGGTATTCCACTTTACATATATCGTCAAGAAAGCCTGTGCAGTGCACTCTACATGTGAATGAAGTTCCACTGAATCAGGTGGAGAAGTTCAAGTATTCGGCGCCGTGTTCGCGAGTGATGGAAGGCAGGAGGCTGAATTAAGTGTAAGAATTGCAGGAGCTAGTGCAATAATTGTTTCTACTTTTGGGGGCACAAGGCCAGCAATTATCCCAGTGTATTACTGGTACTTCATTTTATCGACCTCGTAAGGATGAAAGGCAAAGTTAACCTCGGATTTGAACTCAGAATGGCAAGGGCCGTAACTCTATACGTCAAAGCATGGCGTCCGACCCGCTACCGATACTGTCAATCCACCGCCCTAGTGCAATAATGTGTTAAATTCAGCATTCGTTCATCAAAAGAAGAGAGGTAGGTGTAAAAGCCAAACTCGCTATCTTCAATTCGGTATTCGTGTCAACCCTGACCTATGGTCATGAATCTTGTGTAATGACCGAAAGAATACGATCACGAATATAAACGGTGAAAATGGGTTTCCTCCGAAGGGTCTTTGGAGTAACGTTACTTGATAGAGTGCTTAGCTCGGAGATGAGAGAGTCACACCAGGTAGAGACGCTACTTCTCCGAATTGAGAGATCATTGCTCCGATACTATAGGTATGTGGTTACAAGGTCTCAGGAAAGAATCGCTGGACAGATTTTAATGGCAAAAACGAACCGGCAGGAGACGCAGAGGTAGACCCCGAGCAAGATGGTTGGATAACATCCATGAGCTTGGCTGTTTTCGCTTGAGGATTCAGCCGGATCAGTTGGATACGGTTGCTTCCGACAGGACCCTCTGGAACGAGTATTTGAGAACTCTTCCCCCACGACCCTCTCAGGAATAAGTGGACGAAAAAAGAAGAAGAAGAAGAAGAAGAAGAAGAAGAAGAAGAAGAAGAAGAAGAAGAAGAAGAAGAAGAAGAAGAAGAAGAAGAAGAAGAAGAAGAAGAAGAAGAAGATATGTAGTTAATGTTCACGATTTAGCCTTCATTTTACGAGAATTTTACACGGTTACTCAACCTACAAGAAATAGCAGCCCATCTCTTCGTTTTACGAAATGAAAGATACATTGGATAATGTAGTGATGGATATAGAAAGAGACGAGATGACCCCGGTGGGACTCTCTTAGTAATAGACTTTCTCAATCACCACTACAATAACGACGATGATCACTCCCCCATCCCCACACCACCACCTCCACCACCGCCGCCGCCACCAACACAAACAACAACAACAAACATTTATTAACTTACGTAAGAAATAATTTGTTAAGAACAGAATTATAACTAATTAATTGTTTCTACTTTTGGCACAAGGTCAGCAGTTATCTCAGTGTATTACTGGTACTTTATTTTATCGACCCCGTAGGGATGAAAGGCAAAGTTAACCTCGGCGCGATTTCAAATCAGATCATGATTTCCCGTAAGCTTTTTAATACTGACTGCATTACATGTGTTGACACTGTCTGAAATGCATGTTTTGGGCATGATATAGGCCAAGCAATAGCAATTTGGTATATGGTTCTATGGATGGCCGAATCAGTAGAGTGACAGACAAAGTCCCAAATGGTATCTAGTTAAAACTATTTTATGCTCTGAGTTCAAATCCCGGCTCGTCGGCATGGGGAAGGGGGAACAGATATTACTGCCGGCTCCTCTCTCTCCTATTTTTCACATTTAGAAATATTTACGGTGTTATTCTGATTCTGAAACTCCAATTTAGAATTATTACGAATTAGAATACCCATCTAGAATGTTCTCACCACCAGCCATGCCGAACACCAAAGCCTGGTTCAAATTTCGTCTAGGTTGATTTCTTTCTTACAGAAAACTATGTATTAGTAGAGTGCTATAAACAATTTAATTCTTCCTCCAAAATGTTTTGATCTTAATCCTGGGTTCAACATTATTATCACACTGGTTGTTCATTTTAGATATTGCGGCGATACGCTTTGATAAGATTTTGAACGTCAAACTAGTATGGATCTCCGTCAGATTCGACGATGAGAGTTCTAGTTGTTCAATAATGAAATTAACGTGTAAATAAATGGCAGGGTTTTCTACAGACACGTAATCCTTAAACATAAATCTCAGGAAGATTCAGCATGACATAGTATGCAACATGGCCGATCTTTTGAATTATAAATACAGTCCATATGACAGGCTTCCATAGAGATTCTGTTTAACCTAGTTTCGCTCCCATGGTATGATAAATGACACTTGCACAAGATGCTATAGAGTAGGATCGAACCCGCGACCTAATTATTGCGAGATGATTTACATAACACTTCCACCATACTACGTCCACGAACTTCAAACTATACAAAGAAAGATACAGTAGTGAGGTAGGGCCGGATTTAATGGGGTAAGGGTGGAGGGAGAATTGATCCAGGCGGCCCCCTGCAGCAGGGGAGGGACACCAGCGACGACTGTAGCAATTTATTTGTGCCCTCAGCTGGGCTTTTTAGTTTTAGTATGGTTAGAAGTTATGAATCTAATACCTGTATGTATAACTTTTCAATTCCCATTACTTGCTCCAAGTTAACCCTGATGTATACAGTGGCATCTGAAAGACTGAATTAGAGAAAACAAAAATAATTTACACAAACACATTAAAAACAATTTTTTTAGTATTTTATTTGAAAACATAAACAATGGATTTTTTCAGTATTATGTGTGAAAAACAAGGGATGCTCTATAACCTTAAAAAAAAAATTGAAAACGAACAAGTTTTTCAGTGACCACACTGTATAATTGGGGTTTGCTGTGTATTCTATTTTTTTTTGTATGAGGGGCCACCCCCCACCTGAAGTGACCCGGCCCTCAAAACCTGAAGGGCCTCGGGTCACCCAAAACCTGAATTGTCTCGGGTCCCCCAAAACCTGAATTGTCTCGGGTCCCCGAAAACCAGAAGTGCCTCGGGTCCCCCAAAACCTAAAATGTCTCGAGTCACCCAAAACCAGAAGCGCATCCGGTCCCCGAAAACCAGAAGCGCCTCGGGTTCCCCAAAACCTAAAGTGTCTTGGGTCCCTCAAAACCTGAAGTGTTTAGGGTCTTTCAAAGTCCCCTCAAGGTCTAAATCCAATCCGTTACTGAAGACTATATGCCGAAACGATCCTTTTTAGGTATAAGAAAAAAGAGAAATAACCCCTCCCCCCAATATATTATTAATAACTCTCTGTTGACAATAAGTATTAAGTGTGTTGACGCCACAAACGTAAACGTATCCTTCTCATAAAACATATAACAAAACACAAATAAAAACAATATTTAATAAAAAGATCAAAAAGCACATAAAATGGAGGTGGGTAGTGAGGAGCAAAACAATTAGATTCTCCAACTCTTAAATTATTATTCTTTATGTTGAGTGGATTGGCAGTATCGGTAGAGGGTCGGACGCTATGCTTTCTAGCATGGAGTTACGGCCCTTGCCATTCTGAGTTCGAATCCCGCCAAGGTTAACTTTTCCTTTCATCCATACGATAAAATAAAGTACCAGTAATGCACTGGTGGTGCCTTGTGCCAAAGAGTAGAAACAATTATTGTTTATGTTGGAGAAAAAAAAACTTTGTTAACAGATCGTATTTTTTTTTAATTCTTCTTTTTTCAGCCAATTTTTTCTTCTATCTCTGACATTTTTTCTCTCTCATTCTTCTTCTCTGCGTCTCTTCCTTCCTACACATTGCCTTTCTTTCTTTCTTTTGTTCTTTCTTTCTTTCTTTCTTTCTTTCTTTCTTTCTTTCTTTCTTTCTTTCTTTCTTTTTCTTTTTCATTCTTTTTCTTTCTTTCTTTTTCTTTCTTTTTCTTTCTTTCGTTCTACCTTTCTTTCTTTCTTTCTTTCTTTCTTTCTTTCTTTCTTTCTTTTGTCCTTCATTTTCTGCTTTTTTTGTTTTTCGCCTCTAGTTATTTGTCACTGACAGGTCTATCTCTCCCCCTCTCTCTCCCCCTCTCTCTCACTATCTATCTATCTATCTATCTATCTATCTATCTATCTATCTATCTATCTATCTGTCTGTCTGTCTCTCTATCTAATTTTATTATATATAGTTTATTGTTATTTATTAATGTTAAAGTTATATGATTTTTATGTAAAACCCCCGCCGTCACGTCTTGTAATGTCCCATTTTTGTACGCCCCTGTGGCAAATAAAGAAAGATATCTATCTGTCTATCTACCCCCCCTCTATCTATCTATCTATGTCATTTTCTTTTGCCACTCCCCTTCCTTTTCCCCCGCTTCACTCCTTCTCTCTCTCTTCTTCTTTATCATTCTCGACCTACATCTTACTCCATGCATTTCTCCTTCCTTTCTCGTTTATCCCTCCCCCTATCTCTCTGTTCTCCTTTACATTTCCTATCTACTTATATACGTTATTTCTCCTCCCACAACAGACTCCACCAACCAACCAACCAACCAACCATCCATCCAACCAGTCAGCCAGCCAACCAAACCATTCCCCCACCGTCTGCTGTTTGGAGCTGAGGTTATTCAGTGCAGTTAGTCAAGCGAAACTTCTTAAGAATATAGAATAACATTAGAGCCGTATGTAGCGTTTTTTTTTCCTTCTTGTTTTTGACACTCTGGTTATTGTTGTTGTTGATGTTGTTGTGGTTGTTGTTTTGAGTTTTGTTTTTGTTGCAGAGTTTTAGTAGTTGCCTTTGTTGTTGTAAACATCGTTAATTTTTGTTGTTTTAATTATTGTTGTTATTGTTTGTGATGATTATTCTCTTAGTTGTTATTGTTGTTGTTGTCCTTGTTGTTGTTGTTGTAAGCGAGGTCATTGTTGTTATCGGTTTTCGTGTTGGCACAGATATTGTTGATGTTGTTCTTGTTTGCGATAAAGTTCTTCTTGTTTTGTTTTTCTTCTTTTTATGATTAGCATGGTTTTATTTAGCCCTGGGCCATGGCCGATCAGTGACCACATAGACCTATATTCAAAGGTATTTAAGCTGTGACAATCCAGCCATTTTTATATATTTAGAACTACAATGCCTAATGTCTCGCTTCGTTTTTCTTTGTGTCGATATGGTTTACTTTGGTGATTATTTGACTGCTAGTTCAACCGAGCCTAGAAGCCAATCACAGACTAGAGGCGCATCTCTCTAAATCTAAAGTCTGACTCAACCAGGGAGGCTCATCGGGCCGGCGTTTATACCGGTTTCGTGGCGTAAAGCGACTGAGAGCACACGATTCTTCCCTGGACAGGACATCAGTCAATCACAGGGTTAAACCCCCAGCTATTGCTGGTACGCATTTTCAGCTGAGTATTCTGGAACAACGTGAAATGAAGTGTTTTGCTCAAGAACACACACAGACACACACATCCCAGCTCAGGAATCGAACCCACGACATTATGATCGTAAGTCCAACACCCTTAGCACTAGGCTTGTTTCGCTGCCCGGACATGATAGCGCGTTAGGTTTCTGAGTCAGGAATTTCATTTTACGTAGCCCCTGCCCACTTAGCTGACTAAATGAATACCACTAACAGCTTGGGTTAAGTTTGCGACGGTTTAATGTTTCCTCAGGAGATAGGGATAGGTGGTTAGGAAGTGTTGTACTCTCAGTCACTCAACACTTCATGGAATCAATATAAGTTCCAAAATTATGAGCTTCTTGGCTCGAAAAACATGTTTTTAAAGGCTCCTTTGCTGGTTCGCTATTCGAACCTTCATTAAGGAAACCAATGTTCACGAATATTCTAGTTACAACCACCCCATCTTTCATTTTTCAAACATACTACGTACATAGCGCAACATTATATGAAAAGTAATATGAAAGAGATTTGACAGCTATTTCTAGCAGGGTGAGCCACCACGTAGAGATGGCTTTGGTGACTGTTGTTAAAGTTATCTTAGGTATTTATATTGCTGCTGTTGTTATTGTCCAACCTTAAGTAAACCATAATTGAGTAAAGCTATGATCTTCCTATTTTCTTGTTTTTTTTTATCAGATAAGTATATCTATTACTACATTATTTGATATGTTCTTCCTTTCCTTAAGACCATAGTTTAGGATATGTGAGCAATTTGGCTGCTATTTCTAGAACGTCGTGAGACCACACAGAGATTCATTTGCTGGATAAGTTTCAAGTTATTAAGGATGACATTCAAAGCTAAGCTCGGCGGGGTTTGAACTCAGAGCGTAAAGTTCAAATCCCGCCGAGGTTAGCTTTGCATGTCATCCTTACAGGGTCGATAAAATAAAGTAGCAGTAACGTACTGGGATCGATTTAATCGACTTTCCCCTCCCCCAAAATTGTTGGCATTGTGCATAAATCAGAAACTATTATTTTAGAGCGTCGGACAACATGCTTCGCGGCATAGAGTTCAGCCCTTTACGTTCTGAGTTCAAACTACACCGAGGTTAACTTTGTCTTTCATCATTTTGGGGTCGATAACATAAAGTACCAATTTTACACTGGGGTCGATTTAATCGACTCTCCCTTTCCCTAAGAATTGCTGGCCTTGTGCCTAAATCAGAAACCAATCCACCGCCCTCCATTATTATTATTAGTGGTAAAGATAAAGATAACCATACTATTAGACCATCTTTTTACAGCAGCATAGCTGGAGTGCCACCTTCAAGAGTTTAATGGATTATACCGACTCCAGTAGTTAATATCAATCACTATGTATTGTTCTCTAAATATAGTTTTTGCAAATACATATACAAAATTACAAAAAAATACAGTAACCTAAGTAAACATAAAAGAACAGCCAAAATCCCACTGTCATCGCCTCCATCTCTCTCGCCCTCCCAATCTCTCCGTATGGTGAGCAAATGGGGTTCCACGTGCTGGCCTCCCCACAGCCCCGGCAGACAGAATGGGGAAGGCGTTTCCCCGGAGGATGATAAGGGAGATATGCTGGAAGAACCATTCCAACTCGCGAGGCTCACACATGCGGCTGGCCAGCTCAGCGCCTATGGTGGTGAGTAGGGCGGTAGCCCTAGGGCCAAGGACACCAGACGTCTCCACTGCCAACAGCACGACCCGAACTCTTATTGTCTAACCCAGCTATGGACAACTTTTTCGAGCAGCGGACCGCATATGATGTGACTCTTCATAAGGAGGGGCGCTCTACTAAAAAATTGAAGGCAATTTTGAAATTAGGCGTGTTATTCAGAAAGCCAAACAAGCCGCAGTTTACCCATGACCAAGCAACCTCGAGCAACAAACGCCTTTAGACTGTAAACAGAAACACACGGAATGCTTCTTACGTATGTTGTCTGTAGTTTTGTTCTTTGCAACAACAAAACAATACAATAATTTTATTGCTGCTTATTAAGAGATGTGTGTACGAGTATTTCTTATCTTCTTCTGGTATAGTGAACGGTGAAATATGACTTGGTTCATTTAACGAGTTATGGAAACTGATAAGGAAAGTCTCACACCCACACGTGTATACACACACACACATAGTTACATACACACACACACACACACCCACACACCCACACACCCACACACACACACACACACACACACACACACACACACACACACACACACACACACACACACACACACACACACACACACACACATATATATTGGCAAAGAACAAAACAAAAACAAGCAGTGCAGTTACGAACAGTGTTGGTATTAGGTTCACGCTTTTGCAGCTATATATTTATATATATATATAACAGCGTGGCTGAATGGTAAGAGAATTGGATTCACAATCATGAGGTTGTCAGTTCGATTCTTGGACCGGGCGATGTGTTATGTCCTTGAGCAAGACACTTTATTTCACGTTGCTCCTTCTACATCGACTTGCAGCCAATAGATAGTATTAGCAATTGGAAAGACCAACGTAAACATTGTTTCCCCGGTCCGATTTGACGAAAGTCGATCAACTATATCACACACACACACACACACACACACACACACACACACACACACACACACACACACACACACAGACACACATATAATTGCAGCTATATATCTCTCTATATAAAATTATTTGTCTGTCTGTCTGTTCCAATGCATTCTCAAACGGCTGGACCAAATCAAATCAGATTTTACAAGGTAATAGTATTAGACCCCAGGAGTGTCAACATGTAATTTTTATTTTCATTTGGATTAAAACAATATAACATTTTACCTAAATTGAAGTGAAAGCAACTGGTGCGTGTGTTTCTTATTGGCAACATGACCCTCCCAAAGCATAACAATATTTTACCTAAAATAATATTTCTATAGTCAACTATAGTAACCACGACGACAACGTCACATTTTGTATATGAGTGTGTATGTGTCTGTGAGTGTGTGTGTCTGTGTGTGTTTGCGAGTTCGTTACGTACATTAGGCCTTAGAGAATTAAACACACACACACACACACATCTACACATACATATGTAGTGACAGACAAGTAATAGGTGTGCGAGAATGTATGTCTGTGTGTCTGTCATAGAATATGTATGTGAGAGTGTATGTGTGTGTGAGTGTATGTGTGATAATCAACGTTATTCCCCATACGAATCATCGTTACACAATAAGCGTCATGGCTGGAATTTTGAATAACATATAAAATTCATCCGACAGGCTTCCGTACAGTTTCCGTTTCCCCAATATCCCTCAAAAAGTTCGGGTTGACCTCATATTTGTGGAGGGAACTTTTTAATCACTCAGCCATGCTCACGCTCAGGGCCGGATTAAGTTCTTTTGAGGTCCTAAGCACTTAAAAGGTTATGGTGTCCCTAGATATAAAGTCTGCAAAAAAGATTTTTGGAATAACGATATATTTAATTTGAATTAAATATTACCCCCTGTCTCTTGATGCCCTAAAAAATATGATTATTTTGCCTAATATTTAATCCGGCCATACAAACATGGATACATATCCATACACACTCAAACACACACACACACACATCCATACATAGCTCCTTATTTTATTGAGTTATTTGTCGAACATTTTAATTATTACAGTATCACTGATAAGGTTGTAGACTTAATCTGCCACCTGGTTAGCGAAGTTCTCAGATCTTTTGGTACTTTCAGATGAGTTCAACCTGCTGCAAACAATTTAAATTATAACAGTACCATTCATAAGGTAGTAGACTTAATCTGCCACCCGGTTAGCTCAGTTCTCAAATCTTTGGATGCGTTCAGTATCACTTAACCTGCTGCAAACCTTATGACCAGGTCTGATATCTAAGGATAAATTCCTCCCTTCCTCTCATCAGTTTTCGTGAAGGATTAATGGGCGCTGCTCCTCTTCCTTTGACTAATCTAAGAAGGAAAAAAATGTCATTTAGACATGTTCTGATATTGCAATGTTTTTAGGGGCCGAATGGTTTAGAGGTTAGCTTCATTATCACGATAACCACGATTGTGTCCTATTGCGTGATATACAAGGCAATTGTCTTTTACAATAATGTATGCAGCAAGTAACAGTGTTGAGACGGTGTATGGTAGCATACAAACACATATATTTAGTATTGGTGCTCTTAAGTAGCTATGTATATATGAATGTATGTATAGTATATTTGATAATATACATTCATATATACATCGCTACTTCAGAGCAACGATACTAATACCTAATTTTTCCTGGACCGGCAACCCCTCTGTTTAATCAGTTCTTAAACATTACTGGAATTCTATAAGAATCCAGCTTCTATAATTCTCGGCAGAAGCGAAGAGGTAAGTAGTCTTGATAACAGCTAACGAGCGAGAAACAGGACTGTCGATTACTCCCCTTTGTTTTTGCCGAGAATAAATAAGTGATTAAAATTCATACCGAATGGTCTTCAAAATGTTTTTAATTAAACATACAGAATATTATCAAATAAACTATACATACATGTATATTTGTTGTAGGCTATCTTTCGGAGACGATGTTACCTCTAAACGTGCTCCTCCTTGGCTACCATATTCATGGACAGGCACTGTGTTACTGTGCAAGAAGAAAATATGGAAGTTTATCGAATGAATTTCAACTTCTTTTAAAAGGTATCTCCATACTCACAGTTTTAAAATTGCGAATCATTTCTATTTGCCTCCTTCAGAAACAATAAGATTTGGTTTTTATTAATCAGTGTACATTAATTATATAATATACAGTTTTATCTAGTTATGGTATAATGTGTTTTACTAATTATTGTCGTATAATTCTACACACTTCGACAACCATTCTTCAAACCAGTGACGAAGTCCATAATGAATGTCAGCATTCAGAATGGATGGCTGATAACGAGAAAGCTTTGTTTTTTTCGTCGGTATTGTTAAATTGTTTCATCCTGTTTCCAACATGATATATATATATATATATATATATATATATATATATATATATATATATATATATATATATATATATATATATATATATATATATATATATATATTCGAAAAACTCAGATTACATTTATTGTATTCAGCCATGTAGAGCGAAATTTTGTTTATATATATATATATATATATAATAAAATATAGAGAAAAATACTGCAGGTAGCACATGGATAACATGTAATAAAATGAGTCCCTCATCAGTGATTTGCCGACGATCATAGATATTTCATTGCATTAAAAATCATATACCTCACGTCGGTGCAATAATAACCAAAATAAGTTATTAGGACAATTGAAACGCGTAAAGCGAGTGAGACAGGAGAACAACAAAGAGTATAGCTAACCGTAGGGGAAAGAAACAAGCTTCAAAAATTATTCTGTTTAGCATAAGCTAGGTGAATATATGAGCGCTTTTAGAACAGACCCGACACGAGCGAGGGCTATGTGAGAAGAGAGAAAAATAGCCTTCGTGGTGTACAGGATGAAATGAAGAGAAGAGAAACAGTGAGTGAGTGAAAGTGTGAGGAAGAGTTAACTGACATGACAGAGGGGGAGAAGCAGAGAGAATGGGGGAACAGTAAGAGAGAGAGAGAGAGAAAAAACACAGAATCGCAGTGGTGAATATATGTAATAAAATATAGAGAAAAATACTGCAGGTAGCACATGGATAACATGTAATAAAATGAGTCCCTCATCAGTGATTTGCCGACGATCATAGATATTTCATTGCATTAAATATATATATATATATATATATAATATATATATATATATATATATATAACAAAGGAAGTGTGGTAAGGAACCAGATGGACCATAACGCACCAGAGTACTCAATACTTAGGGTAGTAGATTGGCAAATAGGAAAAAGTATGACCCCGACGGCAGAGCTCAAGCCGTTTCGACGGCTATTTCTGGACTAAATTCTAATTTAGTCCAGAAATAGCCGTCGAAACGGCTTGAGCTCTGCCGTCGGGGTCATACCTTTTCCTATATATATATATATATATATATATATACATGTGGAAGCACGTGGCCTAGTAGTAAGGATGTTGGACTGGGTTGTGTGTTGTGTTCTTGAGCAAAACATTTCATTTCACGTTGCTCCAGTATACTGAGCTGAAAATGAGTACCAGCAGTAACTGGGTGTTTAACCCTGCGATGGACTGGCGTCCTGTCCAGGGGGAAGTCTTGTAATCTCAGTCGCTTGACGCCATGAAACCGGGATAAGCACCGGCCAAATGAGCCTTCTGGCTTAAGACAGATTTTAGACTTATTCTTGCATGACTACATACACACACACGCACACACAAATACACACACACATACATACACACAAATACACTATGCTCTCAGCTTTTCTTGTCAACATTCAAAAGGAATGAGAAAACACATTGCAAGAGAAAAGTGTCAATTGTCTCAACTAGATAAAAAGGGATGAGGTGTGATTTAATAGAAATGGCGCAACCGGGAATTAAAACTGAATTGCAACCCGGTTTTTCTGGAACTCACTG
>OZ024745.1:127562629-127580129 GCA_964016885.1 Eledone cirrhosa
ATAGAGTTACGGCCCTTGCCCTTCTGAATTCAAATCCCGCCAAGGTTAACTTTGCCTTTCATCCTTACGGAGTCGATAAAATAAAGTACCAGTAATACACTGGGGTAATTGCTGGCCTTGTGCCAAAAGTAGAAACAATTATTATAATATGATACAAAAACTTTACTAGTATGATGTTTGATATTTTGTTATAGCTTTCGTTAGAGTTGTTGTTATAGAAATATTTGGACAACACGGGAAGAAAAGCGAATAGGAGTTGGAGAGAATACATTAATATGGTGTAGGGGATTAACAGAAACGATGGCGACGAAGACATCAACAAGGATATTGAATTTAGTGAAGAGGTATATGCTGATGATAATGGATGGATTGGATCGGTGTTAGTGGTAAGAATGATTAGATTACGACTACCATAAAGATAATAACGATGTAAAGCTAGAGAGAGAGAGAGAGAGAGAGAGAGAGAGAGAGAGAGAGAGAGAGAGAGAGAGAGAGAGAGAGAGAGAGAGAGAGAGAGAGAGAAATTTAAAGAAAGAAAAGGAACTAACTGTTTGAAAAATTATAAGTTGAAGGATTCTTGTAATATAAGTATAAAATAGAAGCAAAGACAAGTACGAAATTAAAAGAAAATTAATGTAGGTGAACAGATAAATATTGATTAGAAAACCTAAAAATAAATACGGAAAATGTAGGATATCATACGGAAGGAAGCCATTTTGTCTTACGAAGAGGAATTTCATTTATCGCTCAGCTTGAAGCATAACAAAATATTAGGGTTGTTTTGAAAATGTAGAGTTTATAACAAAATGATGCAAGCGAAGGCATGTTACAGAGAAACAAACAAACAGAAAAAAATCGGATTTCCTATGAAAGAACTGTTTGTATGCGTTTGTGAGTAACTAGGTGTTGTTTGTGTCAAAGATGTTGTTTGTGTGCTAGGATGTGATTTATAGTGTTGTTGGTGTCAGTGATGGTAGTATTCGTGATATTAATCTTTATATTGATAGGATTCGTGGTGGTGTTAGCAGTAATGGCGATTGCATTTGTGATGCTTGTGGCTCAGGCATTTGTAATGGTAAAGTGGTGATGGTGGTGAGGGCAGATGTAGTGCGGTGAACTTTGACAGTAGTGGCTGTTTTATATGCAGTTATTGCTCTTAATATTGCTCCGATTATTGTCGGTGAAGGCGACGGCAACGAATCCACTAAATATTATGGTTTTATTGTTGGCGGTTGTGTTTTGGGAGGAAGAGGGTCTCTTGACATCAACAAAGACTTTGTGTTTAGTGGTAGTTTTGGTAATAGAGGTAGAGGCGACGATAAACAATGATGGAACTGTTTGTTTGGAAATACGTTGAAGGATAAAGTGAATTTTTGTTGGCGAGAAAAAGAGTTTTGTTGACATAGATGAGGTATTCAGAAAGTATAACAGGTAAGAGTGAAAAATTGGGTGGAGTTGGTGGTAGATGGGGTAAAATATATTGAAAGTGCATGAATGAATGTGGTTGGGTAAGGGACTTTGGTTTCTATGAAAGAATGAAATAGGGATTTAGAAAAATTGAGTATTGTTGAGAAGTAATTTGCGAATATATGAGTGTTGAGGATGGTGTGAAGATGGCATGGTAAATAGTTGTGCTGTAAGCGGAAAGAGAATGAATGCTTTTATACAAATTGTGGCATAGAAAAACAGAAAAGAAGGAACGAGGAAGGTGGAAAAAAGAGTGGGAGAAATGAAACGAAATTTGTAAAGAAAATTAAAAACAATATTCATTCAATACAAATATATAAATAGATGCACTCACACATTTACAAATAGACAGAAACACACACACACGAACACACAGACACATACACACACACACACTCTCTCTCTCTCTCACACACACGCACGTACACACATACACACACGCGCGCACGCACACACACACACACTCACACTCTTTCTCTCTCTTTCTCTCTCTCACACACACACACAATCTCTCTCTCTCTCACACACACACGCACACACACACACACGCGCACACATAAACACACACACACTCACGCACACACACACATACACACACTCTTTCTCTCTCTTTCTCTCTCTCACGCACACACACAATCTCTCTCTCTCACACACACACGCACACACAATCTCTCTCTCACACACACACGCACACGCACAGACACACGCACACACACACACACACACTCACGCATACACACATACACACACTCTTTCTCTCTCACGCACACACACAATCTCTCTCTCTCACACACACACACAATCTCTCTCACACACACACGCGCGCACACACACACAGACACACACTCTCTCTCATCTCTCACACACACACGCACTCCCCCCCCCACTCACACTCACACTCACACTCACACTCACACCCTCTCTCTTTCTCTCTCTCACACACACATAAGTACAAAGAAAGGTGCTCGAGGTTCTGTCTTCAGTTTTTCAAAGCACTGATTAAAATGTGTTAAATTAAAAACCATTTATACATATATGCACCACAAACGCACATATACACACGTATACATATATATGTATATATGTATACATACAAATATACAGGTATATTTCTTTTTATGCGTATGAGTGTTTCATTTTGTGTGAAAATATTTATTTATCAAACAAACCTATAAAACACACAGACACCCTCCCCACCCCACATATATGTACATATATGTACATATATGTACATATATGTACATATATGTACATATATACATACATGTATGTGTGTGTGTATGTCCAGGTTGAGATATTAAAATTATAAAGAAATATGAGGAAAATATAAAAATAGTGCCAAGTTATGCTTTCTATTAGCTGTTTAAATAATTCTTTTTCGATAACAATGTCACAAAAATTCTAATTTCGAAATTCTACACATTAACTGTTGAATAAAAATTAGGTTCTGAATAGTAACTGGCACTTTCCAAATAGAGTGAATGATATGTTTTTATGGGGAGTGTTTAAGGTGCCATTAATCAAGGTTAGTGAAGTTATATGTATACGCTATACATTATCTACAATTCTAAGGGAAATGATATCAGTTTAAAATGAAAATAACGATTTGAAAGTGAGGACATGTCATATCAATGTGAGAATACCGATTTCAAAATGAGCACATTCCATTTTAAATTCATATATACTTCAAAGTGTGAAGTGCGATTTTATAATGGCCTCAGGACTGTATTTTGACCTTGTGGGGCCCGGTGCAGTTCTGGTTTGGGGTCACCTCATACACAAAATATAGAATACACAGCAACCACCCAATTTTACATAACAACATTAGCTTGGCGCAAGAAATTTGAATTGAAAGGTTATACTTACAGGTATTAAATTCAAAACTTCTAATCATTCTAAAACTAAAAAGCCTAGCTGAGAGCACAAATAAATTGCTATGGCCGTAGCTGGTGGGGTCCCCACTGTAGGGGCCCGGGCAATTGCCCTCTTTGCCCCTCATTAAACCCGGCCCTGAATGGCCTCATAATTTTTTTTATCAAAACCTAAACTTAGTTGATTTAGTTAGCCAAGAATACATAATGTCTTTTCTCAAAGAAAATGTTGCATTGAAAACTGAGAATACGATATTTAAAAGGTAAAGAAAACGAAAAGCCTGCTGTGTTTTCAATCGCAATCGTAATGGCTTGTTTTCTTTCTGACGGAGTGTGCAGCTTCTGAAAACGGATTTTATAAGTACAGTGAAGCATCTAATCGTTTAAGAGCTAAGGCGACTATTTTTTTAAATTCCTTCTTTAGGCCGCCTCTAAAAAAGTCTAGTCTTAGTGGGGGTTTGCTAAAGTACTAGATTGGTGACTGACGCAAATAAGACCACTGAAACATAACCTGCAATATGATGAGGAAACCAAAGACGAACCATACCGCATCGTCCTTAGCGTGGGTTAACAAGGTACACGTCCAGGTCTTAGGTAGAGGGGCCTGTTCGAAAAATATATTGCAGTCTCCATTTCATGCTGCAAAAACTAGCGATAGGGCTGCGATCTGTCCTGGGAGGCGTAGGAGGGAGGCACAAATTCTGCGTATCCCGAAGGCCTCAAAGAGGGTCCAGAAGGTTGCAAACTTTAACAGTTGGAACCTTCTTTAGAATACCTCGGCTAACAGCGTCAAATGGCCGCGGAACAAGGAAAAGACCGGTGTCTAAAGTTACTAGTAATCAGTTCATAGATTATGATCGTGGATCAGTGACATAGCTGTATTTACACTTAGAAAAAAAATCGGGATATTACAACCAGATGATTTTTTTATGGGGGTTCTTTACTTGGCTGATAAAATCGTATAATTAACCAGACGATTTCAGAGTGCTGACATTGTAAATGATCTTACGATATTATTTTATGCTCTTTGTCCCCCTTTGAAAATATGCCTATCAAATCTTTTTGTGTTAATCTCATTTTGAAATCGCTATTATTACTTATTTTCGCAAAGGCTTATTTTGAAATCCTTAATCTCACCTTGAATTCGGAAAGCCTCATCTTGAGGTTATGATTGCAAATATCGTAGTATGTTAATTTTCAATCTAAGTTTGTCTAATGTTTTATTTACGTTTTTTTGCATAAGTAGCCTGATAGTACTGCGATATGCGTACTTAATTATGTATTCATGATGCTTTAAATATTTTTTTAGTAGTTTACTGGTTACAGACATTTGGTCGTGACCATGCTACTGCATTTATTTTCTACACGAGTTTAACGTTTCACATATCTATTACTTTAAACATACCATTATTTATACTAATCTCTATTAACGGCACCCGAAATACTTTTACAAAAACGTTAAATCTGTATAAAAAAAAAAAAATAGTACTAAATAGTCTTAAACCATAATTACAACTTTAAATTACTTTAATTCCTTTTACAATATAAGTAATTCAATCATATCTCCAGTCTTGTAACATAACATTCTAAAGAGGCTTATGTAAGGCATATACTTTTTCATATATTTCAACACAATTTCAGGCTGAAATGTTATATAAAGAGATTAATTACAAGGGAGTTAACTCTCTTACACAACACCCAATGTAGACATTACATAAAAATAAATATATAGAATCATAGATGTTTTAGTTAGATATTTATAATGTAACTAAGTTATACAAACGGTTTAATACAATTCTCTAAGCAAGCATTACTTCGTATATTTTTTATATTTACGCACTATTCATTAATTTCTTTATAATAGTGTATGCGTGTGTGTGTGTGTGTGTGTGTGTGTGTGTGTGTGTGTGTGTGTGTGTGTGTGTGTGTGTGTGTGTGTGGTGTATTTTAAGTAGAAATTCTAAGTAGAAATTTATAATAATAAAACATTATATATATATATATATATATATATATATATATATATAATTTATTGATGAATTCCGGTTACAATTATACACTCTGTTCTAGCATCGAGTGCTGACTTTGGTACCCTCACCAGATTTCTACGGGTTTACTGAACCGTCTGCCCCTATATATATTATATATATATATATATATAAATAGTAAAAGAGTAAGAAATAAGGCGGTCGGCTGTACAATAGGGTTTATTTAAAGTATTAACAATTGTTTCATTAGTCCGGCGTGTCTAAAAATCGCTGATCGTTAAAGGTTACGTCACTCGATTTTAATTACAGTAGATACCCGACCAATATCTTCTTATATTATATATATTTAAAATTATATATATATATATATATATATATATATATACATATATATATATATATATATACATATATATATATATTTATATATATATATATATGTATATATATGTGTATATATATGTATATATATGTGTGTATATATATATATATATGTATATATATGCATATATATATATATATATATATATATATATATATATATATATATATATATATATATATATATATATATATATATATATATATATATATATATATATATATATATATATTTAGGAGGTGAGTTTTATTGTAGTACAATAAAGCAATGCAGATATCGGATAAGAAGCACTCTACAGTTTGTGGAACTGGAGTATGTATAATATAAGATCAAAAGATGGTTAAAGGAGTTACATATATTTTATTATAATAAAATAATAAAATATATGGAACTCCTTTAACCATCTTTTGATCTTATATTATATATATATATATATATATATATATATATATATATATATATATATATATATAATAAAATGTTACAGTATCGTAAAAGAGGCTAGAAAGAAGAGGTATAAAGAGGTGCGATACAGAGTATTATATGCCAAAAGTGGGCGCGTAAGTGGTTGATGCTTGGGTTATCAGGGTTAAATATTAGAGATAATTAATATTTAGTGTACAGGATTAAGCAGAGCGGTGATAGGCAAAATAATTAATGAAAGAGTTACAAGCCGTTAAATCATATCTTTATAAATATATGATGTAACGGCTTGTAAATCTTTCATTAATTATTTTGCGTATATATATATATATATATATATATATATATATATATATATATATATATATATATATGATATATGTGTGTGTGTAGAAGTTGTATTTAATTTGTTGGAATTCCGACAAACGTAAATGTTTGTAACTTATTTAGAGCACTCAACAGTTTACTGGAGTAAATATTCCATGATATTAAATACATGGAAACTATATTTATAAAACCATATTTATTTTATTATATATATTTCAAGGACAACCAAGCCAACCTTGGTGCGCTTTCATCAGATAAAATACAAAATTTGTTTTACAAATAAAGACGTACCCATGAAGATTCAACCTTATCGGTCAGAAATTGACTATCCAGTGAATTTCCAACCGATAAGGTATGTTTTTCATGGGTATGTCTCTATTTATAAAACAAACTTTGTATTTTATCTGATGAAAGCGTACCAATGTTGTCTTGGTACCCTTGAAATATATATAATGAAATAAATATGGTTTTATAAATATACTTTCTATTTATTAATATATTGTATATATATATATACAATATATTAATATATGTAGTGAGAAATCTGAAGTTATCAGTATGTTTTGCTGATCAGGGCAAATCATACTTCTTTAAGAAAACCCACTGTACAAATAAGAAATATGTTATATGTAAAATGAAGCCCCAGATAAATTGTAAAACTAGAAATTTAGTCTATAGCATAAGATATACAGAGGATACTTGCAGAAACATGACAACGACATACAAAGGTGAGACAGCTCGAAGCATAAGATAAAGAATAGACCAACACTGGCGGGAGGGGGGGGGGGGGGCACTAAAAGGACAAAAAATCGGTTCAGTACTATATGAACACGCCAGACAAAGATATGATGGTAATATAGACAACATAGAAATTAAAATAATATCTAAGCATAGAAATGACTCTATCGGTAGGCAAATCAGAGAAGCAACTGAAATAGAACTAAGAAGACCAAAGTTAAACGGAAAAAAAGAATGGAAAAACAACAACCATACCCAAACAAGCAATACTGACTTAAGGGAAATATAAATAAATAAATAAATATATATATATACACAAGTACAATAACAACAAACATATAAACACACACTAAACAGTATATACACACACAAACGCATGCGCAGAGACAGAGACAAGAAGAAATAAATAAATAAATAAATAAAATAAAAATGACGTAGACATTACAATACAATAGGAGGAAACATAATAGTACCACTGATGATGTTGCAGATGTGCATCGAAAGAACTTTGATAGACTATATTTATATATATATATATATATATATATATATATATATATATATATATATATATATATATTTATATCTGTATTTTTAACCGTTGGTCAATCAATGATAAACATTGATTGCCAAATGAATTAACTCTGGAGATATAAAAGATATAGAAGCGAAAACCAACCAAACAGTGAGTTTGTTCTGTTATTATTTCTGGCAATACTATAACAATATGACCCTCCCCAAGTATAACAATGTTTGTTTCGACACAATTTCATATCAAAAACCTTGCCAAACAAATATATATATATATATATATATATATATATATATATATATATATATATATATATATATATATATATATGTATATATATATACACATATATATATACACATATATATATACATCATATATATAAGATTTTTATATGCTATAATCTGATCTGTGTGACTCAATTATTTAATAAATACTTTTGCTTCGTCGTCGGAAACTATAAATGACATTATAAGAACCAATGGCGTTATAATGATACATGGTTATAAAAATCCGTCTCATACGAGGCGTGTTGAACAATACACCACTATTAATATACCGTTAATAAACACGTAACTTAATTGATTACAACACTTAATATCAACACTGAGAGAAAATGAAAAAAGGAAATTCAAAAGTTAGTATCGTACCTTGTATCTCAATTTTTCAAAATATAGCAAAACATAAAAAAAATATACTTTGATGTAACATTAGAAATTATATTAAAGTTTACGAGCCTAATATATGAATATAAACATAGATAATGCTAAAAAAATATAACTTTATTATATGAAGAACAAATATCCGGGATATTACAAGCTCTATTTATAATTATGGGAATATCCGAGAAAATGATGTTAAAAATATCATTGCTAACAAAATTATTATTATACATTAATATATTTACAGTAAAGAAAAATAAACTTTATGTTAATCCAAGCTGTATTGTAATTTCTTATGCCAAAACAAGTGTACATATGTGATGTAAGAAAGTGAAAAACTGGTAGTAGATTATTAAGTATAATTAATGTATAGATAGTTTGATATGTTAATGTATAGATAGTTTGATATGTTAATTAAATCATAGAGAATATTACAAACTGTATTGAAAATTATGGGTGAATCAGAAATAAATGTAATTAATTATTTAAAATCAAATTTCAACTCGACAAGACCGATACGTTTTGCTCTAATAATTCCCCATACCCTGAGCAAGGGATTTAAGTCCCCAAATATTAGGACGAAAACGAAAAGATAATAATAATAATTGTTTCTACGTTAGGCACAAGGCCAGCAATTACCCAGTGTATTACTGGTACTTTATTTTATCGACCCCGTAAGGATGAAAGGCAAAGTTAACCCCGGCGGGATTAATAATAAACACCAGGTAAGAAACTGTTTCGTTGCCTTCATTTTACCATGTATTTCGCATTGTCTTAGTCTCTTTATCATTTGCTATTTAAAAAAAAATCATTATTATGCATTAATATATTTAATATGAATAATTTAAATTGAAGGGATTAATTTTATGGTTGATAACTATTTTATACCTTTTTTTTCTCATGCAAGACCGAGTATGGGCAATGCAAGAGAGTAATGCTGGTGGTAGAATTATTATCAGTTATAAGTGGAGTTAAGGCAAGAAAGATTAACTTTATTACGTTAAACAAACATTACTAGATAACGAAAATTCGATTAAATGTTACAAGAATATTAGCGATTAACATAATAAAATGTTCATAAATAATTGTTGAAAAATATCAATAAACATTTCTATAGTTAATATGAAAACAAAAACATTAACGTAATTATGTTAATCTAAATTATAAAATTCTGTTAACATATATTTTATAATCATTATTCATGTAAGAAGCAGTGTATAATAAATGTGTAAAAATGGTTTTATGCAACATTTATTTCCCGAGAATAAAAGAATTGAGGTTTAAAATGTGTTTAGATATAAAGGAATTATATGGAGGAATTAAGTAATTATGAGGATTCATTAAAATGAGAAAATTCTTCTACACATGTAGAATCAAACCATTTTAAAAAGCTACCGGCGCCGAACACGCTTCGTCCTCGAGGACCCACCCTAATTTTGACAACCAAAAATTTGAAAAAAAATAATAAACAACCCTCAGCCTCCAGGACGCAGGGTAGATTTTTGAGGCTTATTTTAGGGAAAAAAAAGTAGCGTCTTCGATGCGGGGAAAAGTGAAATCATGTGTAGGTAGCAAATAATAATTTCTTGTCGACGATTTACAAAAGGCATATCAGACATCGATAGAACAAACATTGTACACAGAACCATTTCATTTATTAGGACTGAATGCCTCAATAATCAATTATCGTAAATTATAATCCATTAACCTACACTCAACCCAACTCAATAGATACATAGCACACAAGATATAAGGGAAAACCAGTCACGCCATTAAAAACCATGTCTAAATACTCCCAGCATAACAACAAACAACTGAATATAGGACTGATACGGAGGCGATGGCCGTCATCAGTCTTTAGCCGTCATATTTCGTGGTTTCTGTATTACTCTGCAGCGACCACTAACCCCATTACTTAACTGACATTGGTTTTACACAGAATCAGAATTATCACTAGAAATAATCTCTCATCATATACTCGCAACGGATACGAACCGATATAGAGACACTCACCGAATTAAACCACATACTCAACAGCAAAACAACAAAGGACGTAACGCTATTGTTATGGTTATGCCACAATGTAATCACATAATTATACAATTTTATTATTTTTTAAGCTAACAGATTTTCTGTTTGCTAGAAAGAAATTCGTGTTACCTTTTGTTATAGAATAATGTAACATTTTTTATCGATTAATTTGCAATTTAATGAAAGAAAAAACTATATATTGTAAACACATCGTTCATGAATTTGCACGATTTAATTTTTGATGCTCATCAAAATGCGCAGGTGCAAGTCTATAAAGGTGATTTCATGACTCAGCAGTTCAAATAAAGACGAAGAATCTTACCCGATAAATTACATGCTTAGTTATTTCTTTTTATTATACCTTTATTAGTTTTTATCGTTATTTTTCATATTTGCTGCTTGGCCGTAAACATGGATGAGTTTTAAAGCTTTACGTTGCTCTCAGTTCAATATTTATGGCTTGTGTATTTAGTATCGTGTATTATTTTTTCGCTTTAGTAAAATAACCTTTGTGGATCGGTTCATTTGTTGTGCACTGGAAGTTAAAGTGAAAGTGATTGCGGTAGTAAATTCTGTTGTTACGTTAGTGTACCTTGCACTGCTACTGTTGTTACTGTTGCTGTCACTACAACTGTTTCTGTTAGAGTAGCTATTAGTGTTGTTGTATCTTCTACTGTTTCTGCTGCTGCTGTTGTTACTACTACTACTACTACTACTACTACTACTACTACTACTACTACTACTGCTGCTTCTGCTGCTGCTACTACTACTACTACTACTACTACTACTACTACTACTACTACTACTACTACTACTACTACTTCGAGGTCGATAAAAAGTACCAATCATGTACTGGGGTCGGTTTTCTCTCTATATCTCTTTCTCACTTCCATTCTCTCACGCTCTGTAACCTTCTGAGGAAGAAATCTGCTGTATTCCCACCTGTAGAGGGATGGGCATTAAGAGGTTTTAAAAAATGCTCTAGAAACGCTGTGTATCAAAACAACACCATTACGACCCCCCCCCCCTGGAGTTACGGGACCATGCATACTATGCATACAAGTACAGGGAGGCGATAATGATTCACTTTTCCTAAATTACAGACCTTGTGCATAAATACCTTTTTTTATTGCCCCGAATCCATTCCAGGATTAAGACATAGCTTACCAAGATTTACTTGACAATATCAGCATCTTGTCAACTTTGTTTCAACTTCGTCTTTCTAGCACTTATCCACTTTTTCCCTTTCTCAAACGACGAAGCAGAAATTTGAAAATAACTCTTTCCATTTTTGTTTTCAAAAATAATTGTTTCTACTTTTGGCACAAGGCCAGCAATTACCCCAGTGCATTACTGGTACTTTATGTTATCGACCCCGTAAGGATGAAAGGCAAAGTTAACCTCGGCGGGATTTGAACTCAGATTGGAAAGGGCCGTAACTCTATGCATCAAAGCATGGCGTCCGACCCTCTACCGGTACTGCCAATACATAATAAAAGATAACTTCATCTTTTTCCCTCTCCTTCAGAAACACGTATTTTTTTTCTACTATCATTGCCACCATTGCAACGATCAACGACAACAACAGCAACAACAACGATACCACCAACTAAACCACCACCGCTGCTCCTCCTACTCCATCGCCACAGCCGGTTGCAGAAATGACAACAACAAAAACAAAAGCGAAAGCTTGAGGAAAGAAAAGGAGAGCAAGGGCAGCAGGGTTATAGGCAGCAACAACTTATTTAATAGCATATATAATGATATGATAACCAACACCACTACCACCACTACCACCACAACCACCACCACCACTACCATCACCACCACCACCACCACCACTACCATCACCACCACCAACACCACTACCACCACCACCACCACCACCACCACCACCACCACCACCACCACCACCACCACCACCACCACCACCACTACCACTACCAGCACCACCACCACCAACACTTCCATGTATTGAATGTATTGCTTCCTAGTTTCTGTGTTTTCTTTTGGTGAAAGTAACCTGTTCCTCTGGTCAGACGGTCCGGTCCATTTGCAATTAAAACCTCTATGCAGATAACTTGGCATACCGCGTCTGATGATGCGTGGATATGCACCGAGGCCACGGCATATATTGGCGTTCTTAGTCGACCAGCAGTTGTTGTCTTATCGGAGATCGAAAACCAGGATGGGGAGATTGGCTTCGTGTAATGTTGTCTGGCACTCACAACCGGCTACTGTGCAGGTAATATGGTCGTTAGAATTTCGACCTTAACATTCTATAAAGATTAGTGGTGGAGAAGAACGATGATATTCTAAGAGAAACTCTTGGCATCCAGGCTGATCTGTGGCGGATTACTTTCTGGCCGGGAACTGTGGATATTTTCTAGAAATCTCTGTCTTTGTAGTTCGGGACAAACTCTTTAGGCACGGAAGCTTTGTCAGGATGTGCGCAGATGTGTGCTTCGTAGGTGTGTGCAGAGCGTCAAAACCGCTCTAAACGCACTTTCTCACTGTCCAAGCATGGCTGGTATGTGATAATTTGTTGAACAGCTGCTGGCGCGTGTAGGACAGATCCGATTATCAGCAGAGTCCATCGTTGTCCCTGAGATGTTTATGTAATGGCCCATGTCCTAATACTCACACTTTAAGTTATATGAAGTACAGATTGATATGTGCTCAAAGCAAAGCTCTATAAATGAACTACATATTGGTATGTACTAATACCAAAGCTCTATAAATCGGATAATTATGCTTGCATAAATTGCCTAAAGCCATAGCTCTTTATTTTAATTGCTGCAGTTCTACATATTATTAGGAAAACTGCTAAAAATTAGTTTCCGAATTCATTGAGCTATTAAACCGTTTAGAACCCCAACTACTTTCGATGATGGTACCCATATTTTTCATGAAAGTATAGCTCATCTTGAAATGTTACCTGTTGAAAAGTTTGAATCATTTGAGTTCTGTGAGTAAGTTTTACTAGGGAAGGTTTGCAAGTTCTTTAAATTAGGATTTCTGGCTTCCTTAACTGAAGGTGGGGAGGGCTAAAGTTTGAGCATAATTTTTTTTTTTTCTAAATCATTACCCTCAGCATTTAGTTTTAGTGATACTCTGCTCATCCAAATGTTATTTGGTCTGAAAAGATATCCGAAAAGTGCCGTTGGATAAGGTTCTTTAAAACAGTAGCAGAGGGTGAAGTTTTGGTTTTTATACAAACACACACATATGTTCATATGATCGTGTTTTATTATCGCTGTGGTAGTGGTTTAGCGTTGTTAGTTTTATAATTTGAGCAATAGTAGTTACACTCGTGTGGGCGTCAGTGTTGTTACTAGTGATATCCATGGGATGGTTCTGGTGTAATGGCTAGTTAAGAGTTGTTAGTAGTAGTAGTAGTAGTAGTAGTGGTAGTAGTAGGTGTAGTAGCAGTAGTAGTAGTAGTAGCAGCAGCAGCACTAGTAGTAGTAGTAGTAGTAGTAGTAGTAGCAGCAGCAGCAGCAGCAGCAGTAGTAGTAGTATAGTAGTAGTAGTAGTAGTAGCAGCAACAGCAGCAGTAGTAGTAGTAGTAGTAGTAGTAGTAGTAGTAGCAGCAGCAGCAGTAGTAGTAGTAGTAGTAGTAGTAGCAGCAGCAGCAGCAGTAGTAGTAGTAGTAGTAGTAGTAACAGCAGCAGCAGCAGTAGTAGTAGTAGTAGTAACAGTAGTAGTAGTAGTAGTAGTAGTAGTAGTAGTAGTAGCAGTAGTAGTAGTAGTAGTAGTGGTAGTAGTAACAGCAGCAACAGCAGCAGTAATATTACTATTGGTGAATGTAATTTGTTATAATTTTGTTATTTTGTTATTGTTATCTATATTGTTTACACGTTGTTATATGTACCCCCACCACTGTCCCCTTACGGGGTCGATAAAATCAAGTACCAGTAATGCACTGAGATAAATGATGGCCTTGTGCCAAACGTAGAAACAATTATTACGAGTATAAGTAATAACAGTAGTAGTAGCAGCAGTATTAGTAATAGTAGTAGTTGTGGTGGTGGTGGGTTTTAAGTTACGTGGTTGTGGTGGCGTATTTCATCGTATGACGGAGTGTACCACGTGTGTCTGCCAGCGTCTGCCAGTGTATGAGAGGAAATAATATTTTAGTAGCGCCATCTTGTTCATTTTCTTTTATCTATTTTACTCTTTTATTGTTGATTTAGACCAAAAACGTATAGATAGAATAGCACAAACACCCCCTTACATACATACATACATACACACACACGAGCACATAACTACACACGTGCGTACTGCGTGTGTTAGTATATATATATATATATATATATATATATATATATATATATATGGTGGCTGCCAACTCGTTTTCGAGTACGGCCACTACTTTATATCCATGTAGGAGAACCCCTACCGATGCGCTGAACAAGTGTGACTTTTTAGTCCAGCCAGCGACTTGAAAACTCTGGTACAAACACTTGGTAAATATATATACATACATATATACATACATATATATATATATCTATATCTATATCTATATATAAATATATACAGATATATATATATACATATATATATATATATATATATATATATATATACATACATATATATATATATATATATATATATATATATATATATATATATATATATATATATATATATATATATATATATATATATATATATATATATATATATATATATATATATATATACTGAATGTAGACATATATGCACGTATGTATTTAGGTTTGTATGTATGTAGACGTGGATGTATATATTATATAAATAGGTAGATATAGGTATGCGTGTAGATGTTAGTTTAACCAGGATTGTTAGTGTGTGTGCTTGCGTGGGCACACTCACACATGCACACACACATACATACACACACACACACACATACGCACATACACACACACAATACCTGCATGCAATCACTAGCTAATGTGTTTGAATATATTAGTCAACAATCCAAATTCTAACATCCACATCGTTATAATTTACCCACGTACTCGTAATACAAAATGTCAGAGCTTTCAACAGAACAACCGCTCAAATTACCTTTATCATCTTGCATGGCCCATCAAGAAATTCAAGTCAACCGTTATTAGTGTAGATTTACTCTCAAGTGTTCATTCAGATAAACCTCATAGCTAATATTCCAGCGTAACACAATTAACCCTATCAGTCTGTCGAAGGCTTCTAATGAACATTTCCAAGCCTATCACATTACATCTATCCATTATATGTTATTAGTTCTTCCGTATAACCAACCCACTTCACATAAAATTTGTTAAAAGCATTCAAGTTATACATTGAAGTATATGTGACATAATCAGGCTTGTGTCTTCTTGCTGCGCCGTAAAACTGCTTGTAGAAACGAAGATTCAGAAATGAAGTGAATTCTTGTATTGAAAACATCTTGAAGACCCTCTGATATAACATAGCAGCTACGTTTGAAATATTATAGTTTCTCGCCATCTTGCACTCACTTGTCACGAGATATTTAACTATGAATATTCAATGAAATAATGAAATACACATCGTACAAGTGGATGTCATTATAATCCAATGATGTATTGTATGTGACTACTATAAAAAGACTCCTTTCGTAGTGTGTAAATTGAGGATAATTTAGCTACTATTTCGAACAGGTTGTGTAAGCCACGTAGAGGGCTTTCCCGTTTTCCTATATTACAATTTTGACTGGGTGCTATCATAGCACAGCTTTGAAATTAAGGATATAGATATGACAAAAATAAAAAAATAATGAAAAAATAAGCAGTAAAATAAAATAAAATCTCTCCAAAATGAAATCTGAACTAATTTGTGATTTAGTTTTTTTGTTATGTTTATATTTTATTGCATTTATTTATTTGTTTATTTACTTATGTTGCCTTATTAAAATAAGATATGAAAAAAAATGAAGAAAATACAAGCTAAGGTAAACAAATACACGACGCTGGGTTTGAAGATTGTATGGGTGTATAAGTGTGTATGTATGTGTGTATGTGAGTGTTTATATATGTGTAAATACACACACACACATATATATATATAATGTGCCTGTATTTACAAATATATATATATATGTGTGTGTGTGTGTATATATATATATATATATATATATGTAAATATATAAATATAGATATGAATAATTATATTTGTATATATATATATGTACACAAATATATATATATATGTACAAATGTATATATATAAGCATACAAATATATGGAGACAGGCAGTCTACACATCTTGCAGTTTTAATATCTTGAAAGGTTTGTTTATAGCAGCTGGTGGCGGGGTTACTGTTGTTGTTGGTAGGTGTGGTGTCATTGGTGGTGGTAAGGGTGGTGACGCTGGTTGTGGGGGGATAGTGTATAGGGTTGGTGCATGTTGTGATGGTGACGTTTGACGCGGTTATAGTGATAGTGGTAGTAATGGTAATGTGTTATTGTTGCTGTTTTTGTTGTGGGGGTGTGGAGGTGGTATTGTTTGATCGTCTGCCTTGGATACGGAAAGAATGTTTGAGTTGGTGGCCCTGGTTGAGGTCACGTTGAAGTCGTTGTTGTTCTTGATTAACCCAATGTCAACCCTAATCAAGTAAACCTACAATGAAAGGCATTCAAGCCATGACTATCCCGTCAGTTTTGTTTTTTCTTGTCTTTTTATTTTTTTTGATTTCCAGGCATAGTACATCTAGGACTACATCATCCAGTTTTTCTTTTCCTTTCTTCTATGTTGTTAGATTGTAATAAATATCTATTTGGCTGTCATTTCTAACAGGTGGAATGAAACGAAGAAGTTTCTTTGTTAGCTCAATGCTGATGCTGTTGCTGTTGTTGCTGTCGTTATTGTTGTTGCTTTTGCTGTTGTTGTTGTTGTTAGGGTTAGCTACAACCCACAGACCCCGTTATAAAAGATATACCGTGATTCGTATTATATTAGGACCACATTATCCATTATGGCATGCAGTGGCTTATCAGATGCAGTGTTGAGAGGCAGTTCAAACATGTTTTTTCTTTGTACTTGGTCAGTGTGTTCTCATATGTAAGTTGTTGTTTATACGCATA
>OZ024745.1:127585129-127587629 GCA_964016885.1 Eledone cirrhosa
TATATATATATATATATATATATATATATAAATCAGTGTGTGTGTGTGTGAACGTCGGAAAGAATCTCGTGTATTCAGACTTGGAGAGGAGATGAGCTTCACCAGGCGTTAAAATGCGCTAGAAACGTCGTTTGTCAACGTTGCGCCTCTCCGACTACCCCAGGAGTTACGTGATTAAAGAAATAAAGACACTACAAGTGATATACTTCACATATAAAGCCAAAACCAGAGTTTCAAAACAAGGGACATAACTCCTTACTCCAGCTATGTGACAAACAATAATTATTTCTATTTTTGGCACAAGGCCAGCAATTATCCCAGTACATTACTGGTACTTTAATTTATCGACCCCGTGAGGATGAAAGGCAAAGTTAACCTCGGCGGGATTTGAACTCAGACCATAAAGGGCCGTAACTCTTTGCTGCAAAGCATGGCGTCCGACCATCTACCGATACTGCCAATCCGCCGCCCTTATGTGACAAACAATAATGATTTCTAGTATAGGCACAAGACCAGTAATTTGGGGGAGGGGAAAGTCGATTAAATCGAGTCCTTACTGGTGCTTTATTTTACCGACCCCGTAAGGATGAAAGGGAAAGTTAACCTAGGCGGGATTTGAACTTAGATCATAAAGGGCCGTAACTCTATGCTGCAAAGCATGGCGTCTGACCCTCTACCGATACTGCTAACCCACCGCCCTTATGTGACAAACAATAATACTGTATGATATAAATATCAAAATGATATACAAATTATATAAATACACCTAGTATGCCATATTTCTTTAGTTCCAGGTTTACGTTTATCATATTGTAAGATGTTATATACTGATTATATTTAAGGCTTCTGTACAACGGTAATAAATTCTTTATATTATTGTCATGAATGGAGTACTGAGTTACCAAACATATAATCAAAATGTTCCAGAGGTGAGGGCTCTAAAATTATCTGAGAATTTTAGCTCCGACACTATCCATTGTTAAAATATAAGTAGTGTGAAGAATCCTTTTGCAGCAGCTACTAATTACTATGATGACTAATGTTTTAGATTCACTATTTTTGTACAGAAATAGTTTCGTTAATAATGTCTCATTATAGAGTACCAGAAATTTTAAATGAAATAAACATCATTAATAATCAATCGAATATTTATTATTTCATAGAAGATAATATAAATTAATTATCTGAGAATTTTTATAATTAGTTTTATTTTCAGATTAATTTAGCCTCGATTGCTATTTAATACAGATTTTTTAAAATTTATGCGATAAAATTTAACAGAATTAATATTGATTTTTACATTAGCACAAAACTACATGTTTATGGAGTTGGAATCTTAACTGAGAATATAGAGGGATGACAAAAGATGTAAGGCAATTGGAATAGAGAATTACAATTTCTGTCACTTCACATATGTAATAATAACAATTATTTGTGTCTTACATAGACACAACGTGACACATTTTTAGTGGATGGACCATATTAATAATAATAATAATTGTTTCTACATTTGGCACAAGGCCAGCAATTACCCAGTACATTACTGGTACTTTATTTTATCGACCCCGTAAGAATGAAAGGCAAAGTTAACATCGGAGGGTTTGAACTCAGAACGTAAAGGGCCATAACTCCTTGCTGTAAAGCATGGTGTCTAATGCTAATGATAATAATGGTTTCTTATATAAGCACAAGGCCAGCACTTTTGGGGGAGGGGAAAGTCGATTAAATCGAACCTAGTGCTATATTTTATACCTGGTACTAAGCACTTGCACGCTAGTGCTAGGTTGACAAAGAGACACTTATTTCAAGTGCAATTTAAGTATAATATAAGTTAATTGAAATGTATTTAACTGAATATTCAAAAGTTTGTTACAATCTCGTCTCAGTGGGGAACATATATCTATCTCTACTGCACGTATGAGCAGTACAGTAATTAATGGTTTCTTATATAGGCACAAGGCCAGCAATTTTGGGAGAAGGGGAAGTAGATTAAATGACCCCAGTACGTGACTGGTACTTTATTTTATCGACCCCGTAAGGATGAAAGGCAAAGTTAACCTCGGCGGGATTTGAACTCAGACCGTAAAGGACCGTAACCCTATGCTGCAAAGCATGGCGTCCGACCGTCCACTGATACTGCCAATGATAATAATAATAATGATAATATATTTCTTTAATGAAATATATATATATATATATATATATATATATATATATATATATATATATATATATATATATATAAGTATGTATACTTACATACATATATGTATACAGACGTACATATATACATATATATATATACATATATACACATATACATATATACATATATACATATATACATATATACATATATACATATATACGTATACAGATGTACATACATTCATATATATATACATACATATATGTATACCGACGTATATATATACATATATATATATATATATATATATATATATATACAGATCAGAGCAAACAGCACGGACACTCTATC
>OZ024745.1:127595129-127600129 GCA_964016885.1 Eledone cirrhosa
ATATATATTTATATATATATATTTTGTTCTCTTTCTTAGCTAACGTTCTTCTCTCATACAACACAACTTCAATAAATTCTTCCATCGATTCAACCACTTAACACAGTCAGTTTCATTCCACAATGAAGTCGTAGGAGTCGCAGTGGCACCCAGTCGGTTACGACGATGAGTAATCCTGTTGATACGATCAACAGAAAAACCTGCCCGTGAAATTAACTTGTAAGTGGCTGAGCATTACACAAACAGGCGAACCTTTAATACACTTCGTAGGGAGATTCTGCGAGACACCTAATGTAACAAGGCTAGCTCTTTGAATTAAAATAAAGTACTAGTAACGTACTGGGGTAGATTTAATCGATTTTCCCTTTCTCCAAAATTGTTGTCCTTGTGCCTAAATCAGAAACAAATAACTGCTAGAAATAGCAGCTAAATCTTCTTTGAACAACATCCTACCATATATATGAAAACAACATATTGAAGAATTTAATTTATGAACAAAATGTAAAAAAGAAACCAGGATGATTATGGCGAGATCGCTGGTTGAAGGCTCTGTCATGCTGAGAAGAAAATATAATTCCACTGAATTTTGCTATGAGTTTATTTAAATATATTGAGTTGAAACATATGCTGAGATTAACTGGTATGGTGCGCATTGACATGTGTGTGTGTGTATGTGCGTGCGTGTGTTTATATATATATATATATATATATATATATATGTATATATATATATATGTGTGTGCGTATGTATATATATATGTATATATATATATATATATATGCATATGTGAGCGTGTGTGTAGGCGAGTATGTATATATATGTATATATATATATATACACATATATATATTATATATACATGTATGTATGTATATATATATATATATATATATATATATATATATATATATATATACATATATATACATATATATATATATATATATATATATATATATATATATATATATATATATATATATATATATATATATACGTACATATATATATATGCATATATATACATATATATATATACATATATACGTATATCTGAATACATGTATATTATATATATATCTATATATATAATATCTGCGTGTGTTATTTTACTTGCACTGGAAATAGTGTCTGCACGTGTGTGTATGTGTACGTGTGTGTATGTGTACGTGTGTCCATGTGCACGTGTGTGCGTGAGTGTGACTCTGTTGTCAGTACTGCATATGGTAGTGGCTGTGTATTTGGTTCACACACACAGAAACAAGATGGCGTAGGACAGATCAAAGGAGAGGCACAAAAACAAAGAAAAGAATCCCCAGTCACTGAAGAGGTCACAGAATGTGTGACGAAAGAACTTTGACAATATATAAACAACCATCTGGTTGTGGAACCAACCAACCAACCGGAAATTTATAAATTCCTAAATTTATAAATTTATTATAATAAATTGAAGTTAAAGCAACTGGTGCGTGTGTTTCGTATTGGCAACATGACCCTCCCAAAGTATAACAATATGTATATATATATATATATATATATATATATATATATATATATATATATATATATATATTCGTATTAATCTTCAGACTCTAGTTATTAACCAGTTAATTTTTTTGATTCTTTTAGTTAATTCTATTGACTGATTAATAGCTTATGTTTATTTTAAAAATGATTCTGTCGAGAGCTTAATTCGTTTTGTGATATTTTGCAATTTTGTAATAACCTCACATACTGAATTCATCCGCCGAAACTATGGGTTCTCTCCCTTTTGAGTCCGCCCGTGCGTTCATATCACGACGAGACCCATAGTTTGGCACAGAACAAAATACCTGTTGAAAAAGCGACATCCTTGTTCGATCATCATACCTAAGTTTAGCATTATTTGTTTAAGCAGACAGTACTTGATTTAGGAGTTGCCGAAACCCTATACCGGATTTTACCACTATTTCCGCGGGTCCGGGTAAATTTTACCATCATATATTATTATTTGTTTGACCCGAATAGCTTGCTCGCTTTTTTGGCTTTGCGGCTAATGGTCTAACCATCGTCTCAGTGTGTTTGGTCTTTTTAACGTATGTTTATTGCTCTAGTACACTCGTATCTATCGAGCGCTTGCCACAAAATTCGGAAGTTGTTTTTCGCTAATTTCCACTAGCCGAAATGCGATTCTCGCTAATCTATATTTGTATATATATATATATGTTTAACCCCGACGGCAGAGCTCAAGCCGTTTTCACGGCTATTTCTGGACTCCAGAAATAACCGTCGAAACGGCTTGAGCTCTGGCCGTTAAACATTTTCCTATTACTCATTCTACTACCCTAAGTATTTAGTACTCTGGTGCGTTATGGTCCATCTGGTTCCTTACCACACCTCCTTCGTTATATATATATATAATATTTAATATAGAAATGGGTTCTTCAGGACTAGAACTGTTTCATTCGAAGGAAATCATCAGGGCTTCCCTGCTAATTTTCCTCGAATGAAACAGGGTGTCCCAAAATATGTATACACACTTTAACAGCATTCTAAGAAATATTGCTGTACAGTTAATCAGTGTGTATACATTTTTGGGAAACACCCTATATATATATACACACACACACACACACATATATATATATATATATATATATATATATATATATATATATATATATATATATATATATATATATATAAATATAAGGTAGATTAAATGAGTTGAGTTGATCACACAACTGTATAAGACAGTCAGATATTTAAAGCTCTCATGTGATTTTATCCCCATCAAGATTGGCAAAAGAAAGTTCAGAGTTAAATCCAATTCATAAATTTCTAGTCAAAGTAGCATTACAAAATTACAAAGCATATACAAATGAATGAATAAATACCTTAAGTTGAGCACATATATGCAATTTGTTAAAAATAGTCGTAACCTCCAGGTAAATAGTTTTTAAGAATTATAAATCATACTACTGATTGATATATTATAGCTAATATAAACTTCCATGATGTTTATATTGCCTTTTTATATACTATTTAGTATATACTATACACTTAGTATTAAAATTGATTGTAACTTTAAGGAATAAATGTTATTAAATTGATAAGTCCTAAGTGCACTCATATAATGCATATTCAAGTCAAAACACGAGTATTAAGTATAATAGTCAAATTAACCACTAGATAATTCATGCAGTTAAACATTTTTTTATACATAGCTAGCCTTCCATGATTTTTAACGCCTTTCCTAATATATACTTTACGTCTTTCAAATCATTGTCTGGAGTCATGATAACCTGCGGTTGGTAAATATATTATTTTATATTATCTAGTGATTCTGCCGGTTTCTCCACAGAGGAATTAAATGCTACCTCCTTCTGTATTTGAATGAAACACACACAGACACAGACAAACACCCCCCCCCCCACACACAAATTTAAATTTAGAAAGCCAAACAACGCGTTAGGGAGAACATTAAATCGCCAAGATAACAAAGGAATCTTACCTTAACAAATTTCCCATACGCATTGTTTGGCTTTCAAAATTTAAATTTGTGTATCCTATTCAACAATGCTTCAAATAAGCTACAGAACTCTGATATATATATGACCTAAGCCCTCGAGCGAAGGCACCGGATGTAACTGGACATTTGGAAACTCTGCTTCGTAGAATCGAGACATATCCGAGGATCTTGCGATTTCAGAGTCAGGTTTGATCATTGCATCGATCGGGCCTCGAGCTGGTCGCCAGAGAAACGATTGTAATATCTCTAATAAATCTTATTCGTCTTATCACTGATTCTCCGTTTCTTATGTGATATATATATATATAACGAACGAGTTGTGGTAAGGACCCAGATGGACCATAACGCACCACAGTACTCAATACTTAGGGTAGTAGAGTGGGTAATAGAAAAATGTATGATCCCGATCGCAGAGCTCAAGCGGTTTCGACGGCTATTTCAGTCCAGAAATATATATATATATAACGCAAGTATTGCACCTAGAAAAATAAAATTCGGCGTGAAGGGATTATGAATTTATTTACTTTGACATATGTTTCTGTGTCTATTATAAATTGTCTACTCTACTGACTACAATATATATTGTTTAATCATATGTAATACTTAATTATTCATTACACTTCATCAGAAAGCCTATAGTAGTGGAATTCGGCAATTCACTACGCGGTAGAATTCAGTAATGAGATTTTCGTTTAAGAAAATGTAAATTAGTTAAAACTAGCAAGAGATACAGTTAGTGAGATAGTAGAGAGGCGAAAGAGTGGGGGTAAAGAGTTTAATAGTATCAATCCGTGTCCTGTAATGTGAAACAATTATTCTTTGACCATTGTTATAGTTGAAGGTTTTTATGCTTTCCATATATGGAGGTAGAAAAGGTATAAAGAGAGAGACAGAGAAAGATAGGGTAGAGATTAAGAGTAGGCTAGAGTGGGTAAGGAGGAAAGGAATAATAATTTGAAGTGAAAACCAACGGGTGCCTGTGTTTTTATTGGCAGCATGACCCTCCCAAAGTGTAACAATATATATATATATATATATATATATATATATATATATATACGTAGGTCCCGCGTTGAGTCGGGGATAACCACAGTAAGTAAGGTACTCAATACATGGCAGAGTAACATTTTTTTATTTTATAGAAGGAACTTCTACAGGACTAGTACTGTTTCATTCAGATGAATGAAAGATTTCATCTGAATGAAACAGTACTAGTCCTGTAGAAGTTCCTTCTATAAAATAAAAAAAAAAATATATATATATATATATATATATATATATATATAAGGAAAAAAGATGAAATCGAAAATGCAGCTGGAGTATATTTTTTTTAATATATATATATTTATTTGGTTCCTTTACTGGTTTCGCAGTTCTTCTGCTTTTCAAAAGTAGAGTTGAGATGGCGGGTCTGTGGTTTTTCTCACATCTGGTTGGTCTTTAAATGTTACTTTTGTTTTATATGGAAAAAAGTTGCTCGAAATGTCT
>OZ024745.1:127605129-127615129 GCA_964016885.1 Eledone cirrhosa
GTGATCAAATATATTTTATCTTATATATTTCAGAGGTACTGAGCTATTTCATCAGTACGTCCTCATCAGATAAAATAAATTGATGTCTGACATACCTCAACTGTGCTGATGGTTCAATTCCAGTTTTGGCATATATATATATATATATATATATATATATATATATATATATATATATATATATATATATATATATATATATATATATATATATATGTCTGTGTGTCAGTGTACATGTGTATCTGTAATTGTTTGTATGTATTTATGTGTGTATGTATGTGAAGGCACGTGGGTGTGTGGTTGAGGAATTCGGCTTACAATCGTAAGTCGTGAGTTCGATTCACAGCGGCGCGTTGTGTCCTTGAGCAAGACAATTTATTTGACGTTGCTCCAGTCCACTAAGCTGGCAAAAATGAGTTGTACCTGTAATTCGATGGGTCAGCCTTGTCACATTCTGTGACACTCTGAATCTCCCTGAGAACTACGTTAATGGTACGCGTGTCTGTGGATTGCTCAGCAAGCTGCACGTTAATATCACAAGCAGTCTGTTCCGTTGATCAAATCACCCGGAACAATCGTCGTCGCAACCGATGGAGTGCCAGTCTGTCAGTCATGTATGTATGCCGTTTTAAATCGATCTGATGATTCAACTAAGTGACTGATCGGCCCGATTTGCATATTAGCAGACTGGCTGATTAGTCAGATCTGCATATGAGCAGATCCACTGATCAGCCAAATTTGAATACCAGCAGATAGGCCAGTCAGTTTCACGTTTACGAGCGACTAATATGCAAATGTTAGTCACTGTATATTTTAGAAATTATCATATATTTTCATTGGCTCTGAGAGTTGGCAGGTGAATAATAAACTGCACTGATGAAGGGTAATCACTCAGAAACATTGGTGTCTGCAGTTCTGTTTACATGCCAACACAAGAGCAAGAATCACGAGCTCATTCTACTGACATGGCTTGAAAGAGACTGTTTGCCTAATTGCAAACGAATCGAATATTATTAATATTCGAAAAGTTCAGATTACATTTGCTGTATTCAGCCATGTGGAGCGATAGCTGGTTGTTGGTTATACACACACACACACACACACACACACACACACACACACACACACACACACACACACACACACACACACACACACACACACACACACACACACATACACACACACACACACACACACACACACACACACACACACATACACACACACACACACACACACACACACGAACACACACACACACACGAACTCTCACACACACACACACACACTCTCTCTCTTCCGGTTGGTTGGTTCGATAACCGGAAGGTTGTTTATATATTGTCAAAGTTCTTTCGTCACACATTCTGTGATCCCCTCAGTGACCAACAGGTGCGTGTGTTTTTATTGGCAAAATGACCCGCCCAAAGTATAACAATATACACACACGCACACATATATATATACACGTACAAATATATCTATAACAAATAGTTTTATACACACACACACACGCACACATATATATAGATAGATTTACAAGAAATGTAAATCTGGCTTATATACGTGTGTATATATGTGTGTATATATATATAAATATATATATATACGTAGTCTACACTCATGCTCATTACGAGCATACATATATGTATATATGATATATATGATTAATTACAATTTAATTAATGTTCTCTAATGTTTTTATGACCAATATTTGTTGTCAGTAGAAGCAGAGATGAATCTATGATAGCCGAGATGCTGATATCGTTACGATGTCGATATCTTTAATCAGTGTTTCTTTGTCGGGTTTCAAAGTTCAAAGTAATATTTCTTTAAAAAGGTTTTATAAAGAATTACAAAGCAAATGTTTCATTATTCTTTTCTAATGGATAAACACTAGTTTCTGTATGGAGGAAAAATATTATTTGTCGAGTTTTAAAAAAACCCCCAAAACTTGTAAGGTTTGTGTTCATTCATGAAGTTTATGTGGGTATTCTGATGCAGAAAATTTAAGAACTAAAACAATAAAGACAAACGATAAGCGATGAAGTGAAAGATTAAGACGGTGATCTTATCTTCACCTCTAAATGGATGAAGATACAAATTTAAAGTTGAGCTTTTTATTTAAGAAATGTTTTATTTCTTCTTAAATATTTATATACCAAGATATGTTTACATCTTAGTTTACATATATTAGTGAAGATATGAAATTAACGAATATATTTTTTATTGAAGAGTATCCTTGTAGTCTTTCACATTGACAGGCATTTAGTAATAACATACCACCGTATATGAAAACAAACCGCCTTCCACATATCTTCCACGGCAAAAAGATTCACTTTATAATATATATATATTTATATATATATATTATATATAGATTCTATATATAATATAATCTATATATTTATATATTTATATATATATATTCCGTAATCTATATATTTATATAGATTACGGAAGTCATTGATTTTATTTTAGTGACCACTGGCCATATATATATATATATATATGACCAAAAGTTTAACAAGGTTCATTGATTAATCAATGAATAAAATTTTACAATAGATTAGAAGCACTCAACAGTGAGGTTTTCTGGAGTTATTAATATTACTTCAGTACCTCAACTGTGCTGATATACCTCATCTGTGCTGATGTTTCAATTCCAGTCTTGGAAGTGGAATTGAAGACTGGAATTGAACCATCAGCACAGTTGAGGTATGTCAGCCATCAATTTATTTTATCTGATGAGGACGTACTGATCAGTACCTCTGAAATATATATAATAAAATATATTTGATCACATGAATGTCTATATTTATTAATATTTTGAAGTAATATATATATATATTAACTCTTTCATAGAAACAAACTCAGTATAAGTTGGCCACTCTGTACTTATTTATGCATCTATACTTGTATCTATACTCGTGTAGAATATGTATTCTTCTTCGTTTAATATACACTCCGTTTAATATACACTCCGTTTAATATACACTCCCGAATGGTAGGGTAAAAAATTAGCGGAATTAGCGACATTAGTGCGACACCACACTAATACATTTCACTATCATTTGATAATGCATATAAATGCTGAAACCGGTAATAGACAATAATTAAATATATAAATAGATAAATAAATGCCATTGTTAAATAATAAATAAATCAACTAATACCTTAACACTTCACACAAAGTAAAACATTTCGTTTTAATCATTTTCTAACCCAGAAAAAAGAGAGAGAGAAACAAAAAAGGAAAACAAAATTTTTTTCTTCCTCATAATCGTCTCTTGCTCCCTGTTTTCATATATATATATATATATATATATATATATATATTTGATTCGCTGCTGCTAGCGGCAACATTTAGTATCTCGCCCCGTTCTTTGGTAGAACGAAATCCTGTTGATGAAATTAATCCTCTGTTTGATCAGAAATACCACGAGCTTGCCAGTTACGTAAGACTGATATTTGATTTCGGATTCATAGAAACACTTTAAACGTATAACGTTTGATTTGTCCAGGTGTATTTTTTCTCAACCTGTTAGTTTTTTCGTTACTTTGGTATTGTGTGTTAGATTTTGCCTACCACAATGTTCAATTTGTCAAGCTATTTAAACGTATGTTATTACTCTAAGGACCTACCTTGTCGAGTGCTTTGCTAACTCATTCATATAGTAGGTCGAATTTGCTTGCACACCGCCAAAGATTCGATTTTACTAAGCCTCCAAATATATATATATATATATATATATATATATATATACACACACATACACACACACATACACACACAGTGAAGGCGTGTGGCTGAGTGGTTAGAGAATTGGATTCATAATTTTGAGGTTGTGAGTTCGATTCCTGGACCGGGCGATGCGTTATGCCCTTGAGCAAGGTACTTTATTTCACGTTGCTCCTTCTACATGGAGTTGCGACCCATAGATAGTATTAGCAACTGGAAAGCCCGACGAAAACTTTGTTTCCTCGGTCCGATTTGAGGAAAGTCGATCTCTCTCTCTCTATATATATATATATATACGTGTGTGTGTGTATCCGTGTATGTGTCTGTGTGTGTGTGTGCGTACGCGTGTGGAAAATGTAATATGAGCTATTTAGAAATGTAGTGAATTTCCTTGTTGGAGTTTGTAGGACATTCAATTGACGAAGTCTAAGCCATATTTTAAGTTTAAAACCACCGCGTTATTGCTTAAAAAGACAATTTCCTTTGAAAAAAGGCCGCCAACAACTATTAATATGATTTCCAGATATGAAAACAACATAAACATCTTTTCATCTAATCGAATAATATATTGAATTGACAACAATTATTTTAACGAGTTCAGTGATTCGGAATTAAAAATTGTCAAAACTATACAAAATTAGATTTATTAGCCTTTTTCTATTTTTAAAGCAAGTTATTTTTATTACTTGCACTGAAGTTAGGGCGGTGGATTGGCAGCATCGGTAGAGGGTCGGACGCCATGCTTTGCAGCACAGAGTTATGGCCCTTTATGATCTGGGTTCAAATCTGGCCGAGGTTAACTTTGCCTTTCGTCCTTACGAGGTAGATAAAATAAAGCAGCAGTCACGCACTGGGGTTGATAAAATAAAGCACTAGTCATGCACTGCGGTTGATTTAATTTCACCTCCCCCAAATTGCTGACCTTGTCCCTATATAAGAAACCATTACTTTCACTGAAGTTAATTATTCCCGCAACTTCGTTCTGATTAGTGCATTTAGTTTCTCATACCTCACCGTGCTCTTCGGTATACCTCTGATGAGCTTTAGATTGCTAAAAAGAACTCTCAGCAATGTACAGAATATTCGTTTGCAGTGAAATACATAATTTTGGAAACATCAAATAATTTCAGCCCCGATCGATATAAACATGACTCTGTATCGTGGAGGGTAATATACTAACACAAAGGAAATAATTCTGAGAAGGTCTTGGGGTTTTGGGCAACATTTTAGCTTTGTATGTTTTTACAAATGTGAATTAAATATAAATGAAAAGAATAGAAAGAAATTCTTACAAAAATGTTCCTAAAATATCTTCGAAACGAAATTCTGACTAATCGCTTCTGATACCTATTTTCTAGAAAATAAGAACGTTCTGCTTCAAAATAAATGACAAATTTATACGTAATAACATTTTCAAATACAAAACATTTTATATTTAGAAAAAAATAAATGTCTTTTCTGACCCTTATAGGCTTCTTTGTCTTATCTATATATGTTTAATATGAAACAGTGTGCTTCCGAATATAACAAAGATGATGAAACGACGAACTGGGTGTAGTAATAACTTCATTAGGAAGACGTACGTATTATGCGAATGCTGTGGAATTAACACACACACACACACACACACACACATGTATATATATATATATATATATATATATATATATATATATATATATATATATATATAACTAATACTTTGTAGATAGCAGCTGTTTTCAGGTTATGTAACTGTTATAGAAACACGTGTCAATAAATTCCTTTTAACTAAACTGTATCCATTCAAATCTTTCTATATATATATATATATATATATATATACAAATGGAAGGTTGGTTGGTAGAATCGAAGTTATGCGGTGGCCAAGCCAACGAGATACAATTAGGTTTGCACAAAAGCACTCGATAAGGATGTATCGATGAATCGATAGGCTGCACCTTAGATAATTAACATACGTTAGATAGCGTGACAAATTGGAAACTGCGGCAAGAAGGCCTAGCCACACAATTCACCAAATCAATGAAAATACAATCAGGTCACACACATATATATATATATTGGTCTGCCGCAACAATAACACCGAATTCACGGGCCATCATATTATCTGTTCCTTTTATTGATTAACTATTTATGCAATCGGCACTCGATGATGTCGCCAGGGTCTTACGTAACAAGGACATTGAAATATATATAGTGTTTTTGTAACAATAAGACTTAAAAGAGAAGGGATTTCTCTAGTCCGGCCTTCCGTTGTCTTAATTACACGCACACACACACACACATACACACACACATATAAACGATTTATGTAACATCAGCATCTTTATTAATGTTATTATTATATTGAATCTCCATCGTAACTACAAACTATCAATGTTGAGAGCTTTCTCCTGCTTGCTCCTGTTTTTACCAAATCTCTTCGGAACACACACACACACACACACACACACACACACACACACACACACACACACACACACACACACACACACACACATATATATATATATATATATTTACATATCACACACGTTTAAACATACAAAAACATTCACACATCTTACCACACTAATACACACACACACTCCAATTTACATTTCAAACTCGTTACCAAACTACCTAAAAGTTGTCTTCTTTTCCATCTTCATTTTTGATTTTTTTTATCTCTTTACTGGACCTTTTTTCTGTTTCTCCATTGTGATCCTGTCTCTATTTGTACTCCCGAAGAAGGATCGAACTCTCATTCCTCTTTCCAATATAAAGCGTGAAACTAATAAGGCTTTTTGTAGCCGTAAGCTTTCAATTATTAACGTGGCATATAAATCCAGAGGACGGAAACTAATTGATATCAGAACACCTGTGTGCTGATATCTATTGTTTCCTGTTCACTGGTCTTATACACCACGTTAACATTTGACTATTTCATTAAGCCAAAAAGTTACTGCGAAGCCTTCCATTCCGACTTTTCCTACTCCGCTCGCCGCTTTCTAAACATACTTCATATATATATTTATTAAAATATATATATATATATATATATATATATATATATATATATATATATATATGTGTGTGTGTGTGTGTGTGTGTGTGTGTGTGTGTGTGTGTGTGTGTGTGTGTGTGTGTGTGTGTAGGTTAAAGGGTAAAATCCTTCTTCGGTCACAAATGACCATGGTATTTACACCTTCAAATTTCCCTCCGAGGCACAAGTCCGTATGTATGTATGTATGTATGTACACACATCACAACTAAGACCACGCTGGAGCACTCTCTTCACAATTGAATGTTCTTTGTCTTTTGATTCATGCCTTTGCACGTCCAGTGTTTCATTAATTTTATTAGATACTAGTTTTCATGGAATCTCTAAATATTAATTATTTAGCGAAGTCGTGAACACTACTCTGGTATTATTGTAGCATTTAGCAACTTTATAACTGAATTCTTGGAAAACAAACTATATACATACACCCACAAATACATCGACACAAACACACACTCCCATTTATACCAATCCTTTCTCTTGAATATCCATTTATTTTTAAGCATAACGTTCTTATTTTCTAGAAAATAGGTATCAGAAGCGATTAGTCAGAATTTCGTTTCGAAGATATTTTAGGAACATTTCTGTAAGAATTTCTTTCTATTATTTTCATTTATATTTAATTCACATTTGTAAAAACATACAAAGCTAAAAATGCTGCCAAAACCCCTAGACCTTCTCTGAAATATTTCCTTTGAAAGTCGTGTTCGAAAACTAATGCAAGAGAAATATATATATGTATATAAACACTACACACACACACACATATATATATATATATATATATATATATATATATATATATATATATATATATATGTCTGTTTGTGTGTGTGTGTTTTATTCTTGTTTAGTGTTTGTACAAGGAACGAGAACGATAAAGATTTACCAAATACCAAGCAGCCGCTTACTTCATTTTTTTACTTTACAGTTCTTCAGATAAAGCAGCACTGTTGTTTTATGTCTTAATAGATTTATTCCAGAGTACTGAGTTTGGAGTGTGTATACTAGTTTTTGTTTTCATTTCTTTAGAGTTTTTTTTCAAGCCGATTAAACCTCATCGTGAATATAAAGATTCCGAGTTATGTAGCGTTTCACTGTCCTGTCGAACTCTAAAATTATTTTCGAAAGAAAGAATTTTATTTTGAAAGTCGATTTGTCATTCACTCGACTAGAAATAAGCTCTAGAAATTAAAAGAAGCTAATATCAAATAAAATAACGAAGGAAAATTGCTTCAGACAGAAAACAGTTATCTTTTTTTGTTCTTGCTGTATAATTAGATGAACGTATATAATTTTATTTTCATTTTCAATGAGAATTGTTCCTTCGTGATAATTATCTACATACAAAGAATATTACGAAATATCTCTAATATAAACATTAGGGGACTTTGACACGACACACACACACATACGGGGTGTCCCCCAAAATGTATACACACTTCAACAGTATTCTAATAATAATATGTATACATTTTTGTGGACACCCTGTATATGTAATACTTTTAAAAAGGAAGTTTGATTGTTCGTACATTGACCGCTAATGACATGAAATAGAACTGGAATAATTAAGGTTTACCAAGTATTCTCAACTAATCTGACCCCAGCCACGCCCGCAAACAACTTTTTCTCCCCAAACAGAATGGCATGGGTCCTCGGATTTCCCAGCCGCTAACATTTCTTCTGTGGAAATAATAGATGCGGGAAGGGAGGGGGCCCTCAGAGTTACTGATAAGCATCTCAGCCGTTTAAATTCATAGAAAAGCGATACATTGATACTGAAGGATGTTTCCATTCTTCATCATTTTATACTGCTGTGGAAAGCGTCGTAAACTTAATTAATCAACTGTTCCTCAATTTCGAAATCTACCATTTCAATTAGGAGTGGCTGTGTGAAAGAACAATCTTTGCCCCCCAAATTATCATAATGAATGCCATCAACAAAAGTCCCTCACAAATATCTCTGGAGTTAACCAGATTTATAAATCTATCGACAAAGTTGTTGACGAGGACGAGGCTGTTCATTATCCCGTTGAATTGCTGAACAGTCTGGAATCATCCGTGTCTACCACACAACGTTGAATTGAAGAAGGGCACAGTCATCTTGATTCTCAGAAACCTGGATCAGCTATGATTGTGCAACAGGACGCACATGTTTGTTACTGAACTTCAACCTCACGTTATCGAAAACAAAACCCTCACTAGATGTGGTAAGGGAGTCATCGTATTTATACCTAGAATACCGCTAATACCAACAGATGTCCCTTTTCGTTTCAAAAGATTGTAATTCCTAGTGCGAGTTAGATATGCAATTCCCATTGACAAATCCCAAGGCCAAGCACTGTAGGTTGTCTGTCTGCGTCAAGAGGAGGGTTGTGGCTCACATATTTAAATTATTTGTATATTAAATCCCTGACCCAGCTAGGTGCAACATATAAGCGACGTGATTTACTGATTACAGGAAAAATGAAATCAGTCTCAGCAACAGTAAAGGAGAGAGAAAGAGAGAGAGAGAGAGAGAGAGAGAGAGAGAGAGAGAGAGAGAGAGAGAGGGAGAGAGAGAGAGAGAGAGAGAGAGAGAGAGAGAGAGAGAGAGAGAGAGAGAGAGAGAGAGAGAGACATAGAGATAGATATATATATATAGAGAGAGAGTAGGGGTAACAACTGCAATAACTATATCTATTTCTTAATCTGTTTTACATACTTATTCTTGAGAGAGTCGTGGGAGCAGAGTCGTCAAACACTCCCTCCAACGGATTCGGCTGGATCCACAAGCGAGACTAGCCAAGCTCATGGATGTTATCCAATCATCTTGCTTGGTGTCTAACCATGGGTCTCCTGTCGGTTGGTTTTGCCCGTAAAAACTGTACAGCTATTCTTTCCCGAGACATTGTAACTACATGCCATAGGTATCGGAGCTGTGATCTCTCAATTCGAATAAGTAGCGGCTCTGTCCGGAGTGACCCCCTGATCTCCAAGCTACGCACTTTATCGAGTAATATTACTCCAAAGATTCTTCAGAGGAACCCCATTTCAGCCACTTGTATTCGCGATCGTATTCCATCGGTCATTACCCAAGATCCACAGCTATAAGTAAAGGTATACACGAATATTACATTGAAGATAACGAGTTTGGCTTTTACACCAACCTCCTCCTTTCTTCTGATTACCGAATACTGAAGTCGGCGCATTACTGCATTACTGCACCAACTTTT
>OZ024745.1:127620129-127625129 GCA_964016885.1 Eledone cirrhosa
ATGTTTTTTTCTTCCTCGTATTTTTTCGTTTTTTCCATCTTTCCATGCTTGTATAAACTTAAATAATTATTTTTTATATTATCATCTATTGAAACAAACTAGGACCCTATATCGTCTTATAAATCATCTAACTTTATTTTCATTCACCTTATCTTATTTCACTTTATTTTATCTTAATACTTTTTAAATAAATTTTTGCACTTCTTAATAAATCGCTCACTATTTAAACCCGAAATAAATAGTATACTTAATTTCTATATCTGTAATCATAAGCATCATCATCCATAAACCTCATTAACTTTTAAATTTTAAAATCTTATTAATTTATTTAATTTATTTAATTTATTTATAAATTTAACAACCGTTTTTTTTCAGTCATCTCTGTGTGTGAGACAGCGTTTCTCAGTTTAAATGTTTATCTCTCTCTCTTTTCTCTCCTCTCTCTTTCTCCTTCCTCCTTCTTATAATCTTCCTCCGTTATCCTTCCCTTCTTTTTTCTTTTTCCTTTCTTCATCTTCCTTACCCTTCTACCCTTCCTTTCCTTTTTCCAATGTCCTATATCCTTTTAAATTTATTTATCATATGTTGTTTAGACACTGCCTTGCTCACACGTGTCCTTTTTAAACTTCATATCATGTCTCCCTATTTTATCTGATGAGAACGCAAATATCGTCCCTGGATGATATTTGTTTTTGAAATGCGCATAATAAAATACATGGAACTTTTCTAACCATCTTTTAATTTCTTCTTATATATATATATATATATATATAAATATATATATATATATATATATATAAATAATATTAATTGTTTCTACTTTAGGCACAAGGCCAGCAATTACCCAGTGCATTACTGGTACTTTATTTTATCGACCCAGTAAGGATGAAAGGCAGAGTCAACCTGGGCGGGATTTGAACTCAGATCGTAAAGGGACGTCACTATGCTGGAAAGCATGGCGTCCGACCCACTATCGATTCTGCCAATCCACCGCCTATATATAAATAATATTAATAAATGGAAACTATCTTTATAAAATATAAAAGTTGTTTTACAGATAGTGACATATCCAAAACAAGAACTGATAGTTTTAAGTTTCGTTTGAAACAAAACTTAAAGAACTTTTATATTTTATCTGATGAAGGCGTACCAAAAAATGTTGGTACCCTTGAAATATATATAATAAAATAAATATGGTTTTATAAAGATAGTTTCTATTTATTAATATTATTGATATTATACACCAGAAAAGCTGTAGAGTGCTTCGAATCCGTTATAAACTAAATTTGTTGAATAACCAACAAATTAAATAACTCATTACTTATATATATATATATATATATATATATATATATATATATATATATATATATATATATATATATATATATATATATATATATATATATATATATATATAGTACTAATTATACTAGTTATGGTTATGTAAATACAAAAACCTTTTGCAGTTATATATATTTTTATACAAACCCTAAATAGTGGTAGGCAGTAATATATTATTACCTTATTACCAGTTCTTTGATTCTTATATTTCATATATATATATATATATATATATAAAAATAAATAAATAAATATATATATATATATATAGTGGTAGAACACTGGAAGGTAATATCCGTAGTGGTAGAGCACTCAGTCCATGGGACGAGTTAGGGAGAAGTGGTTACACAACAGTTAGTTCACCATACCGAGAACAATTGTTTCCCCTTAGCGGATCCTCAGCTCGTAATGGTCATGGTTATACGGAACCATGCCCATTACGAGCTGAGGATCCGCTAAGGTAAAACAATTGTTCTCGGTATGGTGAACTAACTGTTGTGTAACCACTTCTACGTAACTCGTCCCATGGACTGAGTGCTCTACCACTACGGATATTACCTTCCAGTGTTCTACCACTATATATATATATATATATATATATATATATATATATATATATATATATATATATATATATATATATATATATATATATATATATATATATATATATATATATATATATATATATAATATATATATATATATATATATTGAAAGCCATTCTATTTTCTAATTTCAAACCTGCTCACTGTTTCAAAACATACTTACTTGATATATATATATATATATATATATATATATATATATATATATATATATATATATATATATATATATATATATATATATATATATATATATATATATATTATATATATATATATATATATATATATATATATATATATAGTTAGTTAGTTAGTTGACCATACCGAGAACATATGTAAATGTTTTTAGAGAAAAATGTTTCTAGAGAAAAATGTTTTTAGAGAAAAATAACAGGTTCATTCATGTTGACATCTCTTAGAAAACTGTTGATGCTGGTGTTTTGTTTATGATATATTTCTCACTCTTAGTACGGCTGTTACTTAAATATAAGTATGTATACGTACATACTTATATGTAGACAGATGTACAGTAGTATGTATATATATACATACATGCACACATATATATATATATATGTACTGGGACTGCGCAAAGCGGCGTCGACTTATGCCAACGACGTGACGGTAATGGTCTCGAGCACCTAGGAAATTGGGGTGATCGGCAACTTACTGAAAGAATACGAAACGCTGACGGGAGCAAAACTAAACCCGGACAAGTCTGTGGGTTTGCAACTCGGTACGTGGAGAAGCAAACCGATGACGTCTGACAGCGTCGTTGGACGCTGGACGGACGGACCGGTAAAATTGCTCGGGGTCTGGTTCGGTTCAGACCTCCAGGTGAAGAAAAACTGGAACGAGGTCACGGCCAAGGTGTTTGCACGGCCAAGGTGTTTGCACTCACTATAGAGGGATTGTACGTTACAAGGGCGACGACGTGCTCGGAGAGACTCTGGGCGTCGAAGACGATGAGCTCACCAGTCTATTTGGTAGGACTTTCCGCCCGGGACCTATGGACAACTTCCAGAGGTCCCTGGCCTGGCAATGCTACGGAGGAGCTCTACCGGTTCGTGACAAAATCTACAGGCACGGACGCCCCGACAGGGATCCTTCCAAGAGGACGTGTCCAAGATGCGCGCAGGACATTGAAACAGTCCTGCACGCAATTGTACACTGCCCGGGCGTAACTGACCTGTGGAACTATGCAGAACAACTGCTGTCGCGTATGGGACAAATCCAGTTGACTGCCGAGTCCATAGTAAGGATCAAACCGCCAGCCTCTTTCAAAAACGAAAGAGAGGCGGTTTTCCTCTGTACAGTGGCTATGGTGAAAGAAGTTATATGGTGGACGAGGTTGAGAGGACTGAGGACAGATGCCTTTCTCTCCGGACAACAATTGATTTCCTTCTTTAAGTATCACTTTAGAAGGAGAATCAGAGTGGACAGAGAGGCACTGGACTTGAGTAAATTTACTGAAAGGTGGGTGAATGAAGCCAATATGGCCCAAGTGATTGGGCCTTCTCTGTTTATAAGCCTGTAGGTTAAAGAAGAGAGCAAAAGGAAGAAAGGAGCACTTGCACAACACGCTCCTGAGGTTGAGGGTTGTTCTATCGACGGGGTATTAAACAACCCATTTGTGGCGCCTCCCCCCTATTGGGGATTTCGATTGTTGTAATTGTTTGTTTTTATATTTTTTACACGACTGTATGTAAAATCCCCGGCATGTCTTTGTATTGTCCCCTTTTCTTGTGCGCCCTTGTGGTTAATAAAGAAATCTATCTATCTATCTATCTATCTACCCTCAATCCACCGATATCTATTTCTCTTCATCTTCTTTGTCCATCTTTGCTGTCATATCCCGACTGGAATATTATACACATATCCAATTATGAGAATATTATTTCTCTTCATTTACATCCCTGCACCCTTTCCATCCCTTTGCCTGCCTGTCTGCTTGCCTGCCTGTCTGCCTGCCTGTCTGCCTGCCTGTCTGCCTGTCTGCCTGTCTGTCTGTTTGTCTGTTTGTCTGTTTGTCTGTCTACATATCAGTTTCTTTGTCTTTCTCAACCCCTCTCCCATTTCTAATTCCCTCCCCCACACCTTATATTTTACCCATTCATTGCAGCCAATATCCACACATACATATCTTAATTATGAGGTCGTACAATATTTGCCTGTCTGTCTGTCTGTTTGTCTCTCTGTCTGTCTGTTGTCTGTCTCTCTGTCTGTCTCTCTGTCTCTGCTTCTCCGCCATTCTCATATTCAAACAAATACACATGCGTATATATGTGTATGTGCATCTTTTTATCTCTGATTGTATACACACACACACACACACACATATATATATATATATATATATATATATATATATATATATGCATATATATATATATATATACATAAATATATATATATGTATATATATATATATATATATATATGTATATATATATATATATATATATATATATGCATATATATATATATATATATATATATATATATGTGTGTGTGTATACAATCAGAGATAAAAAGATGCACATACACATATATACGCATGTGTATTTGTTTGATATATATCTATATATATATGTATATATATATATATATATATATATGTGTGTGTGTGTGTGTGTGTGTGTATGTTTGTTTAAGTGAATGAGAATAAAAAGGAGAGAGAGAGAGAGAGAGAGAGAGAGAGAGAGAGAGAGAGAGAGAGAGAGAGAGAGAGAGAGAGGTCCAGATGAGTGTGTGAAGTAATGGGATAAAAGAATGAGATGAGCGGCAAGATAGAAAGAGAGTAAGGAATAAAGGGGGTAAGGAAAGAGCGAGTGAGTAGGAGATAGATATATAGAGAGGGGGATGAAAGAAAAAAAAGAGGAGGTGGAAAGAGACAAAGACAGATTAAAGTGATCCACATACAAACACACAAACACACACACATTCTCTCTCTTTCTATATATATACATATATATATATATACATATATATATATATATATACATATATATATATATACATATATATATATATATACATATATTA
>OZ024745.1:127630129-127637629 GCA_964016885.1 Eledone cirrhosa
TTTTGGCACAAGGCGAGCAATTATCCTAGTGCATTACTGGTACTTTATTATATCGACCCCATAAGGTTGAAAGGGAGACTGTAAAGGGATATAATTCTATGTTGCAACGCATGGTGTCCGACCCTTTAGCGATACTGCCAATCCACTCCTTTTAGACAGAAAGCAATGATATCTTTACAAACACTGGTTGGGTTTAGAGTCTATGAAGATCTGGCAGTGCTCTTTCTGGTGTTTAGACACTATTTAGTATTTATCTCAAAACAATCAGATATACTCGTGGTTGACTTCATTTCTTTATCCCGAGGACAATAATAAATACATACTTTTGAAAGTATTTTTTATTATTAGATTATAGTGTGGGCGGTAGATTAGCAGTATCGGTAGAGGGTCGGATGCCATGCTTTGCAGCAGACAGCCCTTTACGTTCTGAGTTCAAATCCCACAGAGGTTAACTTTGCCTTTCATCCTTACGGGGTCGATAAAATAAAGTACCAGTAATACACTGGCGTATTGCTGGCCTGTGCCAAATGTAGAAACAATTATTATATCTTCATACAAATGTTGCATTTATATATATATATATATATATATATATATATATATATATATATATATATATATATGTGTGTGTGTGTGTATATATATATATATATGTGTATATATATATGTATACATGTATGTATATATATATATATATGTATATCTATAATTTATAATAAACGAAGCCAAATTTTACATATTTGACTTAATTATTTTCCATTACTCCGGAGTAATGTACGAGGTCGATCATATGGAGCAACAGTAACGTATTAGGGTCGATTTAATCGACCCCCCACCTAAAAAAAAAAAAAATTACTGGCCTTTTGCCTATACTAGAAATCATCGATAAAATAAAGTACCAGTAATGTACTGGGTAATTGCTGGCCTTGTGCCTAAAGTAGAAACAATTATTAGATTAAGGGCGGTGAATTGGCAGTATCGGTAGAGAATCGGACGCCATGCATAGAGTTACGGCCCTTGCTATTCTGGGTTAAAATCCCGTCGAGGTTAACTTTGCCTTTCATCCTTACGTGGTCGATAAAATAAAGTACCAGTAATGTACTGGGTTTTTGCTGGCCTTGTGCCTAAAGTAGAAACAATTATTAGATTAGGGGCATAACGAAGCATTGCGTTGAAGAGATTTTAATCGATTATATTGAACACAGGACTTAATTTTCATGTCTGTTAATTGTTTTATCGATCTCCTTATAACAAGCTGCTAAGTTACGGGATATAAACAAAGAATAAACGTAAACAAAAACACACACACATACACACACATACACTCACACACAGTCACATAAAAACACATTGATAGACTCGGACGGTTCGCCTCAGTACTCGACCACACACGCAGGACTACTTGCCTGCCCACCTGCCCCATTTAACCTCGTCTTTCTTCTAACCTTGCACTTTCCCGATGAAGGACTCACGCCCGATACGTTGATGTATTTATTTTCCTTTTCCAACAAGCATGAAACTAATAATCCTTTATGAAATTATTGTAACCCTTCTTTATCTTATTTGCTCACCATACGGATTAATAGGCAAAGTTATAAACTATTGAAAATGTTTATAAACGTCAAAACATAACGTAAAATATAGGCCGGCAAATACGGTATATTGTTATCAATAATTTAGCGTTAAAGGGCTTGAAAAAAATATGTAATTGTTTCTACGTTTGGCACAAGGCCAGCAATCACCCAGTGCATTACTGGTACTTTATTTTTTGAAAAAAGTTTTGAAAAAATTTAGAAAAAATTTAGAAAAAAATATATTATTGTTTCTACTTTAGGCACAAGGCCAGCAATTACTCAGTGCATTACTGGTACTTTATTTTATCGACCCCGTAAGGATGAAAGGCAAAGTCAACCTCGGCGGGATTTGAACTCAGATCGTAAAGGGATGTAACTATGCTGGAAAGCATGGCGTCCGACCCTCTACCGATACTGCCAATCCAAATGCCACCAAAAAAGCCACGAAAAAATTTTGAAAAAATTTATAATACCACGAAAAAAGCCATTAAAACATCGCGGAAGATATTTACGATTCCGCGAATATAGGTGGTTTCCACGAACAATTATTAGTTAAACCCTGAGAAAAATCCTGCGAATAACCGGAACCGCAAATGTCGGGGGGACACTGTATTCTGAATCATTCTAAAGAGAGTGAAACTTCAGACAAGTGGGTTTTTGTAAAGATAGAATCAACACCAAGAAAATCCTCAGTTTCTTCCCGATCTGTGAGAAATATCTTCAAGACTAGAAAGAACACTACCAGATCTTTCTAGACTTCAAGAAGACATTCAATAGAGTGTGGCTCTATGGAAAGACATTTAGCATCGAGCAAACGTTGACTGTTACCTTACAATTGATACCCAGGTAACCAGTGCAGTAATTGTACAAGGGACCATCGGGAATAGTTCCATAACACTGTAGGTGGCCTTCTCACACACACACACACACTCTCTCTCTCACACACACACACACAGACATACACACACACACACACATTCTCTCTCTCTCACACACACACTCACACACACACCCACACACCCACACACACACAACAGACGCTCACATACACCCACACCCACACACACACAAACACACACACACAGACACAACAAACACACACACTCACACACACACAGAGACTCAAACACACACGCACATCCACACACAAACACACAAACTCACCCACCCACACACAAACACACACACACACACTCACACACACACACACAATAACACACAGACACTCACAAATACACACACACACTCTCATACACACACACAGACACCCACCCACATATATACACACACAAGCACACACACACAAACACACATACACAAATACACACACACACACTCTCTCTCTCACACACACACAAACACACGCATACACACACATGTACACAAATACACACACTCTCTATCTCTCTCTCACACACACACACAAACACACACACACACACTCAAGCATACACACACACATCCACACACAAACACACACACAAACACACACACAAACACACACACAAACACACACTCAGGATTTTAATTTGTCTTTCTTTTCTTAGATGCTTTAAAAAATATTTTAAAAAGTTCTTTTTAGTATTTTTATAAACCTTCTGAAAATAATTGTTTAATAATTTTCCCACCAGATAAGATTTTTCCCTCTAGGTTGTAAGAAGAAGTATTAATTTATAATGTGTTCTTTCTAAAGAGATTTTCAATATAGAATCTAAAATTTCACCGAAATTAGTTTTCAACAACAAACGTAAAATACTCTTCTACTTGTTAGTTCTAACACCAAATCGTTCAGTAGAAGATTCATTTTTTTATCCGTAAAAAAGCTACTTCGAAGAGTTTTCATCTGTCCCTATGATACTAATACAGGTAAAATGCCGTTATAACAAATACAATTATAACGAAATTTTCAGTATAACGAATTTTTTATTTTTTTGTCAATCGCCGATGTAATAACAAACACTCGAATTGTTTCGGTCGATCTCATTATAAAGAAATTTTCGTTACAACGAATTTTTTATACCCCGTGAATTTCGTTATAACGGAGTTTCACTGTATATCGTTCTCTTCTTGAAGTACCATCATTGTTTTTATAAAAGTGTGAGTTATGATACATCATATGTTGTTGACAAATACATTCCGAGTTGTTTAATTTGTTATCTCGACCTAGCATTAGAGATAAGAATGAGTTGGAATTTATAGGTTCAATAATTGTATTTTTTTCGAACGATCCTCTCAATGAAGAATTGCTTTTAGAGTTTAGCGTGTGTTTAAGGGATGAATAGAATGTTCATGATGAGAGGCTTCGAAGGAAAATGAAGTATGATTTCATTATGAAATAATACACTGAAAGAAAGAGAGAGAGAGTGAGTGTGTGTGTGTGTGTGTGTGAGAGAGAGAGAGTGAGTGTGTGTGTGTGTGTGTGTGTGAGAGAGAGAGAGAGAGAGAGAGAGAGAGAGAGAGAGAGAGAGAGAGAGAGAGAGAGAGAGAGAGAGAGAGAGAGAGAGAGAGAGAGAGAGAGAGAGAGAGAGAGAGAGAGAGAGAGAGAGAGAGAGCACAAATAGATCGACATGGGAAAGAAGACTAAAATTTTATCAAGCATTTATTTGTTCTCATGAGTACTGTCTAGAATGCTGGTGATCGAAAGTATGTTAACCTAAATTTGAAAACACGATTCTATAGTGGAGTGTCTTGTAGAACAGTGGGAGTTTGTTTGAAGCTGATAATTCTTGCTGATCAGAGACATCATAGATTCTTCCTCGTTGCCTCAAGCTTTCAAGTCTGATCGGATTTTCTAACAGTGAACAGATATACATGACTGACTTATTTCTTGGTTTAAAATAAGGCCAAATCTCCATGGTATGCATTCCGCAATGTTGTATGTATAGGACTTCCAGGGGAGTCTTTTAAGCATGATTAATACAAACAGGTAGAGTGAGAGAAGCAATTGCTCTTTGAACTTGTTTATAAATACTAGTGTATATGGATGTTCTTGCAGCACCATCTAAATTTACGTTAAATGTTACTAATAGCTTTTTATTTGAGAATGCTTTAAAACACTTCAGTTGTGGAAGAGTTGAAAATATGTTTAACATTCTATTATATGTATAAATGCACCTAAGACTCCATTGCAAAATATATATAGATAAAATGCAAGGAATCTTCTTCGTCTTCGCCCTCTTATTGCTGAGAGGGTCGTGGGGGAAATGCAAGGAATTATAAACATATTTACCCATATCAGAAAACGAATTTATAAAATACAGGTGAGGATGTTGGAATATATATATATATAAATACGTTACAAGAAATAGAAAGAAGATGCAGTAAGTATTCCAGATTCTAACGATGATCAGACTACAAGAAAAACACGACATAATCTACAACAAACAACTAGTCTACATCTAATACAAAAGATTAACACCGCCGATATACAACCACAAAGGAAGCAATCGTACATACAACCATGCATACATCCCTCTATACATGTAGATGTATAGATATATACACGCACGCATACACACACACTCACACACACTCATATATATATATAGATACATATATATATATATATATGTACGTAAACATAAATCAAAGCATGTAGATCACAGTATGAAAAGAGGCACGCATGCACGCACACACACATACATACATACATGCATTCATAGATACATGCATATATATATATATATACACGCATATATACATACATACATATACATATGTACAGATATAAAACATGCACATAAAACTCAAAGCATTCAGATAAATCATACAATAACATCCATACTTGCACATACACACACACATACACACATACATACACACATACATACACACATACATACACACACACATACACACATACATACACACGCACACACAGACACGCGCGCATGCATACATATTTACCCAGTTAATATCTAAATTCCAATAAAAGAGTCTTGTATCTAGTACTGGTGGAATGTTCCAGTAAAACCCCAATAAAATGCAGGCATAACAGACCAGATATTATGATATGGGACAGGGAAAAGAAGGCATTTGCAGTGGTGGAAATTAGCTGCCCAGCAGATGCCAACATAATATCAAAGATTAGCGAAAAGGAGAATATCTATGCAGAACTAATGGGAAATCTGCATATACTCCACCCTGACTATACCTTCAGATTTATGCCTATGATTAGTGGGGCACTGGGGTATGTTAGTAACTGCCTAAGTACAAATCTTGAGAAGCTGGGCTTCATAGGAACAGAAATAACACAACTACTTAGGAAATTACAAGTACAATCCAGTAAAAATATGTTAAACAATCCAGTAAATCCAGTAAAAATATGTTAAACATTCCAAAAATTCTGCATCTAATAACTGCATATACACATGTACAGATACAAAACATAAAACTCAAAACGCATAAAACTCAAAACATCCACAATTACAATAACATCCATACCTACACATGTATGCATGCAGCTATGCAGACATATCTACCTAGTTTATGTTGTGTAAATTTCAATGAGAGAGTCTTGTGTCTATGTTAGAAACCGACTCTCTCTCTCTATTGGTAAAAGAATTTGTGAAATTATAAAACCAGAAGAACACACATACATACATACACACATACATACACACACACATACATACATACTTACATACATACATACATACATACATACATACATACATACATACATACATACATACATACATACATACATACAAATCACTTCGACGTTATAAATATTTCACAGAGAATATTCCAAGGAGAGAGTTGGTCAAAGCTTCAGTTTATCTTGGCAATAAATGCTGTCAGTTCTTTTACAAAAATTAAATGATTGCGTGCTAGCGTCTACAAAAGCAAGAGACACCAATATAACCTATAATTTCTTTGTGGACAATGGAAGAACCTTTACCTGAAGTATTTACAATTCTGAGAAACAGCTAGAGATAAATTGCTGATATAGAGATAGAATTTGTCCAAAAGAAATGTTCATGTTTGGAAAACCGTTGATATCAATGACCTGCCTCAGTTATGTCAGTAAAATCGAAGTGGCATTATTGGCAGCATTAGTAGAGAGTTGGACGCCATGATTTCTAGCATAGTTACGTCCCTTTACGGTTTGCGTTCAAATCCCGTCGAGGTTAACTTTGTCTTTCATCCTTACGGGGTTGATAAAATAAAGTACCAGTAATGTACTGGGTAATTGCTGGCCTTGTACCAACAGTAAAAACAATTATTACAAAACCAGGGCGGTGGATTGGCAGTATCGGTTGAGGGTCGGACGGCATGCTTTGCAGCACAGATTTACGGCCCTTTATGATCTGAATTCAATGGGGTCGATAAAATAAAGTACCAGTCGATATCATCGACTTTCCCCTCCCACAAAATCGCTGGCCTTGTGCCTATAAAAGAAACCATTATTACAAAACCAGGATCTTCAGGCAAAGAAGTTGAGCAATAAAAGACCATTTACAAAATTATGCAAAACATTTTTTAAGTTCAACAAAGTGGCTTTGATTCTGTGCTAGAAACCAGCATATTAGTTGTAGTGTTTTATCTAAATATGTTATAGTTATTCATTCATGTAGTTACTCATCTACTGAATTGTGTATATTTCTATGTAATCAATTGAAATAAACTTCTATCTATCTTCTATCTTGTACACAATTTAGTATGATGTATTTCCTTACATTGAAATAAACTCTTAGGATTATGAATCGTGGAATTCTTTTGTAGTATATTAAAAGAAACATAAGAAACATTTAAATGATTAGACAATAAAGACATTATGATAGAGGTTCGTAGAGTTTGCGTTTAAGAAATTCTACTCAAATGTATTTGGTCAAACTATGATTATTTTAGAAGACACACACTCAAGATTCCTCGAGTAAGATCGAAGCCGGAACTACAGGGATCCAATGTGAACTGCTTTACT
>OZ024745.1:127642629-127645129 GCA_964016885.1 Eledone cirrhosa
TAGTATTGGTTATGGTGGCGGTGAGGGTAAGGATAGGGAAATGAAGAAACAAATAGTCACGTGAATAATTACTAAAAACATATGTAGTAGTAATATTAGTAGTAGTAGTATTGGTAGTAGAGTAGTAGTAGTAGTAGTAGAGGTAGTAGTAGTGGTAGAGGTAATAGTAGTGGTAGTGGTGGTAATGGTAGTAGTAATGGTGGCGGTAGTATGAGTAGTAGTGGCGGTGGTACTAGTAGTAGTGGTGGTAGTAGTAGCAGTAGTAGTAGTGGTAGTAGTAGTGGTGGTAGTGGTAGCATTAGTAATAGTAGTAGTGGGGTGGGGTGGTAATAGTAGTAGGGTGGTGACGGTAGTAGTAGTAATAGAAGTATTATTATTATTATTATTATTATTATTATTAGTAGTAGTAGTAGTAGTAGCAGCAGCAGCAGTAGTAGTAGTAGTAGTAGTAGTAGTAGTAGCAGTACTAGTACTAGTATTAGCAACAGAATCAACATCAACGATAATTGATGTTTTTTTGTGCAGTACATAGTAATTATGGCCATGTTGTTAGAAAGAAAGTGACAAGTGAGGCTCAATATAGTTATAACAGAGAATGAACGATAATGAAGTATACAAACCATCTAAAACAGTAGACCTAATTGTTCTCAACGAGAGCAGTTTCAAGGCCAATGTGTTGGAAAACAAAATTGAGAAGTACCTGATTTCATTAGATCAGAATCTAACAATTAGTTTAAATTAAAGAAGCATCGAAGTATTTATTATTGCCTATTGCCATATGTGTCGCAACGATTACACAAAACAGCCATTCAAATCATAGCAACAATCTTATGTTAGTTAAGAAGAAGAAGGATCGATTGACTTTCGTCAAATCGGACCGAGGAAACAATGTTTCCATTGGTCTTTCCAATTGCTAATACTATCTATCGGTGGTAACTCCTGGTAGAAGGAACAACGTGAAATAAAGTGTCTTGCTCAAGGACATAACGCATCGCTTGATCCAGGAATCGAACTCACAACCTCACGATTGGGAATCCAATTGTTTTACCACTCAGTCACGCGCGTTCATTATGTTAGCTAAAATACATTTTTAAGTGTCTAACTTGTTATAATATAAATTATAAAAATGTGTCTGTGTGTGTAAGAGAGAGAGAGAGAGAGGGGGGAGAGGGAAGAGTGAGAGAGTTGGAGAGAGAGTGAGAGAGAGAAAGTGAGAAAGAGAGAGATACTGTATGATGAAAATATGAAAAGAGTACTCAAACATCGGTACCTCCAAAGGATGAGTGTCGTGGCGTTGTTGGAGAACGTTCTCTGTAATGTAGAGCTTCAAGTGTAAGCAGCTTCACATAAGGACAGTTTGTATTCAGATTATGAAATATTGAATACAAGTAGTTCCAGCAGAGAGAATGGAGAAAGCTTTGCCTTGGAAGATGATAAGAAGGACTCGCTTCTGCAGGTGACCAGCTCAAACCCAGCGCATTTAGGGGGAAGCCCATATATATATATATATATATATATATATATATATATGCAGAGGTTATATTTAATTTGTGGGATTCAACAAGCTTAAACTTTTTATAACTGATATAAAGCACTCAACAGTTAGTGGAGTAAATACACAATATATTAATAAATGGAAATTATATTTATAAAACCATATTTATTTTATTATATATATTTCAAGAGCAACCAAGGCAAATTATGGTGCGCTTTCATCAGATAAAATACAGATTAGTTTTATAAATAAATATTGACATACCCGGAAAAAAGACAACCTTAACGGTTGGAGCTTCCTGGATAGTGGAGATAATATTTTATTGAGGGTAATACAAAGTTATGAGTGAGTATGCAATGCGTGTCCGAAAATTTGAAAAGATAACGGTTTATTTAAATTAAACTGTTGGAAGAAGATGATATGTAAGGGAGAGAGAAAAGAAAGGAGAAAGAGGAAAGAAAGAACGATTATACATAGTGATACTGAAGATAGTCAGAGTGAACGAAGAAATAAGATTAACGTGGAAGAATAATATTTAGAATGTATGGTTCATTGAAAAATAAATTAAAATTAAAAATTAAAAATCAAAATTAATGATTAAAATTTACCTAATATTAAAAATTTTATTTAATATTAATATTAAAAATTAAAAATTAAAATTAAAAGTATTTATATTATATTAAGATGTATTAGTAATAATATATTGGTTTAGATGTGTATGTTATGGATTATAAATTATTTAAATAAATATATAGTATTTTACATTAGAGAAAATCTAGTATAGTTTATTTTATTAAAGTAAGTTTGGCAAAATTATATTTATTAATAGTTGTAAGTCAGAACTTAAACATCCAAATAATTCTAAATTTATGAAAATTTACGAGAGTTTACAAAGGAATAACTACTTAATTATATTATAAAAACAGTAAGGAAGTATAAAGGAAATTAGAAGTGATTTTTAAAGAACTCAAATGACCCCAAGGATACATAAAACATCAAAAAAAT
>OZ024745.1:127650129-127660129 GCA_964016885.1 Eledone cirrhosa
AGTTTCATGCAAGCGACTGCTAGTCCGCGCTGAGCTCGCACACAACAAACGCAGCCACCGCTCGCTCAGTTCACGTGTTTATCCCATTGTGGCAGCAACTTTATTGTGTTTTCCCAGAGTTTTTTTCTTGTTTTAGTTTTGTCCTTTTTTTTTTGCTATCATTTTATAATAATTAGTGGAAGAAAACCCATAAAAATGATTTTGGGGTGGTTTTGGGGAGCTGGAACGGATTATTTATATTTTAATTAATTTCAATATTGAAAATTGATTTGTAAAACGATTAAACCGTAAAACGAGCTCGGCCATGGAACTAATTAAACTCATACTGCGAGGTATCACTATATTCTTAAAATCTATATTATTTTGTAAAAATCTAATTAGTATGTACTAATTATCTGAAATAAGAAAAAAAAAATGCAATTAATTTTAAAGTTAACTACCTTCTAATGACTTCGTTGTGACTGTTTGTTGCAGATTTGAACTGAAAATATTGATGTACAAGACTAAATACTATTTCATACAATATAGTTCTTGGACTTCCTACTTTCATCTAGGTCGATCAGTGGTGCTGGTCTGTGCCTTATGTAGGTGTGTCTCTTTATGTGTGTGTGCGTGTGTATGTGTGTGTGTGTGTGTGTGTGTGTGTGTGTGTGTGTGTGTGTGTGTGTGTGTGTGTCGAGTTTTAAATTTGGGGTTCATTAAAGAGTGTGCGTTATGAGTATATATATATATATATATATATATATATATATATATATATATATATATACACACACTCATATACATGTATATTAATATATACATAGGGGAGGGTCATATTTGCGTAATATTGCCAGAATTAATAACAGAACACACTCACTGTTTGGTTGGTTTTCGTTTTTCGCTTCTGTGTCTTTTATATCGGTTAATTTAATTTATTCGGTCCTCAATGTTGCCATTGACTGACCAACGGTAAAAAATACAGATACAATATAGACACAAACACATATATATAGTTTATCAAAGTTCTTTCGTTGCACATCTGCAACATCGTCAGTGGTGCTATTGTTTCCTCCCGTTGCATTGTATTTTCTACGCCATCTTTATTTAGTCTGTTTATATATTTATTTATTTGTTGTTTTTTTTTGTCTTCTTTGCGCATGCGTTTGCGTGTGTGTATAGTGTTTTGTTTGATGTGTGTTCGTGATTGGGTGACTATGTATTGGTTAATGTATTCTATCTTTACTAGTGTGTGTTTATATGTGTTTGTTGTTATTGTGCTTGTGTATGTATTTATTTATTTATCTATTTATTTATTTATTTATACTTCTCTTAGGTCAGTGTTGTTTGTTTGGGTGTTGTTCTTATTCCATTCATTTTTTCTGTTTAGCCTTGGCTTTCTAAGCTCTATTTCACTGGCCTCTCTGATTTGCCTATCTGCTGGGTCATTTCTATGTTTAGATATTATTCTAATTTTTATGTTGACAACATAGACAACATAGAAATTAGAATAATATCTAAACATAGAAATGACCCAGCAGATAGGCAAATCAGAGAGGCCAGTGAAATAGAACTTAGAAGGCCAAGGCTAACAGAAAAAATGAATGGAATAACAACACCCAAACAAACAACACTGACCTAAGAGAAGTATAAATAAATAAATAAATAAATAGATAAATAAATAAATAATTACATACACAAGCACAATAACAACAAACACATATAAACACACACTAGTAAAGATAGAATACATTAACCAATACACAGTCACCCAATCACGAACACACATCAAACAAAACACTATACACACACGCAAACGAATGCGCAAAGAAGACAAAAAAAACCCAACAAATAAATAAATATATAAACAGACTAAATAAAGATGGCGTAGAAAATACAATGCAACGGGAGGAAACAATAGCACCACTGACGATGTTGCAGATGTGCAACGAAAGAACTTTGATAAACTATATATATGTGTTTGTGTCTATATTGTATCTGTATTTTTTACCGTTGGTCAGTCAATGGCAACATTGAGGACCGAATAAATTAAATTAACCGATATAAAAGACACAGAAGCGAAAAACGAAAACCAACCAAACAGTGAGTGTGTTCTGTTATTAATTCTGGCAATATTACACAAATATGACCCTCTCCAAGTATAACAATATTTGTTTCGACACACGATTTCATATCAAAAACCTCGCAAAACTAATATATACATATATATATATATATATATATATATATATATATATATATATATATATATATATATATATATATATATATATATATATATATATATATATATATATATATATATATATATATATATATATATACATATATATATATATATATATATATGAATATATAAATATATATATATATATAAAGAGAAAAAGTGGGAGAGAGTTTTGAATAAAGAAAGCAAGACGGAGTATAGCGATTGTGTGCGTATGTATGTAGGTAACTAAATAAATAAATAAATAAATAAATAAATAAATAAATAAATAGCCAGATAAGTATGTAGTTAACAAGCTGGGTTTATAAATACAAGAAGAAAGGGCACATATAGAACTAGAGAGAGAAAGAGAGGGCATAGAACGGGATAGAGAGAGAAAGTGGGAGAGAAAAAAAAGAGAGAGATAGATAGATAGAGAGAGAGAGAGAGAGAGAGAGAGAGAGAGAGAGAGAGAGAGAGAGAGAGAGGGGGGGGGGGATTATCATAAATATATAATGAATAAAGTGTTTTTCTCTTCTTACCGGAGAACGCCCAAACTATTGAAAAGTGCTGATCTGGAATTCCTAGCACCTGTTAGCATTTTATAGGTTGTTTTTAAGTGCACCGCACTGTATAGTGAATATCGCTTCCTTCCTTACATTATCCCGCTAATAAAATAGGTTTCTTTTCTCTAGGACCTAAAATGCGTTCTGGAGGAGACGTGGGTAGTCATAATTTTTCATGATTACAAATAAAAGGTGCTACAGGTGAAAGTGAAGTCAATGGACATCAATAGAGGAGCAAAACTAGGTAACGGATGATGAATGATGATCAGGAATATTTTTGCATGATCATAGACGATCACTACCGCCAAGATGTCGCTCGACCTGTTAGATAGAAATAACATTAAAATCTCTCTCAGATCCTTCACTGCTGTCTTAAACAGGAAATGTATATTATTTTCCCAGCTGGGTCTATAAGAAAGTACCGGTAATATTTTAGATTGGTTAAGGTGGTGACTTTGAAAATAATTTAAGCGACAAAGAAAATGCATTGCAGTATTTAGTTATGTTCCTTTATGTTTTAGTTAAAATATCGATGTATGTCAAGAAAATTATAGCGTTCTAGTGAGTCTAGTGAATCTTGGGTTTATGTCAGAAATCATTGATAATGAGGTATTGTGAACTGGATTGGAAATACCAAGAACAGGTTTCTCTTGATCAATGTTTCCAAGTACCCTTTGAGACAGGTGGTGAAATTGGAGAGGAAATAAGACTGCACATTTTATAGAAAATAGATATAGGTGTCGGTCATTACTTTGATAACGAAGATAAACCTATCAGTTTCGACTGGACATTGAACCAGAGTGATCAAGTTTTATATAATATCTCAAATTGAACGAAGCCTCTAACCACTTCCTGTTTATCACTTTTAAGATGTAGCTAGCTTCCGGCACTACTACAGCCGTCATTTACAATCAAGTATAACTTGATACTATGTACAATTCTTTAGGTGTCCATGCAGTCACGAGCAGACACACACCCTTACTCAGCCCTTCCTCATTCAATCCATCGAAACATCTAATATATGACAGCCAGAAGGATAATTGACTATAACTTACTTTATCGATCCCGAAAGGATGAAAAGTATAGGAAACCTCGGCAAGATTTGAATGCAGAATTCAGGGACTCGAAAAAACTCTCTAACTACTCTGCCAAATAAGACCAGCCAAACCTGTCGGCACTCTTCTTCTTCTTCTTCTGGTTGATTTTACCCGTAAAATCTGCCCAGCGATTCTTTCCTAAGACATCCTAACCACATGCTCATAGTATCGGAGCTGTGATCTTGCAATTCGGAGAAATACTTGCTCTACATGGAATGACTCTTTGAACCCCAAACTACGTACTTTATCGATTAACGTTACTCAAAAAACCCTCGGGAAGTACAACCATTTCGGTCGCTTGTATTTGCGATCATATTCTTTCAGTCGTTACCCACTAATATGTTAATTACTTTTTTCTTATTTTTCTAATTCATTACACGTTTTAGAATCATCCGAGTTTGTCGGATATTTTCCTTTTCAGATTAGTCACTTCATCCTAATGCGTCAAATCTGTTAATCCGTCCTTGTTCTTTAGTTATTTTCTCCAAATTCCTTTAAAGTACGGTTGGTTTCATTGTCAATGTATAAAAACTTGGTTAACATGACAATTTTGAAAGTGGACCTGGCGTATGAGCTCCATTGATATAACACTCTGGAAAAGTCTGAAAAATATTTTGAAACTGTGTAAGAGTCGTAGCTTCTAACTTGATGTCATATATAGTAAGCTAGTGGCTGATCATGGCCCACCTGATCTTGTACGCAATCCTTGTACAGTTTCAAGGTACGGTTAATGAGAGAAAAACCAGTGAGAACAAAAGTGATGAAAGTGAATTAGTTACCTAGGTATATTTGCGTTTTTATAACAACACTCTCGTATGATTTGATACTATGTTTGTTTTTGTTTCATTTTAACATAGTATGCTTTTCATAAATCATAAAGTTACTAACCATAATTTATACATAATATGTTTTCATTATAATTTATACATAGTATGCTTTTCATAAATCGTAGTCACTAACGATAATTTATACATCCTAACTGACTTAATAATCCACGAATGCTAAACATTAACATAGTGTTTGTTTTTAGTTAACCAATCAAGAGTATAAGGTCTATTAATGCATGCAGTATTTTAATATTGTCTGCTGGAACAGTTAGCGCATGGAACAAAATGACTTGTGGTATAAGTTACTTACGTTCTGACTTTAAAATTTCGCCAGGGTCAACTTTGACTATCATCCTTCGCGAATTGATAAAATTATCAAGGGATCATCTAGTTAACTGTTACGCGATCCCCGAAATTCTGGCCTTGTTTCTGTATGTTAGAAATAATTGTTTCAACTTTTGACACAAGGTCAGCAATTATCCCACTGCATTGCTGGTACTTTATTTTATCGACCCTGTAAGGATGAAAGGCAAAGTTAATCTCGGCGGAATTTGAACTCAGACCATAAAGGGCCGTAAAAAGTTGTGGATTAACAGCATCGTTAGAGTGTTGGCAAAAATGCTTTGCGATGTTTGTTCTGGGTGTGTAAATTCTGAATTCAAATCCCGCCATTATAAAATTTGCATTTCATCCTTTCGGGGCCGATAAAATTATGTAACAGTCAAGTATTGAGGCCAATGTAATTGACTTTTCCATTCTCCATTGTTCTGGCATTTTGTCTACATAAGAAACAATTGTTATAGACTTTCGGTGAATTGGCAGTATCGGTAGAAGGTCGGATGCCATGTTTTGCAGCAAAGAGTTACGGCCCTTTACGTTCTGAGTTCAAATCCCGCCGTGGTAAACTTTGCCTTCCATCCTTACGGGTTCGATAAAACAAAGTACCAGTAATGCACTAGGGTATTTGCTGTCCTTGTGACAAACGTAGAAATAATAATAATTATTATTGATGCTGTTGTTGTTGTTGCTTTCATTGTTGTAGTCTTCAAATAGTAAGGAAGTAGACGAAATTACTGAAGATGTCTTCATGGGTATATTTACTGTCGTCAAGTGTGGACTGTTTTCTTTTGTGTCACTTTTGTCATATAGAAATATATACAGAGGCTTTGATTGGCTTTGTGGGAGCGGACTAAAGAGAAATACAAAGCATGAACCCATATTGAATCTTTATTTACTGAGATTCTATAAACAGTTCTTAAATAAATATTTCATTTACTCATTCGTACACTATTACATTACGTACGTACGTACGTATGTATGTATGTATGTATGTATGTATGTATGTATGTATGTATGTATGTATGTATGTATGTATGTATGTATGTATGTATGTATGTATGTATGTGTGTATGTATGTAAGCATGTATGTATGTATGTATAAATGTATGTATGTAAGCATGTATGTATTTATGTATAATTGTATGTATGTAAGCATGTATGTATTTATGTATGTATGTATGTATGTATGTATGAATGTATGAATGTATGTAAGTATTTATGTATGCATGTAAGTATTTATGTATGTATATATGTCTTTATGTAAGCACGCATAGATGTATGTGGGTATGTATGTAAGCACGCATATATGTATGTATGTATGTATGATTGTATGTATGTATGTATGTATGTATGTATGTATGTATGTATGTATGTATGTAAGTATATATATATGTATGTAAGTATGTATGTATGTATGTATGTATGTATGTATGTATGTATGTATGTATGTATGTATGTAAGTATATATATATATGTATGTAAGTATGTATGTATGTATGTATATATATATGTATGTATTTATATGTGAGTGTTTTAATCTTGTTATAAATCTTGTCCAAATATTTAATAGAATAGAATACATGTGTATATATAAACATGTTCATAGCATCAAACACATACTATTTACCACACACCCTAACACACATAAATCCAGACACACACACGCACGCACACACACACACACACACACACACGCACGCACACACACACACACACACACACACACACACACACACACACACACACACACACACACACACACACACACACACACACACACACACACACACACACACACACACACACACACACACACACACACACACACACAGGCATAAACAGAGGCATACACACAAGCACAGACACACTCAAGCACGCGCATACACAGACACCAAACACAAGCACGTACACACACAGGCATATACACACACACAGACACGCACGCGTACACACATACACCTATATATACACACATACAGGCACGCAAATATACACACGTAAACACACATAGACCTATATATACATACACAGGCACGCACATATACACACGTACACACACATAGTCCTATATATACATACACAGGCACGCACACGTACACACGTACACACATAGACCTATATATATATATACACAGTCACGCACATATACACACGTACACACACATACCTATATATACATACACAGGCACGCACACGTACACATGTACACACATAGACCTATATATACATACACAGGCACGCACATATACACACGTACACACATAGACCTATATATACATACACAGGTACGCACACGTGGACACGTACACACATAGACCTATATATGCATACACAGGTACGCACACGTGCACACGTACATACACAGACATATATATACTTACACAAACACACACATGTGCTCGTGCGTGTGTGTGTGTGCGTGTTTGGGTGTGTGTGTCTATGAGTGTGTATGTACGTGTATGTCTGTATAGACGTTTGATATATATCTAGTCTCACCGTGGAAACAGTGTCTATTGATAAACCAGAGAAACTTTATCTCAATTACGAAATACTGTAGATTACAAACTTACATCTTATATGAATTCTAAACAAATTATGACAAACAAAATAAAACTTACATAATGGTAGAAGGTTGATGGTCAAGAATTAATATCTATACTACTAATGCTATGTTATTATGAATAAACATTTGAAACATTTTGGAATGCATATACAATATTTAATAAGCAAATATACGCCCACGCTTTAACGCTTTATATATATATATATATTTATTAAAATAACCGATTAAAGTTTAAGCAAAGAATCGCTGCTTTCACCCTTAACGGAATCTTCTGAAACTAACAAAGTCAATCTGTGAACGCAGAAGTGAATATTTCAAAAAACGTTGCAACCGGAAGAAGACAGGAAGACGATACTTTGGTTCGTGGAAACTTTCCCTGGCAAAGAACGGGAAAAAAACGTATATAATACGTCATTATTTGGAGCATTATTTATCGACCCCGTAAGGATGAAAGGTCGAGGTTGACTTTGCCTTTCATCCTTACGGGGTCGATAAAATAAAGTACCAGTAATGCACTGGGTAATTGCTGGCCTTGTGCCTAAAGTAGAAACAATTATTTGGAGCGGTGAAAAACAATTACGCGCAAAGACAAAACCACGTTTATGGTATAAAAGAAGTCGTAGACTAATATTCTATGAGGTGGTTCATAGAGACGTTCTCTGGCAATGAACGGAAAAAACGAAGATAATACGTCATGTGTGGACCGTGGATAACAATTGCACGCAAAGACAAAACCACGTAAATGGTATAACTGAAGTCGTAGACTAAAATTCTAACTAGGAAACTGAATGATTCTCGGCTTCAGAGTTAAGAATAAAGTAAATAAAATAGAGAGGTAATTGAAATTAAATAAATACATACACGCATCCATACACGTACATACACAAGCATACGCGAAAACACTCACCATAGGTATACAAATACACGCACATATAAATATGTGCGTGTGTGTGTGCGTGTATACAAATAATTAAATAAACGTATAAATAAATAAATACGTATATAACAAGCGCACACACATACCTACATGAAAATACACAAATGTTCAGAGACGTACGTCAACCAAAACACGAAGTACACATATACACACACCCTACATACGTACGAACCCGCATACTCACACAGACGCAAAACTCACGTATACACATAACCAAAAGCATATGTACCAGAATATATAAAATATACGCCATAATATATAATATACAATCAAATATATATATATATATATATATATATATATATATATATAAAGGAAAAAGATGAAATCGAAAATCCAACTGGAGTCTTTTTTTTTTTTTTTAAATATATTTATTTGGTTCCTTTACCGGTTTCGCAATTCTTTTCAAAAGTAGAATTGAGATGGAGGGTTTGTGCTTTTTCTCATGTGAGAAAAACCACAAACCCTCCAGCTCAATTCTACTTTTGAAAAGAATTGCGAAACCGGTAAAGCAACCAAATAAATATATTTAAAAAAAAAAGACTCCAGTTGCATTTTCAATTTCATCTTTTTTCCTCATACTTTCACCCGAGTAGGACACCTCGTTTTTTTCATTTGTAAAAAAACCTCCCTTTCTAATATATATATATATATATATATATATAGAAATGTTAATATAGAAATGGCTTCTCAGGACTGGAACTGTTTCATTCAAAACAAATCATCGGGGGATGCTTTTTTTTGAATGAAGCAGTTCTAGTCTCGTAGAAGCTATTTATATATCAAATTTGATGTTTACACTCTACTTATGTATTGAGTACCTTACTAATTTTGGTTACCACCGATTGAACCCGACACACACACACACACACACATATATGTATATATATATACATTATTATTATAGGGCGGTGAATTGGCAGTATCGGTTGAGGGTTGGACGCCATGCTTTCTAGCATAGTTATGTCCCTTTACGATCTGAGTTCAAATCCCGTCGAGGTTAACTTTGCCTTTCATCCTTACGGGGTCGATAAAATAAAGTACCAGTAATGTATTGGGTAATTGCTGGCCTTGTGCCAAAAATAGAAACAATTATTATTCTGTAATATATATATTATCATATTTGATCTGATTAAAAATCTCACTCGATCCTGCTGAACTCTGTAAAGTGCTTATATGTAATATCTGAAAGCCTCTACATACATCTGAAGTTAACTTCTAGCAGTAGCTGTTTGACTATGTCTCACTTATGAGTTCAAATAAGATAGAAACTTGTCAGTCGTTGTCGCTGTACTGCCAAAGATGAGACTTATGTACTATTGCATTCCAGATTTCAATTCCTTTCAATTAACGTAAGTTTTGAGATTGACTTGACAAGAACTCATCATTAATTTAATAATTTATCTCTCCCTACTAGGGTGTAGTTTCGATTATTCAAACTTCCCTGGCTTGGTACATTAAGTAT
>OZ024745.1:127665129-127672629 GCA_964016885.1 Eledone cirrhosa
CTACCTCTCTATCTCCTCCCTATCTACCTCTCTATTCCCCCCTATCTACCTCTCTATCTCCCCCCATACCTACCTCTCTACCCCCTATCTACCAAGCTATCTCCCCCTATCTACCTCTCTATCTCCCCCCTATCTACCTCTCTACCCCCATATCTACCTCTCTATCTCCCCCTATCTACCTCTCTATCCCCCTATCTACCTCTCTATCTCCCCCATACCTACCTCTCTACCCCCTATCTACCAAGCTTTCTCCCCCTATCTACCTCTCTACCCCCTTTCTACCTCTCTATCCCCCTATCTACCTCTCTACCCCCCATATCTACCTCTCTAACCCCCCATATCTACCTCTCTATCTCCCCCGATCTACCTCTCTATCTCCCCCATATCTACCTCTCTATCTCCCCCCCTATCTACCTACCTCTCTACCCCCCCGCCATATCTACCTCTCTATCTCCCCTCTATCTACCTCTCTACCCCCATATCTACCTCTCTATCTCCCCCCTATCTAGCTCTCTATCCCCCCATATATACCTCTCTATCTCCCCCTATCTACCTCTCTACCCCCATATATATCTCTCTATCTCCCCCTATCTACCTCTCTATCTCCCCCTATCTACCTCTCTACCCCCCTGTCTACCTCTCTATCTCCTCCCTATCTACCTCTCTATTCCCCCTATCTACCTCTCTATCTCCCCCATACCTACCTCTCTACCCCCTATCTACCAAGCTATCTCCCCCTATCTACCTCTCTATCTCCCCCCTATCTACCTCTCTACCCCCCATATCTAGCTCTCTATCTCCCCCTATCTACCTCTCTATCCCCCTATCTACCTCTCTATCTGCCCACATACCTACCTCTCTACCCCCTATCTACCAAGCTATCTCCCCCTATCTACCTCTCTACCCCCCATATCTACCTCTCTATCTCCCCCATCTACCTCTCTACCCCCTATCTACCTCTCTATCCCCCTATCTACCTCTCTACCCCCCATATCTACCTCTCTAACCCCCCATATCTACCTCTCTATCTCCCCCTATCTACCTCTCTACCCCCTATCTACCTCTCTACCCCCCCCTATCTACCTCTCTATCTCTACACACAATTCAATATAATTCAATATCTATTCATAAGTCATGTTTGTGTAGGAAACTATCTTTTTGTCTGTCTCTACACAAAGAATCATAAAAAACACAGATACACACACACAGTCATATACACACACACACAGTCATATACACACACACACAGTCATATACACACACACAGTCATACACACACACACAGTCATATACACACACACACAGTCATATATACACACACACAGTCATATAGACACACACACAGTCACATAGACACACACACACAGTCATATAGACACACACACAGTCATATAGACACACACACACAGTCATATAGACACACACACACAGTCATATAGACACACACACAAAGTCACACAGACACACACACAGTCATATAGACACACACACAGTCATATAGACACACACACAAAGTCACACAGACACACAGTCACACAGACACAAAGACACGCACACATTCAGACTGACACACACAATCACACAGACACACACACACACACAGTCACACAGACATACACACAGTCACACAGACACCCACACAGTCACATAGACACACACACAGAGTCACACAGACACACACACAATCAGACAGACACACAGTCACACACATACCCACACACAGTCACACAGACACACATACAGTCACATAGACACACACACAGAGTCACACAGACACACACACAATCAGACAGACACACAGTCACACACATACCCACACACAGTCACACAGACACACATACAGTCACATAGACACACACAGAGTCACATAGACAGACACACACGCAGTCACAGACACACACAATCACACAGACACACAGACACAGTCACACAGTCATACAGACACACACAGAGAGTCATACAGACACACACGGTCATACAGACACACAGAGACACCCATGCACACACATACACACTTACACGCAAAGAGAGAACTCATACACAGAGACACTCATACAGAGACACATACACACAGACAAAACGCACAAAAACAAAGACATAAACATACACAAACAGACAGACACATACACACACTACGCGCACACACACACACACACACACACACACACACACAAATAGAAGCGATATGATTGTTTTCATCATAAGACATTTTTTCTAAACAATATACGTCCCTTTAAGATATGAATTCAAATCTCGCCGAGGTTGACTTTGCCTTTCATCCTTACATGGTCGATAAAATAAAGTACCAGTAATGCACTGGTAATTGGTGGCCTTGGGCCAAAAGTAGAAACAATTATATATATAAGATTAACTTTGCCTTTCATCCTTACGGTGTCGATAAAATAAAGTACCAGTAATACACTTGGTGCTTGGTGGCTTTGTGCCAAAAGTAGAAACAATTATATATATATATATATATATATATATATATATATATATATATATATATATATAATGTATATATAAATAAATACAATATAAGCTTTTTAGCGATACTCCGGCCAAATTCTAACTCACTCAACAAACATTAGGAAATAAGTGACTATATTCCAAATTATACGTTCGGGGTGCTAACTAAAAGTATTGCGTGGAAAATTGGCTGTATTATTTCATATGAGACATATCGAATATATATATATATATATATATATATATATATATATATATATATATATATATATATAAATATATATATATATATATGTATATATATATGTATGTATATATATGTATATATATATGTGTGTATATATTTCAATCCTTAGTCCCTGAGTGTGTATGTACGCTAACTCTATTATCTGACAATTTTTTTTTTCAACATATATTATATGCGTATTTGTGGTCACACATACACTGATATGCTTGCCCTCATGTATGTACTTACGCACACATTTTTTTCACTATACACATGCATTTGTACATACACACATATGTACATTTGTAGGTGCATATACACACATTTATACACATACCCTTACTATATTTCCTTATTTTATTTTTATATATCTCTTGCATTACTTTTATTTATATATTTTTTTTGCCCATTAAACTTTTGCCTTTATATTGTATTGTTTATTATACATTTATTATACATTTATATATATATATATATATATATATATATATATATATATATATATATATACATATACAAATGGAAGTACAGCATAATCGAAGCTACGGCTGCAGCTAAGCTAACGAATGCAATCGGAATGTACAGCTAAGCACTCAATAAGGTATTTTACCTTAGAGTTATAATATTACGGTTAGACAGCTTTCCAAATTGAAGATTGCGACCGGTAAGCCAGCCGCAGGGACCAAACCAACGAGAAAACTGACTCATATATATATATATATATATATATATATATATATATATATATATATATATGTAATTATGTAATAAACAACATAAGATAATTATTTCAGGCTCTTCTGTCTTCGTGAAACCTTTGGTAAATGAAATAATTATCTTATGTTGTTTATTACATAACTAAAAAGCTCTGTAGTCTACATAAAGCACTCTCTTTTCCTTTACGTTTTCTAAGGAAACACTTCATATATATATATATATATGTATATATTTATGTATATGTATATATATATATATGTACATATATCTATATATATATAAATATATATGTGTACATATATATATATATATATATATATATATATATATATATATATACACATATAATGTATATATTTATGTATATGTTATGTATATTTATATAAATATATATATATACATATATGTATATATATATGTATACATATATATATATACATATATATATGTATATGTTTATACACATCCACACACACACACACACACACACACACACACACACACACACACACACACACACACACACACACACACACATATATATAACTCATAATACTGCGGTATCAACATAAGGTGGTAAGTGTTGGCGCACACCGTAGTCTAGTTGGTCTATGAACGGAAATGTCAACTTGTGTAAGACAATCTATTATATAGATTTACTCATCTGTACAATGTACTACAATTTCATTAAGCACAGAGGATTGGTGTCTTTATCTCTATTACTGCAACTTTTCTTTACCTTTTCCACGTTTTCATACTGTATCTCTATATAAATTTTTGTGGTTTAATGAAACGTACATCCTTAGTTCAAGTTGTATTTGTTAAAGCCTTTCACTGTATTTTATATAGGCCTGTATGTATATTCTCCCTCATATTAGTTTTAGTCATTGGACATCAGTCATTCCGGTAGAGATCGTCTTCAGAGCTCTTATCGATCAATTTTGTTTCATTCTCTTTCAGTATGTATTTTAGTCTGGTATATATTTTTTATCGATCTCCATTTGTCAAACCGCTATGTCACGGGGGATAACAAGAGACTAAGACACACACTCGGATATATATGCATACAGTTTGGATCTGGCTTTTGAAACGGCAGGAGCTCAGCCGTCGTGGACCAGAATCCTTCATATATATATATATTGTTATACTTTGGGAGGGTCATGTTGCCAATAAGAAACACACGCACCAGTTGCTTTCACTCCAATTTATTATAGATTAAATTATAAATAAAAAAAATAAAAATAATAAATTTCCGGTTGGTTGGTTCCACAACCGGACGGTTGTTCATATATTGTCAAAGTTAAATAGAAAACATGAATGGAATAGCAACATCACAACTTACAATTAAGGACAAAATGAAAACACACACATATAGAACAAACAACCAACTAGTAACATGTAAATAAACAAATAAATAAAAAACATACACAGATACCCGGATGTAACACATGCGCAAACTAAGCACACAACACACACAAAAACAAGATGGCGTAGGACAGAACAAAGGAGAGGCACAAAACAAAGAAAAGAATCCCCAGTCACTGAAGAGGTCACATAATGTGTGACGAAAGAACTTTGACAATATATGAACAACCGTCCGGTTGTGGAACCAACCAACCAACCGGAAATTTATACATTTTTTTTTTCTTTTTTAAATTTATAACTTAATTTATAATAAATTGGAGTGAAAGCAACTGGTGCATGTGTTTCTTATTGGCAACATGACCCTCCCAAAGTATAACAATATCGGTTTCAACACATTTTCAGATAAAGAATCTTGCTAAACAAATTCAGAAACGATATATATATATATATATATATAAATATAAATTTAGCGAGAATCGCATTTCGGCGAGTAGAAATTAGCGAAACGCAACTTCCGATTTGTGTTGGCAAACGCTCATTGGATACGAAGATACCAGAGCAATAAACATAAGTTAAAAAGGCCATACAAAACTATATATATTTATATAATATAGAAATGGCTTCTACGGGGCTAGAACTATTTCATTCGAAGGAAATTATCAGATATTAAATATTTATACTCTGCTGTATACCATACTGTAGTTACCCCCTGATTGAAACCGGGATACACACACACACATATATATTCTTTTTCTTCTATCTCTACCTATCTATCTCTCCCTAACTACTTACCTATCTATCTATCTATCTATCTATCTATGTATCTAACTATTTATAATAATCTAGCTACATGGATTCAAACCATCGGCCTAAGGATGACAACTACGTATAACAAACTACAGTCCTACGCTCTACCAACTGAGCTATCGGATTACTTACTGCTTTCCACCGTATTTAACATCGAATATATGATTTAGGAAAGTGTGATTTAAATTGGATTTCATTAGTTTAGTTCAACCTTGATTAAGAATATATTTGTTAATTGATATTGCAGCCATATTGCTTAACATATTGTTTTTTTACACATAGATTATGGAAATTCATTATTCAATATGGTTTTCTCTTTTAAGGGTAATGCAAATGGGAGGGAGAGAGAGAAAGATGATATGACTTAATTTCAGCTTTGCTATATTTTACATTGTGACATGTTCTGATCCAACACACTTGTACTGCTTGTCACATTAGCTTACTGAGTTTTAACAAAAATTACGGATTATAAAACGAATAACAAGATTCGTTTTATTTGGAGGTATTTACGTCTACTCTCAGCTCCCAAATAATAGGAGGGGTTGGAATAAGCCGGGGTGGGGAAAAAACAGATTGGGTTGGAATAAACGAGGGCGTCGGAATATGCGAGGGATGGGGGTGCAATAAGCAGGGGGTCGGAAAATCAGTAATTTTTCTAGGTTGTATTTGTTGATTATTTTAAAAACCAGAATTAGCTGTTTAGTTTACATATTGAGACCCCCCAACCCATCCTATTTATTTAATAATATATGAGATTTCTAGTAAACGTAACCAAGGCGTAACCATTCATCCTTGTATTATTATATTATACTGTTAAGGGCGGGGGATTGGCAGTATCGGTAGAGGGTTCGGACGCCATGCTTTGCAGCAAAGAGTTACGGCTCTTTATGGTCTGAGTTCAAATCCCGCCTAGGATAACTGTATCTTTCATCCATACGGGGTCGATAAAATAAAGTACCAGTAATACACTGGATAATTGCTGGCCTTGTGCCAAAAGTAGAAACAATTATTATATTACACTCTGTCTAGCTTTACACCTCGCTACTGACGTGAACCTAAACGTCGAGTGCTCACCCGGGTGAACCTACAGTAACTTCAACTTACACTCCCTATATATATATATATATATATATATATATATATATACGTTATTCCGGGTTGAATCGGAGGTAACCACAGTAAGTAAGGTACTCAATACATTGCAGAGTATAAAAGTTTTAATATAGATGAGATTCTACAGGACTAGAACTGTTTCATTCTTTAGAAATCATCAGGAATCTGGGTATCAAAAAATAAATATGGTATTTATAGGTCTCTACAAGTGGTAGGAGAGGGTGGGGAGTGGGATGGGTGTAGGTCATTGGTTGATAGAAAAGGGAATTCATTAAAAGCTAATTCTACAAAGCTATAGTTTAAAGAATGAAACAGTTCTAGTCCTGTAGAATCTCATCTATATATATATATATATATATATATATATATATACACACAAATGGAAAACGGAATTAACAACTCGTGTAAATACCCTGTAATTATTGAGCTCAAAGTATTAAAACTGGGTTCTTTATAATATAATATATAGAAATAAACACACAAAGTAGTGTGTTTTGTATTACATGGGTTGAAAACTATTTTGGTGCAATGCATATAATAAACGAAAAAATGGAAAATAAATAATAACCGGAAAAAAGGAATTAAAATATACTCACCATTTCAATAACTATTAAACTCATGATGGTGTTCAACTCATGTAATTCAAAACACACTTCTTTGTCTGCTTATTTATTATATTTTTATTTATTATATTTCTACCACATTATTATATTTTCCTTACCACATTTCCTTCGTTATATATATATATATATGTATATATATGTATAGCTTCTACCTGGATTTGCGACCGATAGATAGTATCA
>OZ024745.1:127680129-127687629 GCA_964016885.1 Eledone cirrhosa
GGTATAATGTGGGGCTGTAATACAGGAAAGTTTTATGCAATTTGTGTTTACAAGCCGAAATTGCCTCCGATTTTTTGTTTAAGATGTGATCATTGGCGTAGAGCATTTCCAGGGCTTCAGCGGCGCAAAGATCGCATGGTCTTTTATTTCCGTTATACGATCTAGCCCTAGCTAGGATCTCCCAGTGTAACCTATATTGGGTGTGGTTGTCTTTTAGACTCCAGATTTATACGGTCTGACTTCAAATCCCGCCGAGGTTAACATATATATATATATATATATATATATATATATATATATATATATATATATATATATATATATATATATATAATCTATATATATGTATGTGTATATATATATATATATATATATATATATACACACACACACACATATATATATATATATAATCTATATATGATATGTATGTATATATATATATATATATACACACACACATATATATATATATATACATAAATATATAAATATATATTCATCTCTTGATCCTTTGTTTAGCTGTGTATCAATGTATCTATTATCGATAGTGATATTTATTCCTCTTGTCGTTTAACACCGAGCCAGTTCTGATTAGGAACACCTTTGATTAGAAGGTTCCTCCCCGTATTTTCGTCTTAGCCTCCATTTTTTAATACTATAACTATATAACATATTTTAAAAATAGATAGGTGTTACCCTGTTTAAGTTATCTTTAATATCTCTTACTAATACTTCCTTTAATATATACTACTCTGTTTCCTTAGTATTTTTTTAAATTCTCTTCCTTTTATTTCTTTATCAAATATAATACCGACTTCAAATATAATACCGACTTCGATAACAAGTTTGCATACTCATTCCGCACCTTTCTCTATTATCAGATGCGTACCGCCTCACATTACCCATATTCATGGTTGATTTCTTTCCCATAGCATTTATATTTATAAGCTGTCTGCTTAAACATATTGGCATAAAACATTAGCGACAACAGAAAGGAAGCAAATTTTCTTAGAAATATTCCTTTTCTAACACAGATGAGCCCTCATCTTTAGACGCTCCCCACCGCCTTTTGCTTCAATCTGTAGAACAGTATGCCATTTATTAAAATTAGTTTTATTTGCTTGTTGTTCGTACTAGCTATTAGAATCTATAGTCGAGGAGTATTGTCAAAATCTTGTAATCAGTCCACGCTCTGCTCAGACGCATATTCCCCACTCTTCAGTTTCTACTTGTTGAACTGTAATCAGTATTTTCGGCATCCTTTCTCTTCCTCTGAAAGTTTGTTTGTCAGGAGTCGAACACTTATCTTCTGTAATAATATTTTTGTCGAACTTTTTATATTGTAAGGCCATATGGTGTGTAACTAGTAATATTTGGAGTTTCACCAGGTTTCGAGATTAAGCTAGATACCCCTTAGTAAGTCATTCTCATAGTGTGTCGAGCGCTCTTATTAGTTTATTGAATATTTCTTGAAAAACAGATTATGTTAGTTATTTTAGCCAAGCGTTTAAAAGTTTGTTACTTCAGGGGTCTTTCCAATTATATATCTTGTGTGTGAGGTTAATCATTAGATTAACATTTCGTTCCCAAATGGTTTAAGTATTGAACCATTTCTAAATATTTCTTATTATTATTGTTATATTTATATGCTGGCCTTGTGCTAAAAGTAGAAACAATTATTGTTATGTTTATAATTTGTTTTGTGGAATACAAAAAAAAAATGTTCTTTCTTAAAACAAAAAATAGAAGCATCTTGAAAAAAACATGCACAGAAGTAATTAAACTTAACTAAACACCTCAAGATTAATGAAATATTCACATTGACCAAAAGGTTCCTAGTTTAACATATTGCCGTGGTACAATACTATGTGAGATTGACCTAACATTATATACAGAAAGCCTAATATTACTATTTTCTGAAAAGTGTTGATGTCATTTAGGCAAATCTGTCAATACATCTAGAGAAAGTTGTGTATCACTTCACTTGTACCAACTATATGAGGAATGATAGCACTTTCTTTACCTGATATAATACTCCTCAATACAACAGCTTGTTAGTGTAAATTCGTAGTTTTTCAGTTTGGTTCTGCACAATATTATGTTAATTTGGTATTGATGTTTCGAAAGAGTGTACGCTACGGTGTTGATATTTCGACAACTTGTACGCTATGGAAAATTATGTCAGACTTATGTGGGATCCGTGTGTATGCTAAAGTTCCATGGTATTTGTATAACATTTATAAGTGTCTCACACAAGCAATTTTAGGCAAGTGAAATTTGGTAGTTTCTCGTATGAAGAGCAGCTGTGATAAGTTATTGTATGTCAGAGCTAGTGTACAACATCCTGATAAATGTAGCGTAATATCCGAGCAAATACTCCATATGACAGTTCTTATGTATAAAATCTCGAATGTTATTGCTTCTCTTGCTCTTTCCAAACAGGATTTCTTCTTCCAAGATGGACATAAGATCGTTTTATAAATATACATACATATATATATATATACATATACACACACACACACACACACACACACACACACACACACACACACACACACACACACACACACACACACACACACACACACACACACACACACACACACACACACACACACACACACACACACACACACACACACACACACACACACACACACACACACACACACACACACACACATATATTTATATATACATATATGGCATCTATTTTTAAGAAAATATTGGTAATTTAAAGGCTTGTATTATTGATGATACCTCACAAAGGCAACAAACATGCAGAGGAAGGCAATAGATGACTGATTCTAGTTAAGTATATTATTACTGAACTTTGCCTTTCATCCTTACCGGGTCGATAAAGTACCAGTAATACACTGGTTTAATTGCTAGCCTTGTGCCAAAAGTAGAAACAATTATTACTGATTCTTGTTATCGACTTTCGACTCCGGTGGAATTTGAACTGAGAACATAAAGAGACAAAACTAAAAAAATTTTAAGGCAATCTAATTCCGCCATTTTTCAATTTCTACAACTAGCTGCCATTTTAGAGTTTATAATAATAGAATAATAGAAAATAAAAAATAATAACAACAACATCAATAACGTTAATCAAAACATTGACAGGCCAGTTACAAAATAGATAGACCTAGCGAAGTTTGTTAGAATAATGCACGGTAAAGTATTTACTTAAGCAGACAACGAACGCTTGAAGTATTGTAATGGGGGCTTTTTTGTAATGTAAACAAAACAAGCATTGACGTCGGTATACGTGTTGGAGGTAGCGCGGGAGCCTAGCAATTGTAAGGCAAGGGAGGTGGGTTTAGTGTTTGGTGTGAGTGTGTGTGTGTGTATGTGTGTGTGCATGCATGTGTGTGTGTGTGTGTGTGTGTGTGTAGTAAGTGTATAAAGGTAGTGGATTGTGGTTTCTTTTGTATGATTATTATCAAAAGGGAAGAAGACGAAAATAATGTAAAAAAAAAAAAGAAGAAAAGTAAGAATTGTTGTTTATATATCGGATTAACTTGTTGCTTAATATACTCATCGAAGCAGCAATTAAACTTTCTCTCTCTCCCGCTTTCTCACCTTTCCCCTCTCCCTCTCTTCAACATACGCATACGTATATATATAAATATATATATATACATATGTACATATGTACAGTATACATACATACTTCCACACAAACACACACTCACCCACCCACCCAACACACACACACACACACACACACACACACACACACACACACACACACACACACACACACACACACACACACACACACACACACACACACACACACACACACAGAGATATATATATATACATATATATATATATTATATATATTGTACTAGGACTGTTTCATTCGAATGAATAAAACAGTTCTAGACCTGTAGAAGTCATTTCTATATAAAATAAAGATGATTATATTCTGTTAACGTATTGAGTACCCTTTATAACTGTCTCACCTCCCGACACCCGTCAGAAATCCACCAATTATATATATATATATATATATATATATATATACGTCTGTAAGTGTGTTTATGTGCGTGTATGTGTGTGTATGTGTATATCTACGGTGTTTGAAAATACATTAACACTTGTACACACAAATACGCACGCATAAAGGCTCTGATAAAGAAAGAACATTCAAAGATGTGAGTGCATGCTTTGTCATGTGTGTATGTGAATATGTGTATGTTTTTGTTCCCATAGGCTCAAAGCATAGCTGTTCATCTATTGAAAGATACCACTAATTACGCTACGAATACACAATCAGAAAATGTTGACAGTTGATGGTCGACTGCAGTTCACATGGTTAATTTTACTGTTATTTTGTTTGTATGGCCATAAAATATAACAACAAACATACAAATAAACAGACAGCAGACAGCTGAACAAAAAAGTAGAGACACATTTTGCGCACGGGTGATACTTCTTGCATTCGTATCAGTGTCGGCTCAACAGATTGTCATTATATCTGCTTTAAAGAGGTCACATACAAAGCCTAACAGCATGATGAAGAATGCGTAACTAGCTGTTATGTGGTTAAGAGATTCGCATGGTAACCACGCAGCTTCTGGTTCGATCCTAATGCGTGGACACTTGAGCAAGCATCATCTACTATTGTACTCTCAATTAAATCGTGGAAACCATTTTGCTGGTTCAAGATATAATGAGGGTGAAGATGTGTGTGTGTGAACTTGTCTCGTATATCTCCTTTCTTTATTGATGAGGGTAAAGATGTGTGTGAGAGAACCTGCCTTAAACATCGCCCTTTCTTTATTTTGTTCTTCCCATTGATCTGGCTAGATCACCATGCGGGATCAGCTAAGCTCATGGGAGTTATCCAACCATTTTACTCCCGGTTTATCCTTGGGTCTCTTTCTGGTTGTTTTTTCCCCCATAAAATCTGTCCAGCGATTCTATTTTGAGACATTCTAACCCCATGTACGTAATATCGGAATTGTGATCTCTTAATTAGGAAAAGTAGCAGTTTTACCTGGAGCAATTCTCTGATCTCCGAGCTATGCACTCTATCAAGTAACGTTACTCCAAAGGCCCTTCGGAGGAACACCATTTTGCTTGTATTCGCGATCGTATTTTTTCGGTCATTATCCAATATTCATGACAATAGGTCAGGGTTGTCACGAATACCGATTTGAACATAGCGAGTTTGGTTTTTACACCCACCTCCTTTCTACTGATGACCTAATACCGAAGCAGGGGCATTACTGCACCAGATCTTTCGTGTTGGAAGTGGTATCAACACTTCGGATGGTATCGGGTCATATCAAGATTTCGGAATTTGCGGTCGACATGGTATTACTTAATTCGTCAGAAGGTGATCTCTGACATGCACATGATAGGTTTGTTGCCGAGTGCTGCACTGCAAGAACGAAAATCAGTGTTTCGAAGACTGAGACACTTGTTTTCTCATAGAAGCCTATACACTGCACTCTACATATAAGTGGAGTTCCACTGAAGCAGGTGGAGAAGTTCAAGTATCTCGGGGTCATGTTCACAAGTGAAAGACCACAGGAGGCTGAAATAAGTGCATATATATATATATATATATATATATATATATATATATATATATATATATATATATATATATATATTGGTAAACGGAATAGAAAATGCTGACAAATTGTTCACAGTTGAAAAATGGTTTAATTAGGAATAAAAGAGTATTAGTGATTGTATGGGTTAGTATTCAGTAGTGGTTTTAAGTTTTTAAGTTTTTACCGGTTGCGCATTTCTAAATGCTTTTCAAAAATAATTTTGAGATAGAGTGTCCGTGCTGTTTGCTCTGATCAGAGCAAACAGCACGGACACTCTACCTCAAAATTATTTTTGAAAAGCATTTAGAAATGCGCAACCGGTAAAAACTTAAAAACTTAAAACCACTACTGAATACTAACCCATACAATCACTAATACTCTTTTATTCCTAATTAAACCATTTTTCAACTGTGAACAATTTGTCAGCATTTTCTATTCCGTTTACCAATATATAACTTGTGTGTTACACCTCTATTCTTTTAACTATATATATATATATATATATATATATATATATATATATATATATATATATATATATATATATATATATATATATATATATATATATATATATATATATATATATATTAAAATAACAGATTAAAGTTTAAGCAAAGAATCGCTGCTTTCACCCTTAACGGTTCTTATATATTTGATATATATTTATCCTTATCGAGCCCTCTTTGGATTTTAGTCTTCAAATTTATTATTATTACTATATATATATATATATATATATAAGAATTAAAATACTAGAGTGCGTTGTCTCTTTACTTGCTCTGATGAGTCCTTATTAATGGGACGAAACATTGTTGGCTAATAAAGACTTTTGATGTATTGAAAGCCTCTTTGTTTATTTTTTATAATATATATATATAAAATAATTAAGTCAAATATGTAAAATTTGGCTTCGTTTATTATAAATTATATATTTACTGCTATATATATTTCGGTGACAGCCATGATTGACTGTGACCTCTTCAGGCAGTCAGAATTGGTGTGGGAAGGACAGGTACACATGTTGTTGAAGTGTGTTTTACACCGTGAATACATCGATATGTCCAGCTCCTGGGTGTGTTGTTTCTGTGAGGAACTGGAATCATATGATATGATTCCAGTTCCTTAGAGAAACTAATATTAATATTTTGAATATGAGTTCAAATCCCGCCGAGGTTGACTTTGCCTTTCATCCTTACGGGGTCGATAAAATAAAGTACCAGTAATGCACTGGGAAATTGCTGGCCTTGTGCCTAAAGTAGAAACAATTAATATTTTGTACTGTCTCTTCGCTTCCTCGTTGTTGTTTTTTAGTTTTTTGTTTTCTGTTTCAACTATAATATACACACTCACACACAACACACACACACACACGCATATATATATATATATATATATATATATATATATATATATATATATATATATATATATATATATATATATATATATATATACATATATACATATATATATATATATATATATATATATATATATATATATATATATATATATATATATATATATATATATAAAATATAAGATCAAGAGATGGTTAAAGGAGTTCCATATATTTTATTATGCGCATTTCAAAAACAAACATCATCATGCAATAATATTTGTGTTTTCATCAGATAAAATAGGAGAACATGATATGAAGGCTAAAAAACACTTGTGGATAGTGCAGTTTTAAATCAACATATGAAAAGTGGTTTTAGATTGATGTGTGATATTGGGAAAAATATTTTATTTAGAGAGGGGGGGGGGAAAGGATGAAAAGGGAAGGAGATGAGAGGGAGAGATGGGTGATAGAGAGAAAGAGATAGTTTTTATAACTGAGAGGAGATATATTTTTTACATAGAGAGGTTGAAAACCGTTGGAAGATACTGTATAAATTAAAAATTTTGAAAATTA
>OZ024745.1:127702629-127707629 GCA_964016885.1 Eledone cirrhosa
AAGAAGACCCTTTTTCTTCCTTTGTAAACTATTCCCGTTATTGTTAGGCCCAAATACATATTCTCCGTCACGGTGTTACGATTTATTGGTGCATATATGTGACATAACTAATAGGTTGCAGTGAGGGTTTACCAGAGAGAAATGGGAATCAAAAGTGCTTTAAGATGTTTGAAAATTATTGCTTTATATAAATAATGCCAGTAACAATATACCCTGAGTTTCGATGTGTGTATTTTAATAAAGTGAAGTCATTGGCATTCAGACCAACTACTCTGCTTTTTTTCCTTAGAAGAAATTGCCTTTATAGGGAATATTACTCTGCTGGTAAAGAAAACCGCCACTGTAATGTTTACTGTAAAGGAAATTTCTGCTAAGAAGAAAAAAAAGCAGAGTCGTTGGTGTGAATACCAATTCCTTCACTATTCACATCAAACAGAAGAAATTGTTTTACAGTGAAGATTACTGTGGAGGTTTTCTTTAGCGGGTACAGAAATATTACTGTGATTAACCTCAATTTGAGCTTTTCTTAATATACTTTAATATATAGAACCCTTTAGAAGTAAGGGGTTTATTACCTATAAAAGAGTCTGTACGTATATATAAATATACGTAGTCATATCTGTACGTATTTGGTCTCATTATGATCTCAGGTACCGTAGGTAAAGATTTTCTGCAATTTGGGATGAGAATCCTACCAACTGGATTCGCTGTCTTTACCGTTCAACACATACCTCCACCTCTTTCATGATGCAAAAATGTTAAAGTAGTGATGAGGATGGAGGCGAGGAGGGGGGAGGGGGGTTATTAAAATATAAACAAAATTATACCAGATACTAAGCACTTGCACGCTAATGCTAGGTTGACAAAGAGACAATTATTACAAGTGCAATTTACGGGGCCGATAAAATAAAGTACCAGTAATGCACTAGGTAATTGCTAGTCTTGTGCCAAAAGTAAAAACAATTATTTACATTTAGGGCGGTGGATTGGCAGTATCGGTAGAAGGTCGGACCCCATGCTTTGACGCATAGAGTTACGGCCCTTGCCATTCTGAGTTCAAATCCCGCCGAGGTTCACTTATGGCGTCGATAAAATAAAGTACCAGTAATACACTGGCTATTTGCTGGCCTTGTGCCAAAATTAGAAACAATTATTTACATTTCTTTCTTACGGGGTCGATAAAATAAAGTACTAATAACGCACTGAGGTAGATTTAATAGCCTTTTCCCTCCCCCCAAATTGTTGGCCTTGTGCCTAAATCAGAAATAATTATTTAGATTTCTGCTTCAACCTTTTTCTTTTCACTCCGAGTTGCTCAATAAATAAGACATACTTGTTGTTGCTATTTACCCTCAGGTATGAAACAGACCTATGATGAAAGCCGTTTCAGTCATGAGCACATTGTTGTTTTGTAAATATAGAGCTAAACCATTCAATGCGTTCTTTTCTTGTCTTTTCTTTACAAGATATGGTGCAATTTTGGGGACATTTGTTCACTATATCTAGCAGGTCGAGCGATTGCGTACGCCTTCTTTGTTCGCTGTTTAAATCACTGTCATATTGTATGGTCGAATAAATCAAACTATATATCCCGCCTACAAACATTTAGTCCTGTGAAAGAAATCAATACGAGATTTCCAGCCTAGGGCTGAAGTACGAAGATAGCGATCTAAATGAAATTAAATAACTTTAACCGGAAACCAGTACTGCCTTACAATCAGGGTTGGATTTAGACCTCAGGGGGCCCGGAGTACTTCAGATTTGGGGGGAGGGGTCCCTCATACACAAAAAAATAGAATACACAGCACCCCTACATTAATTTTACATATCAAAGTTAGCTTGGAATTGAAATGTTATGCATACAGGTATTAAATTCAAAAATTCTAACCATCCTAAAAGTAAAAAGCCCAGCTGAGGGCACAAATAAATTTGTGTCCTCAGCTGGGCGGGCTGTCGCTGCTGGGGTCCCCTACTGCAGGGAGCCCGGGAAAATTGCCTCCTCTGCTCTCCCCATTCATTAAATCTGGCCCTGGTTGCAGTTATTAAGGTAAAAGATATTGCATGAATAAGCAATGATAATCGTAACCACATTTAGTTTGTGACTGATAGCTAAGATTATATAGATATAGTTAACTAACCACAGTCTATCTATACATCTATACATCTATACATATATATAAAACTGAAATTGTCTGTGTGTGTGTGTGTCCTAAATTTTGCAGTCTATACAAATCCACATTTCTACTCCGATTGACTTCAAACTTGGATTTATATATTCCTTGCGGTCTAAAGATATTAACTGCAGCTTTTTCAATTTTCTGTTGTTTTTCAATTTTCTGTTGTTAAAGGGGTGTTAGGCGCCGGTTATCGATTTCTCTCTCTTTCTTAGTCTGTCTTTTTAGATAGATACATAGCTATAACGTCGCGCCCTTATAATATATGTCTGTATGTCAGGCTGTCTGCATTACGACATTAAGACAAAAATTGTTCTCATTGCTGACGTCTTATCTTCGCTATTTTCCGTTCATTGACGGGAACGACTTTACGAACCAAAGTATCGTCTTCCTGTTTTCCTTCGGTTGCAACGTTTTTCGAAATATTTACTTCTGCCTTCACAGATTGATCTTTTTAATTTCAAAAGATCCCGTTAAGGATGAAAACAGCGATTTTTGCTTAAATTTTAATTTGTTATTTTAATATATATATTATATATATATATATATATATATATATATATATATATATATATATATATATATATATAAAATTATATATTCGTGTACAGATATTATTGCATACACAAAAACAAAATATAAAAAAACTTATTTATTTCAACGAGAGCACAGACGGCTTATCGTCATTGTTACTGCCGATAAGCCACCCAAAAAGGGCATCAATTACATAGTCAACTAAGCCAAAATAGAGTGGAAACGCCGAGGGACAACTGTCACAGAAGGAGTATGAAAAGAAGGGGCTCAACAATATTTCTATGAACAATGCACGTAGACAGCTAAACTGTACTATCAACTTAATTTTCTCCAAATAAAACAAGTTTCCTGTCGGTATATTTTCGTGAGTTTTAACAGGCACTCACAAATAAACGTTTCTCATTGGAGGTGCTATTACCAATGTTCTTACCCGTGCAACGCCGGGATACACTGCTAGTATAACATATAGCTAGTAATTAATGGCTATATAATCTTTATCGAACTGCTTACTGAAATCTGGAAGTTGTTAAACATACTGGTAATCTGAATCTCAGGTATTTCCCCATATGGTGGTGGTAGTGGTGGTGTTGATGGTAGTGGTGGTGGTGGTGATAGTGGTGGTGGTGTTAGTAGTAGTGGTGGTGGTGGTGGTGGTAGTGGTGGCTGTAGTGGTGGTGGTAATGCTAGTGGCAGTGGTAGTGGTAGTGGTAGTGGTGGTGGTGGTGGTGGTGATGGTAGTGCTGGTGGTGGTGGTGGTGGTGATAGTGGTGGTGGTGTTAGTAGTAGTGGTGGTGGTAGTGGTGGTGGTGGTGGTGGTGGTGGTGGTAATGGTGGCTGTAGTGGTGGTGGTAATGCTAGTGGCAGTGGTAGTGGTAGTGGTGGTGGTGGTGTTAGAGGTAGTGGTGGTGGTGGTGGTGGTAGTGTTGGTGTGGATGGGGTGGTAGTGTTGGTGGTGGTAGTGGTGATGTGGGTGGGGTGGTAGTGGTGGTGGGGTGGTAGAGGTGGTGGGGTGGGGTGGTAGTGGTGGTGTGGGTGGGGGCGGTAGAGGTGGTGTGGTGAGGGTGGTAGAGGTGGTATGGGTGGGGTGGTAGTGGTAGTGTGGGTGGGGGTGGTAGTTTGGTGGTGGTAGTGGTAGTGTGGGTGGGGGTGGTAGTTTGGTGGTGATAGTGGTAGTGTGGGTGGGGGTGGTAGTTTGGTGGTGGTAGTGGTAGTGGTAGTTTGGGGTGGTAGTGGTGGTAGTGGTAGTTGTGTCTATATGCCTACGTTGGCGCGTTTGGACTGTGTGTGTGTATATGTTCGTGCTTGTGCGCGTAAGTGCGTCTTTGTGTGTCTGTGTGTGTGTATTTGCGCGTTTGTGCGTGTTAGTGCGTGTGTGTACCTGTGTGTGTCTGTGCGTGCGTTTGTACGTGTATGTGTTTGTTTATGTATACGTTCTCATTTATTTATTTATCTATTTATACACACACACACACACACACACACACACACACACACACACACACACACACACACACACACACACACATATATATATATTGCAGTTAATTATTTACAGCTATCGTTTCTAAAGCAAAGAACTCAGAGATTTTATGGACATAATGTCATTAACATAAACTGTTCACTTTATTGATTTGGAGATACAGGAAATACTATTATTTCTCTTTATCAAAAGAGCGCGTGTGTGTGAGAGAGAGGGGGTGGGTGGTAAGAGAGAGACGGTGAGATAAGAGTGAGGGAGAAAGAGAGAGAGAGAGAGACGGCGAGAGAGAGACAGACAGAGAGTCGTCCAAGAGCAACAATAACAACACTAACTACAACAACAATAACAACACTAACTACAACAACAATAACAACACTAACTACAACAACAATAACAACACTAACTACAACAACAATCACAACACTAACAACAACAACAACACTTTGAGCAGCAGTATGAATTTTGATTTGTTATTACTTTCTAGATGTTTTACTTTGACTTTGTCTCATATATATATATATACATATATATATATATATACACACATATATATATATATATATATATATATATATATATATATTTCGTTTCTGAATTTGTTTAGCAAGATTCTTTATCTGAAAACGTGTGTTGAAACCGATATTGTTATACTTTGGGAGGGTCATGTTGCCAATAAGAAACACACGCACCAGTTGCTTTCACTTCAATTTATTATATATTTATAAATTTATAACTTTACAAATCTACAAATTTATAAATTTCTGGTTGGTTGGTTCCATAACCAGATAGTTGTTTATATATAGTCATAGTCC
>OZ024745.1:127715129-127717629 GCA_964016885.1 Eledone cirrhosa
TCAATAAAAGGGAGAGTGACGGTATCACATATTCAACATCAATTTATTTCATTACATCACCCCATTATGCACATTTCAAAGACATCAAACAGTCGTTATTAAACAGTTATTCATTCAATGCCTCTTCATTGGCAGATTATCAAAAACAAAAACAAAGCAAAAGAAAACAAATAGACATTGTTTTTATTTACATTTGACCTCTCTGATGACAATGCCTTAAATAACAATCTTTTGGTGCCTTTAAAATGTGCATAACGGGTGATGTGATGAAATAAACTGATGTTGAATACGTGATACCGACTCTCTTCCTTTACGTATTAAATATATATATATATGTGTGTGTGTGTGTTTATATATGTGTGTGTGTGTATAGACATATATGGATATTCGTATATAAATTTACTATGCATATTAATTTTAAACAAGCATTTAGATATATTCATCTTCAACTATTTGGTTAAACAGAAATTAAAAGGCCGTTCTTTAGGTATAGATTGTTCAGTATGATTAGTATGGCGAACAACAAAAACATGGATTACACATTGAACAATTTAAAAAATATCAACGTATCACTCATTGATGATCACAGTTATCTAGTTCATTTATATAATAAACATTCTCTGCTAATAGGAATGATACATTAAATAGAAAACCAAAATTTACAAAAGATATCGCATGACATTTTAAGCAATGAAATTTTGACACATTTGATAACCAATTCGGAGTTGATCGTTGCATATATTTAAATGTATCATGTAAATAGTTTTTGATGTATTCATTTGTTAAGATTTTCATAATTGTTATCAGTTCTAGGTGCTGACGAATTAATTATAAATTTCCTCAATATGATTCTGATTTATTTGTATTAGCCAACTTGCACTGAAGAATTACAGAAATGTTTAACATAGTTTAAATTGATATTGATACTGTTTCTGTACTAACGTCACATAATCATATTATATTTTATAAAGTCAGAGATGATGTGTAGGTTATTTAAATACTGGCACGAACTAACTTTTTAAAATGTATATATACTTAGCTTCGGCTGCCCTCTCTCCAGTACCAACACCTTCAGTTGTTCTTCAAATTTGTTGTCTGTAATTATCTGTTATAATTGACTATCACCCTCTATTTGGTTTCCTTTCTAAATTAATTACGTACACGGGAAATTGCAGTGCGTGTAACCGTTGTGAGGTCTCCCCAGCTGGTGAGTTGATATAATTGGTGTTTAGATATATTGATCGAAATTAAATTTACAGGAAAGAAAATGAGGACAAAGGGAAGGATTGGGCAAGGAATTTAGTGCCCAATCTAGGAATAAATGTGAGAGTAATTTGAAGTTTTGTAGTTTAAAATGTTAACCCCGACATAGCTGTATACATACAAGTATGTGAATTTCGTATATCTAATGATATACGGTATGTTTAATGAATAAACATTTGGAAAGTCTATTTATGAATATTGAAAGGCTGACAACTAGCACCGTCTAGCGGATTCAAGCAGAAGCAGCGGGGGACAACTGCCTATGCACATTTCAGGTTCTGGCCATCATCAGGAGAGTGTTTTCCCTCCTATGTAGTATGTTAATACAGAGGAAGAGAATTCAATTCAGTAGCTATAGAAGAAGCAGATGGAAAAGACACAATGTCATTGACCCTGTGGCATTCGTGAGATATATTAATCATTTGAATGGCGTTCATTTAGATCAGATGTTCTCAAAGTGGGAGCTACCGCCACCGGGAGGCGTTGAGATGATCTAGGGGCCCCTAGGGCGGTGGTCGTAGAGATGATATAATAGTATATTAAATATCAATTGAGACATATGTATAAATATAGTAAAATAAAAAATATATATTTATTCATACATAGTAAATATTATATTATTTATTATATATAAATTAACAAATTTATTTATTATATATGATATACAATTTGCATATCGACAAGATCTCTCTGGAGATAGGGTTGGGGGCGCTGAGGGTATTACGGGCCGTGAGGGTGGCGGTGGCCCCAAAAGTTTGACAACCCTTGATTTAGACGCTATCAATGATAACTTGTGAATGGCATGAATTGCATAGGAAGGAATACTAGAAACCTGATCGAGTATTATGAGATCCAGGTTGTGTAAGTAATTGGCATGAACCAGACACATTACACAAACTGGTCTCCAGTGCATCTCTTTTACCATCCTTCTCCATTCTGTCCACCGGGGTTGTGGGGCGGCCATCACGTGGGACCCCATTTGCTCATAATAGGGACAGATGGGGAGGGCGAGCGAGATGGAGGCGATGACAGTGGGGTTTCGGCTCCTCTGTGTTCGGACTTCGTGTACGTGTTTGTGCATACTTACTGTCTTATCCAAGCATGTCAAACTGAGGGTTCCCCGAGGGCCACATGGGTCACATATGTGTTGTCTGAGGACCACATGGGTCCCATATGTGTTGTCTGGGGTCCACACATGGCAACTAATTGCCCACATTACAACTAATATTTTTTTATT
>OZ024745.1:127722629-127727629 GCA_964016885.1 Eledone cirrhosa
ATATGTATGTAAGTATATATGCACACATATATATATGCGTATTTATATAAATATATATATGTGTACGTACACTCATTAATAATTGTTTCTACTTTCGGCAGAAAGTAATAATGGTTTCTTATATAGGCACAAGGCCAGTAATTTGAGGGGAGGGGAAAGTCGATTAAATCGACCCCAGTGCGGGACTGATACTTTATTTTATCGATCCCATAAGGATGAAAGGCAAAGTTAACCTCGGCGGGATTTGAGCTCAGATCATAAAGAGCCGTAACTCTATGCTGCAAGGCATGGCGTCCGACCCTCTACTGATACTGACAATCCACCGCCCTCACACTAATAATTGTTTCTACTTTAGGCACAAGGCCAGCAATAACCCAGTGCATTACTGGTACTTTATTTTATCGACCCCGTAACGAAAGCAAATATATTGTTACTAGATGTATAAACGCGGGTAAGCCTCTACGCAGTCGCCCAATCTGCTAGATATCGCAAACAAATTCCTTCAAATGAAAATTGATTGGAACGATTAGGGAACATTTTATAAAAAATATATTATTTCCTAAAAAGGGATGAGTGCATATAATAATTGTTTCGACTTTTGGCACAAGGCCAGCAATTACCCCAGTGTATTACTGGTAGTTTATTTTGTCGACCCCCGTAAGGATGGAAGGCAAAGTTAACCTCGGTGGGATTTGAACTCAGACCATAAAGGGCCGTACCTCTTTGCTGCAAAGCATGGCGTCCGATCCTCTACCGATACTGCCAATCCACCTGAGTGCATATTATAATGTTCTATATATGGGCAGTGGATTGGAAGAGAGTCAGACACCATGCTTTGCAGTATAGAGTTCTTAGTTTAAATCCTGCCAAGGTCAATTTTGCTTTTCGTCCTTACAGAGTCGATAAAATAAAGTACAAGTAATGCACTGGGGTAATTGCTGGCCTTGTGCCGAAAGTAGAAACAATTATAATGTTCTATATATGAAATAAAATAATAATAATTATAAAAGAGAATTAATTATCACGGCTGATAGGTGGTTGATGTTAGGTCTGCTTGATATGGTTTGACCATGGGCTAAATTAAAACAGCAACATAAATGATTTGCATTAGGTCAGAGGTTCTCAAAGTGGGTGCTACTGGCCCCCGGGGAGAGGCGGTCGTTGAGAATGCCCAGGGGGTGCTCTGTGGCCTACGGGGTAATCGGGATGATATAATAGTATATTAAATATCAAATGATACATATTATATATAACTATAGTAAAATAAAAGATATATATTTATTTATACATAGTATATATTATATGTTTCTTATTATATTATATATTTCTTATATATAAATTATCGATTTTATTTAAGATATATTATTTACAATTTGCATGTAGGCAGGTCTCTCTGGATATAGGGTTGGGGGTGAGTGCTGAGTGTATTACGTGGCCGTGGGGGTGGGGGGTGGCCCCCAACAGTTTCAGAACCTTTGTATTAGGTTAACCTGAACTTAATGATTATAAGAAATTCCGTTTTGGTTTGGTCCCATATTGGTATCTGAAATTATAATTGATAATTATCGATTTATTCATTGTCTCACCATCTAGAATATAATCAATAAATATTGCTTACATCTAGTTTTATTTACAACCAAAGAGATTGAGTCAGCAAGAGCCAGGTGTCTTAGTCATAAACACAAAACAATAGGGCTGACCACATCTAACACCTCAATTTACACGGTCAATTTTTCACGTGCGTGAGCACATTTATGGATATATGCTTGTGTGTGTTTGTGTGTGTATGTATGTATGTATGTATGTATGTATGTATGTATGTATGTATGTATGTATGTATGTATGTATGTATGTATGTATGTATGTTATGTCAGGTCGCTCTCGAGTGCTACTGGTAACATGCAAATCAGTACCACCTGTTTCATGGTCGGGTGATCGGCGACTAAACTGGCAACCCTACACTTCGTGAGGAGGGTGATATTTGGACACCCTGTGGGGTGACATACAAGACCTGGCAAAGGGTGGAGAAACTCAACAATGTCATCGGCCATCGAAATAGTAGCCTTTTTTTGGTTTTTACACGAGAGGGAAAGGCCCCCAGTTGATATCACAACACCTTTCTAAGAGAGGGAAACTCCGAAAACAAAACTGCGGCTTCAGGAGCAACCAATGATGTTCAGCAGTTCTCCTTTTCATGTAGTGGTTTTTATGCTCAGAGAGTGATATTGGTCGAGTGCATGAACTTTTACCACTTGAAAAAAAGCTTCAAAGCCCAGGCATTGCTTGTTCAGGATCTGTTACAGGTTTGTGTGGCTGGCCGTAGCTTAAAAGTGCAGCAAACTCTATAATCTGACAAGCGATGGCAATACTCTTAGCAGAGTTTGCAGCCATCATGTCATCATGTATGTATGTATTTATGTATATATGTATATATGTATATATGTATTGTATATATATATATATATATATATATATATATATATACATATACATATATATATATATGTATATGTATATGTATATATATGTATATATATGTATATATATATGCATATATATATGCATATATATATATATATATATGTATGTATATATATATATATATATATATATATATATATATATATATATATATATATATATATATATATATATACAGGGTGAGGCAAAAGTTGCGCCCCATAGGGATAATTTATTATAAGTAAAATTACACATGACAATTTTATTTTCTAGTTATTTTTGAACAGCGCATTTAGCAATTAAATAACTATTAAATAAAATGTTCATGTGTAATTATACTTTTAATAAATTATCTCTATGTTGCGCAAATTTTGACTAACCCTGTATATATATTATATGTTTATATCTATATCTATCTATATATATATATAAAATGACATATAAATATAATGACAACAACAGGATCTAAGCCGACAAGCGAAGTATATCGATGTAAAAGGATATAGGAAAATCTGCTTCGTAGAATCAAGACGTATCTGAGGACCTTGCGATTTTCAGAGTCAGGTTTGATCATCACATCGATTGTGCCTCGAGCCACAATCGATGAAACAATTGTAATATGTCCTATAAATCCCATTCGTCGCAACACTGATTCTTTTTTTTTGTGATATATATATATATATATATATATATATATATATATATATATATATATAATATATATATATTTCGTTTCTGAATTTGTTTAGCAAGATTCTTTATCTGAAAACGTGTGTTGAAACCGATATTGTTATACTTTGGGAGGGTCATGTTGCCAATAAGAAACACACACACCAGTTGCTTTCACTTCAATTTATTATAATAATTTATAAATTTAGGAATTTATAAATTTCCGGTTGGTTGGTTGGTTCCACAACCAGATTGTTGTTTATATATTGTCAAATTTCTTTCGTCACACATTCTGTGACCTCTTCAGTGACTGAGATTCTTTTCTTTGTCTTTTGTGCCTCTTCTTTGTTCTGTCCTACGCCATCTTGTTTTTGTGTATGTGTTGTGTCAAAAGTCTTAAATAAAAGCCGCAAAGCATTGTGTCTGACTTTCGACTGATACTGCCAATCAACGAGAAGAGAATGTAGAGTAACCTAATATTGTTTCTACTTTTAGCACAAGACCAGCAATTACCCTAGTACATTATTGGTGCTTTATTTTATGGACCCTGTAAGGATGAAAGGCAAATTTAAACTCAGTGGGATTTGAACTCAGATCGTAAAGAGCTATAATTCTATGCTGGAAAGCATCGCGTCCGACCCTCTACAGATACTGCCAATCCAAGGAGGGTAACCTAAGATTTTACCCTTTTGAAACTGAGTTTCTATTGATGTTTCTTTTTGTTTGACTTGTATTGATAGTTGTAGATGTTTAACTTCATCTCAAGTCTGTTTGAGCAGTCCTGTCTTTTTGTGTATCTGAAACTACACTCTACAATAGCTGTCTCTTCTTTAAAGTCAGAAGGGTGTGATTTGAGGGAATTTAGTTGCTATTTCTAGTAGGTTGAGTGACGATGTAGAGGCTCTCATATTAGCTTTTGGTGCTAGTTGATGATGATATGATGGTATTAGTGTTGTGGTTTTGCTTATTGCTGTTAATCAATGAGGCTGTCTTAATAAATGCCATATGCAACATTAAATCGTGCAATGGCTCTCTTTAAATGGGTGATTAGTCGGTACAGTATGAGAGTAGAGAAATACAGGAAAGAGAGAAAGGGATATATATATATATATATATATATATATATATATATATATATATATATATATATATATATAAAGGCATCTCCCCACACACACAAACATATATATATATACATACATACACACACACAAACATATATATATATATATATATATATATATATATATATATATATATATATATATATATATATATGTATACATATATATATATACATATATATATATATATATATATACATATATATGTATATATATATATATATATATATATATATATATATATATATATATATATATATATATATAGAGAGAGAGAGAGAGAGAGAGAGAGAATGGGCAGTGAGATAGAGATATAGATACAGAGGTTGAAAAATCTATAGAGGAGAAACATATGATGGAACCACAGGAAACGCATGGAAAGGTGGGGAGGTGAGGACGTCGAGAAATGGAGATTTTAGCGGGATAGAAGGGAGGTAAGTGGAGAAAACTGCGTAGTGAGGGACATGATTATATTGCAGAATGGACTGGATGGGATTTAATGGAGAAGGTAGGATAGAGAAAGAGAAGGAGAAGGAGAGATATTTGGATAAGAGAAGGTGTGAGTGAGCTGGAATTCGACATTGGATATGAGAGAGAGGGGGGGGGTATGTGCGAGAGAGTGAAAAGAGAGAGCAAAAGATAGAGATAGAAATATATATAGAGAGAGAAGCAGTAGGAATAGAGGTGGGGGGGGGGGGGGTCAGAGAGAATAAGACTGAAAGAAAGTGGAAGAGAGAGAAAGAGGAG
>OZ024745.1:127735129-127755129 GCA_964016885.1 Eledone cirrhosa
CTCAAGGGACAGAGACCAACGACCAGGGTTTGACAAGCATATGAAATATAGAAAAGATTGAAAGATGTGGAGGGCAAGGAGAAGTTGGTGTACAGAAGTGACTGGAAGAAGGAAATAAAGAAAGGCAATGTACAAGACACACACACACACATATATATATATATACACACACACACTATAATTGTTTCTACTTTTGGCACAAGGCCAGCAATTACCCAGTGCATTACTGGTACTTTATTTTATCGACCCCGTAAGGATGAAAGGCAAAGTTAACCTAGGCGGGATTTGAACTCAGACCGTAAAGGGACGTAACTACGCTGGAAAGCATGGCGTCCGACTCTCTACCGATACTGCCAATCCACAACAACTTAATAATCTAATCTAATCTAATCTGGCCGAGTTTACACTCGCAAATAAGAACCAAGGCCACCCCTAGGAGCATTGGATTTGGTGTTCTTCATATTTGTTTCGGTTGCTGAATACAATCAGGGGTCGCTGTTTCTCCTGAAGGTCAATAGTTCTCTTCTAACTCGAGCGGGAGCGCCTTTCCATTGTCAATTTGCATTGATCATCTGCAAAGCCGCATTGTTCTCAGAACCACTACACCAGTATTTCGATGCGTGCAGCTGGAACTACTGTCACCCATTGATTTGGCAGGATTATTTTTTTTTAGATGGCCATTGACTTTTATGAGTTCCTCCGCCCTTTGTCAGGTTTTGTTTTTTGTCCTGCAGGGTGTCCAAAATCACCCTCTTCACCAAGTAAACTTGGTGGGACTGCCGGTTTACTCGCCGACGACCCGACCATGCTACAGGTTGTACTGAGTTACATGCTACCAGTAGCACTCTAGTGTGACCTGACATAAATTTAATGGTGTATAAATATTAAGATTTAAAGTAATTTATTCACAAAAAAAAAAATGAAACTAACAAACAAAACAAAAGAAATGACAATTTTCTTTTTTTCGTAAAGTGGTTAGAATGTCTCAGGAAAGAATCGCTGGACAGATTTTACGGGCAAAACCAGCCGGCCGGAGACCCAGGGGTATGTCTGGAGCAAGATGGTTGGATAACATCCATGAGCTTGGCTGGTCTTGCTTAGAGATCCACTCGAATCAGTTGGAGATAGTTGCTTCTGACAGGACCCAGTGGAAGGAGTGATTGAATACTCTTCCACCCCACCCACCCCCACACGACCCTTTTAGGAATAAGTGGGCGAAGAAGAAGAAGAAGAAGAAGAAGAAGAAGAAGAAGAAGAAGAAGAAGACGATGTTTTTACCGGTTTGGTTTTAAATTTCTGAAAATGAGCCGAGGCTTGTAACAGAGAAACGAAACTAATTCTAATTTGCGATTGGGAATGTTTACATCACTTTTTCTCATGTAAACATAGCTGACAAACATTCCTCTGTTTGGTGTAGATAAAATTTTATCGCTTTCTATAAAAGTTTTCAATTTCTGGATTTAAATTCTAAACATGGACAAAGCGGAGTATTAAAGGAATCTTTAGGTTGGTCATATTCCTGTTTGAAGTGACACTGTTAGACATATATAAATTCTTAACAGATGACTCATTGTTTTTTATTATCACCTTTCCATGACATACGATGGAACTAGCTGAACAAATTCCATGCATATTTATTTTTGTTGAATAATTGATTTGAAATTGTTGCTATTATTGATGATGAATTAGCAAAAGTTGTTCAGTGGCGGACTAAATGTCATATTACAATGTGATTTCATATATCATCAGAGTTAACGTTTCATTTCAAACTTGCGTGCTATGTTTATTCTCAACTGTACCTGCAATGACATATTTTACATAGTAAAGTGTACTCCAATAAACCGAAGGCAGTGAGCTAAAATGTTATAAATTGTTAAAATTAGACTCTTGTAAAAAAGAAACAAATCATTATCTTAATGATTAATTCTGGTCAAGTAAGACAAGGGAGACAGCTGTGAAAAATAAATCATTTAAAATTAATTAAAACTACAATTAAATTAATAAAATAAAAATGCAGTGTGGGATAAATCTGAAGCTCAACAGTAAACATGTTGGTTATATTTAGGCTTTATTAAAGTTCTTAGGCGAAGCATAGTCTAGCCCTATTTGCCAAATCTTAGAATGACGAGAGATAATGTATTGGATTTTAATGAATGAACACGGATGGAGTGTAATGAGGTACTGATTCATGGTTTACCAAACACATACGGGTTTATGGAAGACATCGTTGACCCCCGGAAAGATTTGAACTCGAAACAGCAAGGAGCAAGGATACGAAATTAGATAAAATAAAGCATCTGGAAAAACAGTTTGCACCAAAATCCCGAAAGGCCAACGAGCATTATCCACCAAAATTTAACGATTCTGACAAGGAATCGAAACTGGGGCGCGGATTCGGTTCACCGAAAGATTATCACCGCAACGGCAACTCTTTTCTGCTACTGCCATTATTATAATATAATTAACACAATTGTTCATCTTCTCGGGATTCCGACCTATTTTTCTTCTTTCTTTTCTTTCATCTCTACCTCCACCCGACCGACCTCCAATAACTGTCTGTCTCACCTCGCCACCCCATTAGTTTTCCCTAGTGCTATATATCTTTACTTCGTTCAACCTTCTTTGCCACCTCCTCCGCCTCCTCCTTCTGATGTCCCTTTATCTTCTTTCATTTCCACATCTGACACCCCACATTTATAATCACGGGTCACTGACCACGATTGAAGGAGGATATAGCAATTGTACTGGTTAACCTGCTTCTGAAATAATAATAAAAAAAACCCTTCTACGCCTCACCTCCGCTTTTCCTCTCCCCCTTTTCTGCTTATCATTGTTAGTTTATCTACAATTCATGGTCTTACTCTCTTTCTTTCTCTCCCTATTTCTCTCTCTCTCTCTGTCTCTCAGAAGGGCAGACAGATAAAGAGATAGGAGCAACATATAGTAAGACATAAGTAGGCCATATAGACCTACTTACAACGTTAGCCCCACAAATACCTCTCTTTAAGGTATGTGTACACATCCATTCATCCATGCCCCTATTTATTCATTCATACATACGTACACACACACATATATGCGTACATACATACATAATACATGCATACGTATATACATACATCCGTACATAGTTACATATGTACATGGTGGCTGCCAACTCGTTTTCGAGTACGGCCACTACTTTATATCAATGTAGGAGAACCCTTACCGATGCGCTGAACGAGTGTGACTTTTTAGTCCAGCCAGCGACTTGAAAACTCTGATACAAACACTACACTTGTGACAATTATTGACACATAGTGCTGGGCCCATGGTACCATGTGACGACAGGTGCAGAGAGATCTCCATATACAAAGCAATGACTGTGCCGTGAAGCTTTTATAGTGAGCAAAGGCACTGCACAAAGCCAGTCCCACTCTCTTAACCAAGATGATATTTACCAAAAAGAAGAACATGTCAACATCATTGGATACCATCATATGTACATACATACGTTTATACATACATATACATGCTTAAGATATATTCATACGTACGTACATACATACATTCATACGTACATACATACATACGTAATGTATATATAAACATACATACATATATAATACATATATGCATACAAAGTATAGATAATGGTATATACAAAATAACGTATATACACACGTACATATGTATGTATTCATGTATATATTTATATATGCATGTATATATGTATGCATGTATGCATGTATGTATATATGTATGTATATATGCATGCATGTATATATACATGCATGTAAGCATGTATGTATGAATGTATGTATATATGCAGATATACATACATTCATACGTACATGCTTACATGCATGTATACATACATGCATATATACATACATGCATGCATATATACATACATACATATATATATATATACATAGATGCATACACATATATATATATACATGCATATGTACGTGCGTATATACGTTATTTCGTATATACCATTATCTATACTTTTATATATACATATATATATATATATATATATATATATATATACACACATATTCCCACATGCATCCTTTAACCCACAAACCACACATGTATCTCCATGTTTACATACATGCATGTGTACATACATGCATGCATATATACATGCATACATATATACATACATGCATACCTGCATACATACATATATACATGCATATATAAAAATATACACGAATACATACATATGTACGTGCGTATATACGTTATTTCGTATATACCATTATCTATACTTTTATATATACATATATATATATACACATATTCCCACATGCATCCACAACCACAACCACAAACCACACATGTATCTCCACACCTACTACCATATACTTATATGTACAACTATTACCCGTCTATACACAAGATACAAACGCACCTCACTATCAATACTAAAGCTTGTGAAATACGTACCTACACACATGAAGGCTGTCAGCTCGGTTTTGAGAGTGACAAAACCCTTGATCTGTGTCGAAGATTTTTACACCTGTCTGCCTATTTACCTACCCCCTATCTACCTATCTACCTACCTGCCTGTTTACCTACCTACCTACCTACCTACCTACCTACCTACCTACCTACCTACCTACCTACCTACCTACCTACCTACCTACCTACCTACCTACCTACTTACCTACCTACCTACCTACCTACCAACCTACGTACCTACTTACCTACCTACCTACCTACCTACCTACCTACCTACCTACCTACCTACCTACCTACCTACCTACCTACCTACCTACCTACCTACCTACCTACCTACCTACCTACCTACCTACCTATCTACCTACCTATCTACTTATGTATGTACGTACGAACCTACCTACCTACAATACATCTACACCAATTACCTACCTATTAATCAATTTACCAATCAACCTACCTTCCTACCTACCTATATATCTACCAAGATACCAACCTACCTACAAATCAACTTACCAACTGACCTATTACCTACTTACCTACCTATTTATCTACCAAGATACCAACCTACCTCCCTACATACCTACCCACCAATCAACTTACCAACAAACCTACCTACCTACCTATCTGCCTAACTACCAAGATACTAACCTACCTACCAATTAACTTACCAACCAGCCTACTTACCTACCTATTTACCAAGATACCAATACCTACCTATCAACCAAGATACCAACCAACCTACCTCCCTACTTAACTACCTACCAATTAACTTACCAACCAACCAACCAACCAACCAACCTACCTACGTACTAATAAACTTACCAACCTACATACCTACCTACCAATTAACTTACCAACCACCCTACTTATCTACTCACCTACGTTCACCTCTATCTCACCTACTTCAGTCCCAGAAACTTTGTAGAATTAATGATGCTATTTCAATGAACAAGAAAATAAGAGTAAACTTCAGTCGAAAGAGAAGAATATGGCGCTGAAGGTTCTCAACATAAAACAGCTATATCGTCCACAACTATTTAGTGAGCTGTTTTATTTTTGATCATTAGGTGCTCCTCTGTATAAAAGTGCCTCAACGGAGTATTGATTCTTCCCCTGTAATCAACAGCAACGGTGGTTTTCTTTCAACTTTGACTTGTACATGTCTGTATTTTCTGTAAGCCTTTGATTATTTTAATGCGTGAGTTTAAAGGTAATCAGTTATGTTTGTGTTATAGTATAGACCTATGTCAACCAACGTCTATTTATGTGTTCAAGTGTCTGTTAGTGTATAGCTCTGTCGGTGTATAAGTTTTTCTCTATATGTACCAAATAGAGGATTAGAAAATGTATGAGAGGATGCATGAATGATCAAAATATCGAAGCTTCAACGCTTTAAGCCAGGCATGGGCAATCTTTTTCGAGAAGCGGGCCGCATGAGATATGTCTCATCATCAGGCGGGCCGCAAGCGCTAATTTACATTCGTGCCCACATTAAAAAAAAGGGCGGTAACTCAGGTTGTTTTGATTTGTTTCTTCAGAATTCGTACACGTTGTTTTCCTCGATCGTAAAAATGATAGAAAGATAAATTACGACTGAAAAGTTGAGGTAAAAAAATCAGAAAGATTTCACTTAGGTGACTTAGGCGAGCCATTCAGAAAGCTGCGCGGGCCACAGGTTGCCCGTGACTGTTTTAACCCATTCATATAAGAGAATAAGGAGCCCTTCCTTCTGGCACCACATGTCAACCAACGTCTATTATAAATAGACGTGTTTAAGTGTTTGTTAATGTATGGATCTGTCGGTGTATGAGTGTTTGGGTATATGCATCTATGAGAGAATTAGAAAATGCATGAACGGATGCACGCATGATCAAAATATCGAAGCTTCAACGCTTTAAGCCATTTATATAAGAGAATAAGGAGTCCTTCCTTCTGGCACCACATAGAAGGGAATACATTCACACACACACACATACAACATTGTTGCTGATTCATTTATAATGTGAGTCACTAGTATGAAATATTATGAGCCTTCTAATTAGTTTAATTTCGTCTTCTACCCTTAACACTTGTTATCATATGTTTTTTTTTCATGATAATTAGGAGCAAAAAAATACAGTTACTTTTATGTATAATACATACATATACACAAACACCCACTCACATATACACCTATAGATTAATAGACACGTGAACACATAAATACCCACTTACACACGATGGTACATGCATGATTATATTAAAGTGTAAACGCGATTACCTTCAAACACAGGCACTAAGAAATCACACGCTCACAGAAAAAAACACACGTGCATATGTATATCAAGAAAATGTATATTTGTATATATATATATATATATATATATATATATATATATATATATATATATATAAATATATATATATATATACACACACACACACACACACACATATATCTATATATATTCATAAATACATACACACACACACACATATATATATATATATATATATATATATATATATCCAGGGAGTGTAACTTGGAGTTACTGTAAGCTCACCCAGGTGAGCACTCGATGTTTAGGTTCACTTCAGTGTCGAGGTGTAGAGCTAGACAGAGTGTAGTATAGGGAAATTACATTACGTTTATTGGTTGGTGGCGCGCGTTTCGCCACTGGAAAAGCCACTCCAACTTGTGGGGCTCACACCTGCGGCTGCTAATGGGAATGAAAAGATCTACTCACTAGTTGAGCAATCCAACATGAAAGACGTAAAATAAGAAAATATAAAAATTAACTTACTTACTAAAATTTCACTCCAACTAATTAGTTTCTGAAAGGGAATAAACATGGTTTCCAAATGGAAAGCATGGAGAAGCCGTTTCGTCATCAGGAAGTCTGTTCTCAGCTAAGTTACCAGGCGATGCGTGGACACAGAGAACTTATACAAAAATAATTCAGTGGATGGAAAAAAGCAAGCGTGGACTAAATTCCAAGACATTGAAAAAATCACTGCCTACTTGGTCGGTGGCAAATTCATAAGAATCAATCACGTGACATCGAGGTTAATCAGTGAGGAGTGGGGTGTTAAAAAGACAGTAACCGAGCCATTTCTATGAACTATAGTAGCAGTTTTGGCAAATTTTTGCTCAACAAAATAATTTGGAGATAATTATAAAGAATTAGTATATCTACCAACATATATATATACAGATGCATACCTATGCTAGCAAATATATAGGTTTTGTCTTAGTAACTTTGTGGTTCAATGCAAGGGGATGCAGAACAATTATATGAAAGACGTTAAATAAGAAAAGTATAAAAATTAACTTACTTACTAAAATTTCACTCCAACTAATTAGTTTCTGAAAGGGAATAAACATGGTTTCCATTTGGAAACCATGTTTATTCCTTTGTTGGTGTGTATATGTATATATATAGAAGTGTTGGTGTGTATATATATAGAAGTGTTGGTGTGTATATATATATAGAAGTGTTGGTGTATATATATATATAGAAGTGTTGGTGTGTATATATATAGAAGTGTTGGTATATATATATAGAAGTGTTGGTGTGTATATATATATAGAAGTGTTGGTGTATATATATATATAGAAGTGTTGGTGTGTATATATATAGAAGTGTTGGTATATATATATAGAAGTGTTGGTGTGTATATATATAGAAGTGTTGGTGTATATATATATAGAAGTGTTGGTGTGTATATATATATAGAAGTGTTGGTGTGTATATATATAGAAGTGTTGGTATATATATATAGAAGTGTTGGTGTGTATATATATAGAAGTGTTGGTGTATATATATATATATATATATATATATATATATATATATATATATAGAAGTGTTGGTGTGTATATATATATATAGAAGTGTTGGTGTGTATATATATATAGAAGTGTTGCTGTGTATATATATAGAAGTGTTGGTATGTATATATATATAGAAGTGTTCGTGTATATATATATAAAAGTGTTGGTGTGTATATATATATATAGAAGTGTTGTGTGTGTGTATAAGTGTTTCTTAGAGTATATGTCAGGGAGAATGTATATACGTAGATAATGTGTATACGTGCATAAGTGTATGTAAGTATGTTATCGAGAATGTGCATATGTACATATGTGTATCTACGTATGTTATTGAGTATGTGCATATGTGCATATGTGCATTTGTGTATGTGTATATATATATGTGCATTTGTGTATATATGCATATGTGCATATGTGCATATGTACATATGTGTATATGTCTATATGTGCATATGTGCATATGTGGATATGTACATATGTACATATGTGCATATGTGCATATGTGTATGTGTGTATATGTGCATATGTGCATATGTTTATATGTGCACATGTGCATATGTGCATATGTGCATATGTATATATGTGCATATGTGCATATGTGTATATGTGCATATGTGCATATGTTTATATGTGCATATGTGCACATGTGCATATGTGTATATGTGTATATGTGAATATGTGTATATATGTATATGTGTATATGCGCATATGTGCATCTACATGTTCTTTTGTTTATACTAGCTCAAACAAATTGTATTTGATTTTTGGAGTGTCAGCTGTCAATGTCACAGAAACGATCATCAGTAGCAACATAGCATCATTTAATGTGATGTAATGTATAATGAGGAGTAGGAGGGAAGTAAGGAAACAGGTGGGGGTGTTGTAGAATAGTTTGTAAGGTAGAGATGTAAGGAGAGAGAGAGAGGGGGGGGGAGAGGAGAGAGAGAGAGGGAGGCGAATGAGAGAGGGGAAAATGGTAGGGAGAGGGAGAAGGGAGAGATTACGAGAGAGGGTAAGATGGGGAGAGAGAGTGAGGGAGAGAGAGTGAGGGAGAGAGAGAGAGATAGAGAGAGAAAGAAAATGATAGTGAGAAAGAAAGAGAGAAGTGAGAGATTAAGATATATCTATATCTCTCTCTCTCTCTCTCTCTCTCTCTATATATATATATATATATATATAGAGAGAGAGAGAGAGAGAGAAACGACTGAAGTGTCATAAACTGTAAGTGTGGAAAAACCACGAGAAACATTGACCTACACATGGATAACGAGAGATGTAGCGCTAGAGCAGAAAGCTGCTAAGCTGGAGATAATATTGTACAACGTAGGAGTGAAGAAACAGGAGTAATTTACGAAAGGTTGTAAAAATCTGTGGACTGATCAAATGAAACCTGAGAAGACTATGTTTCGTTGTATGTATGTATGGTTCCGTAACTGCTGATAGAGTCGAAGGGGCGCCGTATCGACATACGGCAATTCTTGGGCAAATTAAGACAGATGGAGCCCATCCCTCTCCAGGCCTGAGTACAGCAGATTTTTTCCAGAGAAATATAGAAAGTGAGAAAGAGGAAATGAGAAAGAGATATAGAGGAAGAATTGACTCCAGTATTAGACTGGTACTTTTTTTATCGACCTCGAAATGATGAAAGGCAAAGTTGACATCAGTGGGATTTGTACTGAGAGAGCAGAGAGCCGGAACGACTTTCATAAAGCGTTCTATCTGACGTTCTAACGACTCTGCCAATTCGCCGCCTTATATGTTTCGTTGATGAGGTCTAAAACAATCGAAACATATTCGTAGTTGTCACTTCTCCTCCCTAAACATGAACATTCGATTTTCCATGAAGTTAAATTTTAGTTTCTTGATATTATTTAATTTTTTCTTTGCTAAGAGTTTCCCTTTTGTTTTTGTTTTCTTTATCCGACTAAAAGTAGATTTGAATGTATTTATCATGTTATGCGCATGTCATTCAGTACATCACCTACCCATCTTAATGATCTAAAACCATGTCATGGATTCACTTGAGTCATTTCCCTTAGCCTACTTTTTGTAACTATCCAAAAATCTTCTTTTTTTTGCAACTAGTCAAAATTCCGCTTCACACATTTTCAGCTAATAGAAATTCTTTGTACATTGATCAAAGCAGCGGTTTTCGTGAACTGAATTAAAGAAAAAAAAATGACTCTAGCTGACAACTCAGTTGCTAAGAGATTGAATCACCCCCATCATCACCATAAGCAAATTCACTTCTCACTGAATCTACTGTAGATACTCGTAGATAAGTCACAATTTTTAACGCAAAAAAAAAAAAAATATGGGCGTAGCATAAGTAAGCAACATTTTTACCAAACATTGCTCTGATTTTGAAATTGCACGAAACAAAATTTATCCATGTGTGCCAAGCATTATCTATTGGCCGGCTGTAGAGCTAATTCCTATTAGATGTTACATATATTGGTTTCTTATATAGGCACAAGTCCAGCAATTTTTGGGGAAGGGGAAGTCGATTAAATCGACCCCAGTGCGTAACTGGTATTTTTATTTTATCCACCCCGTAAGGATGAAAGACAAAGTTAACATCGGCGGGATTTGAACTCAGATCATAAAGGGCCGTACCTCTATGCTGCAAAGTATGGCGTCCGGCCCTCTACCGATACTGCAATTATCAGTAATTTAGTAGTGGGGGAGTCAGTTGCATCGGTTAATTTGTTTCTTTAAGGCATAACAACATATATCTGTGATATCTAGGGTTACACACCTTTGTCACATGGTTCAGCCTCTGCTTGTTATTATTTTAGCTAAATATTTTCTTTATATATAAACACTCTCGAAAGTGAAGTTGCAAGAAGTATTTCTGAAAAGATGTAAGGGTCAAAGGGCTGGAGTTAAAATATCATAAACACAAAGCAGGTGTGACTTACTTAATACTGTTACTCATATATGAGTGCATACGGTAATTCTAATTTTTTATAAATTATCTCAGCCTTTCTTTGAGAATCACAAACAATTGCTTCTAGGTTTTTGTTCTCTTCCTCCAAATTTTAATTAGGATTCCTTGCAAACGTCATTGAGACACAAACATCTGCCTGACATATTGAATTATTTAGCTCAATGTAGATAGAAACAGAGAGAGAGAGAAAGAAAGACTTATATATAGGCAAACAGATATACCGATAAACATATACACATATATACAGACACATACAGACACACATACATATTTGCAGCCATACATTTATATACAGACAACCCATATATATATATATATATATATATGTGTGTGTGTGTCTGTATATATATATATATATATATAGGAACAAGTAAGACCCCGACGGCTGAGCTCAAGCCGTTTCGACGGCTAATTCCGGATTAGCCGTCGAAACGGCTTGAGCTCAGCCGTCGGGGTCTTACTTGTTCCTATTACCCACTCTACTACCCTAAGTATTGAGTACTTTGGTGCGTTATGGTCCACCTGGTTCCTTACCACATTTCCTTCGTTATATATATATATATATATATTTATATATATATATATATATATATATATATATAACGAAGGAAATGTGGTAAGGAACCAGGTGGACCATAACGCACCAAAGTACTCAATACTTAGGGTATATATATATAATGTATATATATATATATAATGTAGAAATGGCTTCTACAGAACTAGAACTTTTTCGTTCGGGAGAAATCATCAGGAAGCCGACTGCCCAAGTGATATGGTGCTATTTATACCTTTTAAGGTGGTAGGAGAGCGTGGTGATTGGAATAGTGAAGGTCATTGGTTGATAGATTTAAAGAAAAGGGGGTTCTTTAAAACCTATATTTATATATATATATATATATATATATATATATATATATATATATATATATATATATATGGTCTTTATCTCTCGCCTATGATTTCACAGAACTTAAGGTCATAGATATCACGGACTTGTCTCTTCTCTTCCTCTCTTTCCGTTGCTTTACCATCTCCGTTTGTTTACATGTCTCGCTCGCTTCACCCTAATTTACGTGTCCCAATAACTTTTTTTTAGTTATGGCTCGCACCAACCTGAGGTATAGCCAGTCACTCTCTCTCAGCTGGCCTCTTCCTCACACTTTCACTCACTCACTCTCTACTTCTCCCCCTCTCTCACTTCATCCCGTTTGACCTGCGTAAATTCCTTTTCTCGCTCAAATCTCACCCAGGTCGGATGGTCTTTATCTCTCGTCTATGATTTCACAGAACTTAAGTTCATAGATATCACGGACTTATCTCTCCTCTTCCTCTCTTTCCGTTGCATTACCATCTATGTTTGTTTACATCTCTCACTCGCTTCACCCTATTTTACGTGTCCCAATAACTTTCTTTAGTTATTGCTTGCACCAACCAAAGGTATATGATCTTTAAAGCGAAGAAATACCAATGAAGGCTGGAAGATCACTGATGAAGGACTAATTCTATTCATATATAACCCATTTGCAACCACGCAGCACGCCATTTTTCATATAAATATATATATATATATATATATATATATATATATATATATATATATATAATATAATATAAGACAAAGTAATAGACACAGATATATACCTATTTTTTCTTCAAAGTCCCGACTGTACAGTTTCACTGGTCAGTTTGCACCAATTTTACATTATAGATGTGCAATATCGTTGTGAGGCACACCAGCTTTTCAAGGAACTCCTCAGGAAAAGAACGTTTTCCATACACGTTCGCAGCAAGTGAGAAAATCTCAAAGGCGGAGGGAGAAATTACCACGTGATACATCGGTCAAGAAAGGGGACTTGGGAGAAATTAATACATGATACAGAGGTTACAGGTGGGTGGTAAGGTTGACTGAAAGCGGTTATAGTGTTTGCTTAAAAGAAGTTACAATACTTTCGGGTTAACTCGACCGTGAGGGAGTTTGAGACAATATCATAATGAGAGGCACACACATATATATGTGTATACATACATACGCACGTATATATATATTTTCACAAGTATGTGAGTGTGTGCGGTGTCGACTTTAACCAGTTTTGCTCTATGACTACGAGAGACAAAATAATCGAAATAACTAAATTGACTCGATATCAGAGCTATGCAACAAATTAAGAAGTAATATATATATATATATATATATATATATATATATATATATATATACTGTACCTATTGTCTTGTTATTTCTGTTTACCTTTTACACACACACACACACTCACACACATGCATATATATATATATATAGTTAGGGAACATTAATCAGCATACACTGAGGATGAAAAACTCAGAGCTGTATGGGAGCCTCCAAAAAGTCAGCTCGAAAGTGACACAGAGGAGACTGAGGTTAGCTGAACATGCTCACCGACATCCAGAGTGACATTGCACTCAGTGTTCCTGTGGTAGCCCCTACATGGACACACTGGAAGAGGAAGACCAAGGTTAACGTATGTTGATGCCCCAAGGACAGACACTGGTCTGTTGGAGACGCAGGACATGGCAGCGATAATGAGGGACAGAGACCGCTGGAGAGAACTCGTCCATGGATCTCGGGAATTTTACCCGCCTTAGAATAGTCAGGGAAGCAGGAAATTGCTTATTGTAATCCAGTTCGACATAATTCCACAGGTCTGTCACCCCTGGGCACTGAACAATTGCGTGCAGAACGGTTTCGATGTCCTGCTCGCATCTTGGACAGGTCCTTTTGGCAGGATCTCTGCAAAGGCGTTTGTGCCTGTAGATTTTGTCTCGAACTGGTAGAGCTCCTCGGTAGCACTGCCAGGCCAGAGACCTCTGGAATTTATCCATAGGCCCTGGACGGAAAGTCCTCCCGAACAGACTGGTCAGTTCGTTCTCCTCGATGCCTAGAGTTTTCCCGAGAACGTCGTCGCACTTATCCTCCACTAATCCCCTATAGAATGTCGAGGTGGAGTCTCCGCTGATTGCCGTCTCCGCTTCGTAGAGGGCTGTGAGCGCCTGAAGGCATTCGAGGTGCCAATAGATAGATGAATAGATACGTAGATAGATAGCATAGCATAGCATAGCATAGCATAGCATAGATAGATAGATAGATGTATAGATATATTTCTTTATTTGCCACAAGGGCGCACAAGAAAAGGGGACAATACAAAGACTTATGGCGGGGATTTTACATAGAGTCGTGTAAAAAAAGTTTTAACATGAAAATATAACAATCGAAATCCTTAATAGGGAAGAAGTGTTACAAATTGGTTGTTTTATACCCCATAGATATGTTTCTTTATTAGCCACAGGGGCACAAAAGAAGGGGACAAATACAAAGGGGGAAGTTTACATACAATAAAAACGTGTAAAATATTATCACAAATGTAATTTAAAAGTTAATCGATTTTCCCCAATAGGGGAGACATTTCACATGGGTAACACATACCCCCGAAAAAAATGTGCAACCCTCATCTCCAGGAGTACGAAGTGTTTGTACCCCTTTCCTCTCTTCCTCCTTTTTCTCAACCTACAGGCTGATATAGAGAGAAGGCCCATTCACCCGGGCCATCCTCGCCACTTTCACCCACCTTTCATAAAACTTGCTGGGGTACAGCACCTCTCTTTCCATCCTGATTCTTCTTCCAAAGTGGTATTTGAAAAAAAAGAATCAGTTGTTGGCCAGAGAGAAAGGTGTCTGATCTCAGCCCTTTTAACCTCGTCCACCATACAACATCTTTCGCCATAGCTATCACACAAAGGAAAACCGCCTCTTCTTGTAGTTAGATAGTTAGACACACAGGGAGTTAGATAGATAGATAGATAGATAAGTTTCTATTTATTTGCCACGAGGGCATAAAAGAAGGGGACAAATACAAATGGAGAATTTACATACAGGTATATGAAAATAAAACTATTAATAAAATAACAAATAACAATTGATATCCCCAATAGGGGGGAGGCGTTACACAGGGGTTGTACACACCCCGAAAAAATGTACAACCCTCATCTCCAGGAGCACCAAGAGTGAGTACTCCCTTCCTCTTTTTCCTCAAGCTACAGGCTTATATAGAGAGAAGGCCCAACCACTCGGGCCATCTTTGCTACATTCACCTGCCTTTTATAAAATTTGCTGGGGTACAGCACCTCTCTCGCTATCCTGATTCTTCTTCCAAAATGATATTTGAAAAAACGAATCAGTTGCTCGCCGGAGAGAAAGGTGTCTGACCTCAGCCCTTTTAACCTCTTTCACCATAGCCATAACACATAGGAAAACCGTCTCTCCCTCGTTTTTGAAGAGGGGGTGGTGGTTTGATCATGACAATGGACTCGATGGTCGACTGGATTGGTCCCACCCGCGACAATAGTCGTTCTACATAGCCCCACAGGCCGGTAACGCCCGCGCAGTGTACAAATGCGTGCACGATGCTTTCCTCGTCGCGCACGCATCTCGGAGAGGATCTTTTTCGAAGGGTGCCTACCCGGGCGCCCGTGTCTGTAGAGCTTTTCTCGAACTGGTAGAGCTCCTCGGTAGCACTGCCAGGCCAGGGACTTTTGGAAGTTGTCCATTGGTCCCGGGCGGATGGTCCTACCGAACAGACTGGCCAGTTCGTCCTCCTCTACGCCTAGAGTTTCTCCGAGCGTGTCGTCGCACTTGCTGTAGACCAACCCTCTATAGAATGTCGAAGTGGAGTCTCTACTGATCGCCGGGTCCGTTTGCCAGAGGACTGTGAGCGCCTGAGCACATTCGATGTGCCAGTCGCAAATAGCTAGATAGCTAGATAGAAAGATAGATAGACAGACAGACAGGCAGACAAACAGATAGATAGAGAGTTGGAGGTTTTTAGATGGGGAAAAGATTGAAAGAGTAGAAGAGGAATTTATAAATAGATAGTCGACCAAAAAGAAAGAAAAAAAGAAAAACAACAGAAAGAGGTTAATGACAACTACGCAGGGGCGAAAATCTAGTCTTCTAAAGTTAGTCATGGTAATTAGTTATGTGTATGTTGGTTGTTGTTCCGTCTGTGATATTATCGCCTTCACATTCTAGCGCTCTTACTACATGCCAGCGAGGGAGTCTTGGCATGGCGGCTTGATCTACTAAATATGACACCCAAATCTCCCTCCCGAGATATATGGGTTTGTGTCTGTGTGTTAGTATGTTTGTGTGCGTTTGTGTGTTAGTGTGTGTTTGTGTGTTAGTGTGTGTTTGTGTTAGTGTGTATATGTTTGTGTGCTTGTCTGTGAGTTAGTGTGTGTGTGTGTGTGTTTGTGTATGTGTGTGTGTGTGTGTGCCTGTCTGTGTGTTAGTGTGTGTGTCTGTATGTTTGGGTGTCTGTGTGTCTATGTATTTGTGCGTTTGTGTCTGTGTGTTTGTGTGTCTGTATGTTTGTGTCTATGTGCCTATGTGTCTGTGTATTTGGCTGTCTGTGTATTTGTGTGTTAGTGTGTTTGTGTGTGTTTGTGTGCCAGTGTGGCTGTGTGCCAGTGTGCAAGTGTGCCTGTGTGCCAGTGTGCCAGTGTGCCAGTGTACCAGTGTGCCTGTGTGTCTGTGTGCCAGTGTGCCAGTGTACCAGTGTGCCTGTGTATCAGTGTGCCTGTGTGTCTGTGTGCCAGTGTGCCTGTGTGTCTGTGTGTCAGTGTGTCTGTGTGCCTGTGTGTCTGTGTGCCTGTGTGTCTGTGTGTCTGTGTACCAGTGTGCCAGTGTGCCAGTGTGCCTGTGTGTCTGTGTGCCAGTGTGTCTGTGTGTCTCTGTGCCAGTGTGCCTGTGTGCCAGTGTACCAGTGTGCCTGTGTGTCTGTGTGTCTGTGTGCCAGTGTGCCAGTGTGCCAGTGTGCCTGTGTGTCTGTGTGCCTGTGTGTCTGTGTGTCTGTGTGCCAGTGTGCCAGTGTGCCAGTGTGTCTGTGTCTCTGTGCCAGTGTGCCTGTGTGTCTGTGTGCCAGTGTGCCTGTGTGTCTGTGTGCCAGTGTGTCTGTGTGCCTGCGTGTCTGTGTGCCAGTGTGCCAGTGTGCCAGTGTGCCTGTGTGTCTGTGTGCCAGTGTGTCTGTGTGCCTGCGTGTCTGTGTACCAGTGTGCCAGTGTGCCAGTGTGCCTGTGTGTCTGTGTGCCAGTGTGCCTGTGTGTCTGTGTGCCAGTGTGTCTGTGTGCCTGCGTGTCTGTGTGCCAGTGTGCCTGTGTGTCTGTGTGCCAGTGTGCCAGTGTGCCAGTGTGCCAGTGTGCCTGTGTGCCAGTGTGCCTGTGTGTCTGTGTGCCAGTGTTTCTGTGTGTCTGTGTGCCAGTGTGTCAGTGTGCCAGTGTGCCAGTGTGCCTGTGTGTCTGTGTGCCAGTGTGCCAGTGTGCCAGTGTGCCAGTGTCTGTGTGTCTGTGTGCCAGTGTGCCTGTGTGTCTGGCAAGTTCCTCCCACCAAATACCATGATAGACTTATTTGTGTTTACAACAAATTTTGACCAATCCTCTCAACAACTACAATCTTCCCATATAAGGAAGTACCCCTTGACAAGTTTATTTACCAGGCTAAAGATTCTAATTTAGTCCAGAAATAGCCTTCGAAACAACTTGAGCTCTGCCGTCGGGGTCATACTTTTTCCTATTACCCACTCTACTACCCTAAGTATTGAGTACTCTGGTGCGTTATGGTCCATCTGGTTCCTTACCACAATTCCTTCGTTATATAATATAATATATATATATATATATATATATATATATATATATATATATGTGTGTATGTATGTATGTATGTATGTATGTATGTATGTATGTATGTATGTATATATATATATATATATATTCATATACATACACATACATAAATACATATATATATATATATATGCAAAAGTTTTATTTAAAATTGTTGGGTTACAACAAGTAAATATTTTATAACTGATATAAAGCACTCGACATGTTTTGGAGTAGATATACCAAACCACCTTCCTACATAACGGTTGCTCAATATTTATGGTACGTCAAAATTATTTATAAAACTGTTTATATATTGTATTTTATCTGAAGAAGGCATGCCATATTTTTAATATGGTATCCCCGAAATATGTATAATGAAATAAATATGGTTTTATAAATATAGTTTCCATTTGTTTAATATCGTATATATATATATATATATATATATATATATATATATATATATGACTCAGACAAAAAAGCTGAAGACATTCCGCTTCTATTGGATTTATTCATGAAGTCGAGTTTTTCACATGAAAAACTGCACATCAAATCATAATGCCTGCAGATAATATCTTTTTTTCTTTGCACACAAGGATAAGGACACAAAATTACTTATATTCATATTGATATTATTGATTAAAAATATATATCGGCGAATCCTATTATGTGTATAATACTTAAGCAAATTCATTTGTCGTGCTTGTAAATCTTCAGTTTCGTTGTGTGACATAAACTCATAAACTGGAATACACTATGATAGTAATCGGCTGTTATGTCTATTATCTTGCCTTGCCTCTCATTACGAATAAATACATACATACATAAATATATATATATATATATATATATATATATACATAGTATTTATACTGAAAACTATATATGAGAGCGTTCGTCACTCATTTCCATTATATAGTTTTTCACAAAGTTTATAGATATAAATATAAGCACGCAAATGTACACCTTCCCCTACTCACCTCTTTAAACCACACCGTACCGTAGCAAAACACACCACACCTTAAGTAGAAGTACGCTTGTAGATATATCCATTAATTCACAAATACAAAAGCAGCGTATAAAGTGAATATGTATGTATGTATGTATGTGTGTATGTATGTATGTATGTATGTATGTATGTATATTATGTGTGTATGTATATTATGTGTATATATATATGTGTATGTATGTCAATGTATGTCTGTTTCTCTCACTTTCTTACTATATATATATATATATATATATATATAAAGAGATATATTCACACACTCACACTCAAACACTCACACTCAAACACACACACACACATATATTTATATTTATATATCGAGAAAGAGAGATTAGTATATCCATATCTTATTATGTACCAACCTAACCACTTCTCATATATATATATATATATAAATATGTATATATATATACATATATATACGCATGCTTACATGTATGTGTGTGTGGTATTCTTCTTCTATGTGTATGTGTAAGTGCAGGTGTGTGCTGGTTATAATAAGTTAATACATTTCAATGGAGGTTAAAAGAAAAGGACATAACATAATAAAACCTGATATAATTGTCATATCTTCTGAATTTATAACAAAGATCAATTTTCAGGAGGATAAATGTACCTTAAACATTGACGCTCTTACGTCACTCATGTAGTATGAGTCACGAATTAGGCACTTGATATTCTGAACAAGTTAAAAGAATCAAGTAACTGGTATAGGAAAATAACTAAACCTAACTTCAAAGAGAAAGACAAGAAAATATGTATCGCTAACTCCCGGGTGAATTTCAGGTGATGACAATGACCTTTTACTCTACAACAATACTTTTCTGTATTCTTAGTTTCTTTTGTTTTCCTACAACTTAAAAAAAAAAGTAATATTGATTTATTTAAAATAATTCTAAGCTGAATCTTTGTAGTGCACAGATATAGTCGATTGAATATATCTGTGTATTATTGAAACTTATTGTAGCATCGGCTTCGTTTGAATACAAGACAGAATCGATTCTGATGGTATTGAACTGAAAACGTAGAAGAACGTGATCAAAAGATCTTTGGAACTTTGTCAATACCTTTCCACT
>OZ024745.1:127762629-127765129 GCA_964016885.1 Eledone cirrhosa
ATATATATATATGCGTGCATATATATATATATATTCCTCTGCATTCTTTTACTAGTTTCAATCATTACGTTGTAGCCATAATATATCACCGTTATACTGTAGTCGATTCTATCGATTTTAGTACTTATTTTCTTTGAAGTCTGGTACATATTTTATCGATTTCTGTTGTCCAACTAATATAGCACGGGGTATCAATCACAGATACGGCCACGTACATATTACACCCTGCAATTTCTGTCTACCAAATCTTCCTCACATTAGGCAGCACGAGTTCAAAGTAAAAGACTAAAAGTCACTTCCTCAAAGTTTCACAAAATGGACGTTAACCTAAAACCGGTTGGCTGCAGAATGAACTCCTTAATCCTTTAGCACTCTGTGGATATTACTGTATTTTCCTGGTGAAGGCTTTATCTTACATGATCATCTCACATAATATCGAATCTATGAGATTTTGATATTATCTATTTTGAGAACAATACCTTAACATTAGTATGATTGGCCAGTTACAGCCAGTTTGAACAGAAAGAGGTGAGGGAATTCTGGCCAGGTACAACCGGTTTAAATGCTAAAGGGTTAAATGCGCACAGAATTATGTGAGATCGTGTGATGAAAGATATATTCTTATAATTTGGGAGGGTCATATTATCAATAAAAATACACGCACCATTAGGTTTAGAAGTAATGCTGGATTCAGTTTTTCTTTCGGCTTAGCCTTTGACCTTTTACGTGGTGTGTGTGTGTGTTTATTGGCAACATAATCCTACCAATGTATAACAATACACATCCACATTCATAAACAAACACACACACACACACACATATATATATCTATATATACAGAGACAGTGAGAGGGGGAGAAGGGGCTGATAAAAGGATATAAAGATAGTGTCATACAGTTTATTCAATATGAGTGACTGCCAGACAGAGATATAGACAACTAAACAGACAGACATACCGACACACACACACTCACACACACTCACACACACACACACACACACACACACACACACACACACACACACACACACACACACACACACACACACACACACACACACACACACACACACACACACACACACACACACACACACACACATTTAGTCATGAAGGTGTATTAGTTGGTGGATGTAGCAGTAATAGAAATGTCCACACAGGTGGAGTATAAAACTGTATAAACCTTCGTACTTTGGCCAATTCAGCACCAGCGACTAATCCGTCGATGTTGTAGAACACATTTTACCTTTTCAATTTCCAACAGCAATCCCGAGAGACCAACATTCTCCAGGCCAAAGTTGCTGTTTTGTTTTCTCCTCGACACCATAACGATATCGTCACCAAACCAGTTAATAAGAACGTTTTTGTGGTTGTGTGGTGTACTGACTTCAAGAAAACTGCATTAAGACACCTACCCTACGGCTCCATTCCCTGCTGCCAACAACTGAAACCCTTCCCTATCCACTAAATATTGTATCCATTCTTCTACCCTTACTAACGTTAACCCTTATTATACGTTGCATTTCCACCATTCGTTCCATCCACAAAACACATAGACCCAATAACTATGTAGATCACATCGTCTCTGACTGTTGTTGTCACATGGAATTTATTTTTACTCACCTTGATGACATCCTGTCTGTCTTGGTGGGCGACTTTCCTTTTCCTATCTACGACATCAACCATGCCTTCGTCTCTTCTCTACCTTCGCACTCTTCGGTTTCATTTCGCCTCTTTTTTACCTGTAACATCCTATCTCTACACGCAGTTGTTCTTCGCAACGAGGAATCTACAGCCTCCAAGACAGCCATGACTTATGCCTCATTACCAAATCATGAACCTCTAACCAGTCTCTGTCTAGTTAAGATTCCCCTTACCCACAGTTGTTTTACTTCTGGGTAAGATGCATTAATAGCACAATGGGGTGGCCATGGGAACAAGAAACAGCCCCAAATACAAACGTATTTATTGACTACGTTGAGGCCCAGAAATCAAATACATGTGTCCCCCCACACACCTACATATACTCTCTCACTCACTCCCAAGCGTAAACACGCCCCACACACATATGCACCATACGACACCCACATTTACACAGCAAAGAGAAATATATGCGCCTCATTACATACATTAGCTGCACTTTCACTGAACACATACAAACACAAGCAATAGTAAATAACTCAAACGCTACCGCGCGCCCAGGTTATTACACACCCACCCATGCACTACTACCTCTTCCACACCTAAATAACATTTTTTTATTCTCGACTTTCCTTTTAATTCTCTCTATTTAAGTGCCCCCCCCCCCTCCGATTTCCCTGTTTTATTTTTTTCCTTTCTGATGAAAGACCATCACCCTAAACGTAAAAGATGTTTCATTCAAGTACTAGACAAATAACATTTATGGTATTATTTTCTGTTTTCTTTAATTTCGTTTGACCAGGCAGTATATATATATATATATATATATATATATATATATATATATATATATATATA
>OZ024745.1:127772629-127775129 GCA_964016885.1 Eledone cirrhosa
ACAATGTGATCCAGGCTATCTCCCATACTTACCAAATTCTTCAATCTTTCTGAGTCTTTCGCTACATCATTCAGTCTAAATAATCTTTCTACACAACTTGGTTAGCCGATGTAGCACAAATATATGGTTCATACATGCTATACAAGCAATTATATTGGATTGGCAGTATCGGTAGAGGGTGGGACGCCATGCTTTGACACATAGAGTTACGGCCCTTGCCATTCTGAGTTCAAATCCAGCCGAGGTTAACTTTGCCTTTCATCCTTATGGGGTCGATAAAATAAAGTACCAGTAATGCACTGGGTAATTGCTGGCCTTGTGTCAAAAAGTTGAAACAATTATCTATATTACTGAGAGGAATAGTAATTTATTAATACCCAATCACAAATCGGCTCTGATTTCAAGCTATACTCGACATTTCAGAGGTTTTTGAGTTAAAATAGAAATACAAAATATTAAATTTGTTGCATTTGAAATATATAAAATTAATATTTTATTAGGTGAAAGAGATATATTTTCACTGTATAAGTTAAATACTCAAATACACACACACACACACACACAAGTTTATTATATATTCCTTAATGTGTATTCCGTACATTTCTCATTCTTTGCCAATGCTTCCTCTTTCGTTTACAACACCTGTTTTTAATATTATTTTCCACGTGAGGTCGATTTGCAATATCAGTAGAGCGTCGGACAACATGCTTTATGGCATAGTGTTACGCCCCTTTACGATCTTAGTTCAAAATCCTGCCAAGATTAGCTTTGCCTTCCATTCTAACGAGTTCGATAAAATAAAGTACCAGTAATGAACTGGGGTGGAGTTAACCTCCCCCAAAATTGTTTGCCTTGTGACTAAATTAGAAACCAATATATTTTCCTCGTTTCAATATTACCTTGTTCTTTTCTGAGTTCAAATGCCTCCTATGGGTGGACATTCCATTTGTTTTTGTTAATTGATAATTACTCTTTTCCTTTCCGCCTCCAGCTTAGTCCCCTCGGACAAAACCCCGGTACCGTGATTCGCAGGAAGAGAAGCAAATACCGGAGCTTGTCTGGCCGCTTCCTCTTTGCACCGATCGCTTTCGAGGCCTCAGGCGTACTCGGAATCCAGACAGCTGACTTCCTCTGTAAAATTGGATAGATAGTAGCCCGTTTGACGAAGGAGGTTCGTGAGACGGTGCGGCTGTTGCAGTGTACAGCGCTGGCCTTTCTTCATGGAAATGCCTTCGTTATTTTGTCCGCGGGGCGCTGCCAAAGCACCGCTCTGACCGAGTGTAGGGTTTGCTACGCTCTCCTCTTCCTCTTTTCGTTCTTTCTTTATCTAGTAGTCCTTGTTCTTCCCCTCCCTTTCCTTTCATTTATGGCTTTTATAGTCCTTTCCAATACTGCTTTATTTTCTGTATATTTAACCAAATAAAAATAAAATATGTCGATCCAGAATAAATGAGATAAAAAAAGATATGCAATATATATAGCGTCATGGAAATATATATAACGGCTCAATTAATACAAGACTCTCTCTAATATCTACAACTTCGCATTTTCCTCTTTATATATATATATATATATATATATATATATATAACGAAGGAATTGTGGTAAGGAACCAGATGGACCATAACGCACCAGAGTACTCAATACTTAGGGTAGTAGAGTGGGTAATAGGAAAATGTATGACCCTGACGGCAGAGCTCAAGCCGTTTCGATGGCTATTTCTGGACTCAGCTTGAGCTCTGCCGTCGGGGTCATACATTTTCCTATTACCAACTCTACTACCCTAAGTATTGAGTACTCTGGTGCGTTATGGTCCACCTGGTTCCTTACCACAACTCCGTCCTTATATATATATATATATAAATATATATATATATATACATACATATATATATACATACCTATACATATACATATATACATATATACATATGTGTATATATATATGTATACACTTTACATTTTATAATACATTTTATTTTATATATATATATATATATGTATATATATATATAAATAAGTAAGTCAAATATGTAAAATTTGGCTTCGTTTATTATAAATTATAGATATACTGCTATATATATTTCGGTGACAGCCATCATAGGCTGTGACCTCTTCAGGCAGTCCGAATTGGTGTGGGAAAGACATGATATGATTCCAGTTCCTCAGAGAAATAACAACACAACCAGGAGCTGGACATATCGATGTATTGACGGATTAAACACACTTCAACAACATGTGTACCTGTCTTTCCCACACCAATTCGGACTGCCTGAAGACGTCACAGCCAATGATGGTTGTCACCGAAATATATATAGCAGTATATCTATAATTTATAATAAACGAAGCCAAATTTTACATATTTCACTTAATTATTTTATTTTACATTACTCCGGAGTAAACAAACCAACCTGCGTACTTCGTCGAGTGCTCCAATCTGCATACTGAGGTGTCCCTAAACAACTAACATATTCTAGAAATTTATATATATATATGTGTG
>OZ024745.1:127780129-127795129 GCA_964016885.1 Eledone cirrhosa
GGAATGATTTGCAGCCTCGGAGTTTAAGAATGATGTAAATAAAATTGTAAACGAAAATGACAGAGGTTATTAAAATGGTAAAAGTAAATAGTGAAGATTTAGACCAGTACATACGTATGCGCCGACGGACATACACATACATATACATACGCACACACAAATACATACACACACACAAACAAACACACGAACGCGCGCGTGTGTAAACCTTATGCATTTCTACAGTATTTTCACCAAACTTAAGACATAGGTTACTTATGTTACTTATGCACTTTCATTTTTCCAGATATTGATTATAGGGCTTCCCGGCAGATAACCCCCTTTAACCACTTCTTTGGAGTCGACTGAAGCACTGCAGTGCAATGCAACTAAATGTCATAACTTCTGGAGTTCGCAACAGATTTTCACAAAACTTGACACATGGGCTACGTTTGTTCTACAGATGAATGTGAACTCTCAGAATTGACACATATTGAGTAGGGGATCCCTGGGGGCAGGAACCCCCTTTTGGAAAAAGCCGATGATTTTGTAAAAGTATAGTTTTCGAAGCAGCACTGACGTATTGACATAAATGGTATACATAACTGCTATTTAATACCCGAGTAACGCCGGGTACCTCTGCTAGTATATAATATATTTGTGTGTGAATGAGGGACGGTGGATTGGCAGTATCGGTAGAGCCGGACGCCATGCTTTGCAGCATAGAGTTACGGTCCTTTACGGTCTGATTTCAAATCCCACCGAGGTAAACTTTGCCTTTCATCCTTACGGGGTCGATAAATAAAGTACCAGTATCGTACTGAGGTCGATTTAATCGACTGTCCCCTCCCTCAAATTACTGGCCTAGTCCCTATACTAGAAATCATTATTAGATTATGGGCGTAACGAACCATTGAGTTGAAGGGATTTTAATCAATCATATTGAACACTGGACTTAATTTTCATGTCTGGTAATTTTTTTATCGATCTCCTTTTAACAAGCTGCTAAGTTACGGGATCTAAACGAAGAAAGTACCTGTAATGAAATATGTTCGATTTAATCGTCGACTCTCCCCCTCTTTCAAAATTGTTGGCCTTGTGTCTAAATCAGAAAGCATTATATTATAATTTATATACTTATATGGCGGTGGATTGGCAGTAACGGTAGAAGGTCGGACGTCATGCTTTGACGCAAAAGAATTACAGCCCTTTCCATTCTGAGTTCAAATCCCGCCGAGGTTAACTTTGCCTTTCATCCTTACGGGGTCGATAAAATAAAGTACAAGTAATGCACTGGTTAATTGCTGGCCTTGAGTTAAATGTAGAAAAACAATTATAATTTATTATAAAAATTCAGTAACACAATCTGTGTGTCCTCCCTCCACTCTACCATAATGTTGGTACTCAAATATTTAATAAAGGAGCAATACAAATTGAGGAAAACAATATTTCTCATTGTTCTCTCCAGATTTAATGATTAATTCTAAATAGCTTTTTAATGTAACTTTGTTTAAATATGTTAATACAAATTCAGTTATTTATAAGCTTTGTTGCGTTAATCGGAATACACCAACAGATCAAAAATGCTTTCAGTTTTTCTTATTTTTAACATAATTTCCATTAACTTTTTTCTGATAGACTGAATAAATTCTTTGCAATCGATACACGACAAAACTTTTTCTGATTAACTCTATAAATTCCTTGCAATCACAGAATCGATATACGACACATCACACTTTTTAGCAGTCGCAAAATCGATACATCAATATGGCAAGGAACTCAGTCTTGGTAACCACAACATATTTTCTCAGGTCAACTATTGTCATGTCACATTTCTCTTTATTCAAGCGTAAGGACATTATAACATGCTGTTCCCTAAAGATATGCCATTGGTTCAACAAAGGTAATATTATGTACGTACATTTTGTCACGATGTATAAATTAACAAATATTTTCATATTTCCATAATGGTGTTTGCAAATTTGAATAATTGTTTCTACTTTTGGCACAAGGCCAGCAATTATTCCAGTGCATTACTGGTACTTTATCGACCTCGGAAGGATGAAAGGCAAACTTAACCTCGGCGGGATTTGAACTCAGACCGTAAAGTAGCGTAACTCTATGCTGCAAAGCATGGCGTCCGACCTTCTATCGATACTGCCAAACCACTGCCCAAATTTGAATAATATTGTATGTTGTGGTATGATGTAGATTCTTAGATTTCAAACAGAGATCTGGTTTCAGGCAATGAGTTTCTTTTGGGCACTTAATATCCCATGGCATACACACCTCTTCAAATTTTAACTCGTTTGAACCATCGGAAACTACTACGAGTTTACTTGGGCAATATTGTATTTTCTTTAATAGGCTGATTAGCTTCTCTTGCAGGAATTTAGTCTTTCCAATTGGCAGATGCGTGGAGTAAGCGGGGTAAGGTGGAATAAACAGTGGGGAAGTTGGTATAGATGGGGTTGGAGAATAAACGGGAGTGGGTGGAAAATATGGTAATTTTTCTACGTTGTCTCCGTTGATATCTTAAAAACTAGAATTAGTCGTTTAGTTTACATATCGAGACCCCAACCCACCCTATTTATTTTATAACGTATGAAATTTCAAGTAATGTACTTTTTTTGTCATGTATAATTTTTTTTTTAAAGTATAAAATAATTTTTTGCCTGAGCAAGATTAGCAAAATTTAATAAGTGGATGACGTGGGCGTGGGGTGTCTGAAACATTATAAATGGGGTGGGGCGATTATTTGATACCTGAGAGTACTATTGGTGCTCACTGTAAGTCAGGTGGCCTCAGTTGATTTTCTTATAGTTCAGCATCTCTAGTCAAATCACTATAATATCCCTCTTGTCGTATCTGTTATTTTTCTATCTTTACCTTGCTGCAATTATATATTAGCGATGTTGCTTCTTATATATTGTTGTTATTATTGTTGTTGTTCATCTACAGCTATTAATATTATTGCTAATATTAGGACGGTAGATTGGAAGAATCGGTAGAGCGCCGGACAACATACTTTATGGCATAGGGTTACGGCCCTTTACGATTCTATTTTAAATCCTGCCGAGGTTAACTTTGCCTTTCATTCTTACGAGGTCGATAAAATAAAGTACCAGTCACGTACTGGGTCGATTTAATTGACTTTCCCCTCTCCCAAAATTGGTGACCTTGTGTCTATATAAGAAACCATTATTGCTCTAGTAGTATTAGTAGTAATATTAGTAGTAGTAGTAGTAGTAGTAGTAGTAGTAGTAGTGGTGATGGTGGTGGTAGTAGTAGTAGTAGTAGTGGTGTGGTGGTGGTGGTGGTAGTAGTAGTAGTAGTAATAGAAGTAGTAGTAGTAGTAATAGTAGTAGTAGTAGTAGAAGCAATAGTAGTATTAGTAGCAGCAGCGGCAGCAGTAGTAGTAGAAGTAGTAATAGTAGTAGTAGTAGTAGTAGTAGTAGTAGGAGGAGGAGGAAGAGGAGGAGGAGAAGGAGGAGGAGGAGGAGGAGGAGGAGGAGGAGGGGGAGAGAGAAGTTGTTCCCGTTGTTTCTAATGTCATTAATGTGGGTGGATTGGCAGTATCGGTAGAGGGTCGGACGCCATGCTTTGACACATAGAGTTACGGCCCTTGCCATTGTGAGTTCAAATCCCGCCGAGGTTAACTTTGCCTTTCATCCTTACGGGGTCGATAAAATAAAGTACCAGTAATGTACTGGGATAATTGCTGGCCTTGTGCTAAAAGTAGAAGCAATTAATTTTACTATTTTATTTCATTTATTAATGGATATCATTTTTGTTGGTAAAACTGAGGTAGGGTTAGCTTAACCGTGATTAAAAATAACTTATAATGAACACACCATTCCAATCATGGCCACCCCATCATTTATATTCAGTCTGGCAGTATCGGTAGAGGGTCGGACACCATGCTTTGTAGCATAGAGTTACGTCCATTTACAGTCTCAGTTCAAATCCCGCCGATGTTAACTTTGCCTTTCATCCTTACGGGGTCGATAAAATAAAGTACCAGTAATACACTGGGATAATTGCTGGCCTTGTGCCAAAAGTAGAAACAATTATATATCTACGACTACATTATCCAATATATTCTGTCCTTGTAGCTAAGGTGCTAGTGTGTGATTTGAAGGAGAAATCTCTGCTATTTTTAACATGTCAAGAAGCCGCCTTTCGGTGGCTTCATCATTGGCGCACAACGTTGTTTGTTGGCGTATTTTTGTAAGACGTAGTTAATGGTGTTAATACTACCTCTGTTATGGCAGTAGATTGGCAGTATTGGTAGAGCATCGGACACCCTGCGTCGTGGCACAGAGTTACATCCCTTTACGTTCTGAGTTGAAATCTTGCCGCGATTAGATTTACCTTTCATCCATACGGGGTCGATAAAATAAAGTACCAGTCACGCACTGGAGTCGATTCAATCGACTTTCCCGCCTTCTACAAAATTGCTGGCCTTGTGCCTTAATCAGAAACTGTTATGTTATTACTACCGCTGTTAACGTTGATGTTTGTATGTTGTTCGTGTTGTAATTGTTATTTTTCTGTTACTTAATGGCTGTTGTTGTACATGATGTTGCTGTTCCGTGTTGATTGCTATGCTATGTTATTTTTTTAACGATTCCCGTCGTTGCTGCTTTTGTTGAGTATCTTGCTATTTTTGGCAAAAAAAGGGCGCAGCAATGTAATTCTAATGTTGTTGTTGCTGTTGCTGTAATTGTTGTCACCGTTGTTCCAAACGCATTTAAGGAAAGGAAAGAAAAAAATGAAGAAGAATTAGAATTAAAGGTGGTGAAATAAAAATAAGAAGAAGGTAGGGACGGGGAAAAGGGAGACGGGTAGAAACCAAAACATTAGTGTTTGGCTTCTAGTGATTAAGAAAACAAATGGCATAACAATGGCGTAAAAAAGAAAATAAGGATTCGTTTATATTGATTCCACTTTGGCCTAGTGATTGTAGAATTACTTGTAACAAAGTTACAGGGAAACGCACTTTTATAATGAGTAAGATTTATACAATAGCTCTGTGAAATACTCGACAGTCATACAACACTTCTGTTGTTTGCAGTTAGGTTGAGCTTGCTTTATCGGGAAACAAAAATGCAAGTAACGTAGCAAAGATCGACAAATATTTTTAGGTTTGCAATGCTAACATCAATTACATACACGTTAAAATTAATCACAACTAAAGCTACATATGTTCTATATTAATGTGAGTGAGTTTGTATGAGATCGCTTGACTTGCTAAAAATAGCAACTAAATTATACTCAAATCATACTGAATCGTCTTTATAAATAAAGAACACATTGGATATGGTAAACCTAGTTAAATATATCTGATTGAATAACAGATCGTAAGACTCACAGTCTAAATGTCTTTGATAATAACTCTAATTGATTAGGTTTGATCTGGGTTTCAACAGCGGCGACAAAGACAACAATTGACCTTGTTAAAGCTAAATATTAGTCTATGTGGTGACAAACACTCATAAAGTTTTCATAGACACGATGTTTGCTTGACTTGGAATTTTTGTAGTAAAATACAAAGGTGATTTCTCATTCACAGCCTCCGCGTATTTGTTACAAGACACCATTTTATCAGTAAGATACACGGAACTTCATCACACCTACTCGAATACTCAGAATATAATAATCCAGAACTTACATAGCAAACATTTCACGCAACGCTCTAATAATCACATATGTTAAAAAATAAATAGGACGGATTGGGGTATCAATATGTAAACTAAACGGCTAATTCTAGTTTTTATTCCAGCCCCCGCTTATTCCAACTAACCCACTAATCCACCCACCCCCACTCGTATTCAACTACACCCTATTATTTGGGACCCGAGAGTATATACTAATAAATATTCAACGAAAAATCAAATCAAATCACATCAAATCAAATCAAATCAAATAAAACGAACGAAAAATGTGAATAAATACAAAACATCTAAGTTGTGTCATTCTATCCATAGATGATCCACAATAACGACAGCCGATGAGCGGGAACTGTCCTTGTGTTTGTGTCTTCCGAGTTTTCTGTTTCCTTTTTCTCTCATATTTTTTTTAATTACACATACATACACGCACGCACACACGCACACACACACACGCACACGCACACGCACACACACACACACACACACGCACACACACACACACAAGAATTTATAAAGAGTTATATAAATATTATTTAAATACATATTTACGTCTCTCGCTCTCTCTCTCTCTCTATATATATATAGACATATATATATATAAGTGTGTGTGTGTGTGGGCGTGCATGTGTGTGCGTGGGTGAGCGTGTGTGCGTGTGCGTGGGTGTGCGCGCGTGTGTGTATGTATACATATATAAGAGTTTGCATCGTTATATATATATATATATAAACATTATTCTATATATCAAAATGTACAAGAAAGCAGAGCAGTGTTAATGTGATAAACATTTTCCTTCTCACACTCCAAAGAATTCATCACCCACCTGCTGTAAAATCGATGAAGCTGCACAGGATATTATACATGTGGCTGACTACTTCAAGTTTGCAAAGTGAATAACTATTTGGAAGTATCTCTGATAATGGCCTCCGGCAGACAATTATTGAACTAGCATAGTCTGTGGACTAAATGGTCTTATGTGACCTTATACGTTTCCAAAAGAAACACTGTCTTTGTAAATTAGCTGCACTAAGTTTGGCAAAACTGAGTAAAAGTTTTTCCCAATAGTCAGTGAACAGTTTTGCATATTTACTCACTCGACAAATACATATACATATATAGATACAGCACTTATATATATATAGATAGATATTGTTATACTTGGGGAGGGTCATATTTGCGTAATATTGCCAGAATTAATAACAGAACACACTCACTGTTTGGTTGGTTTTCGCTTCTCGCTGTCTTTTATATCTGCGATCTAACAAAAATAATACTATAGATAGATAGATATAGATATAGATGTATATATGTATACTTACTTACTTACACACACACACACACATGTATATATATATATATATATATATATATATATATATATATAGAGAGAGAGAGAGAGATTCACACACACACACACACACACACACACACACACACACACACACACATATATATATATATATATTTATATATATATATATACACACAAATCTTTGTAGATTTGTTTACTTCAAGTAAAAACGGAAGACATGTCAGAAAATATATTATTAAATAAATATAGATACACGAATAAAAGAATAGGCAAGACCTTTAAAATACGTCCGCTGAATTGACATTTTTCTGTGTATGCACATTTAAAGAAACATCGAAGTTAAATGTTACAGTTGAACTTAATTCTGGGAATCAATGAAGCATCGCTGGTTAAGATTTTAAGATACTTTTTAAAAGCGAGAAGTGAATTTCCAAATGACGAAATCATTTTCTGCTGTGTCTTTGGTGGCTTTGATATTAAGTGTATTTGAAGCGTATAATGAGTTTTAGAAAGAGGTTAGATAGATTGACAGGAATACTCCTAAATAAATAGATTGAAGGAAAAGGGAAAGGTAAGAAAGAAGTAAAGTTAGTGAATGAGATGTCTATGAATTCAATATGTAATTTATCTACAACTGAAGTATTTCCTATATTTGGATATATTGGAGTTAAAGATAGGGTGTGTAGCTTATAACAGCAACAGTAACAACAACAGCAGCAGCAATAACAACAACAGCAGCAGCAGCAGCAATAACAACAGCAGTAACAATAACAGCAACAGTAACAATAACAGCAGCAGCAATAACAACAACAGCAGCAGCAATAACAACAGCAGTAACAATAACAGCAACAGTAACAACAACAGCAGCAGCAATAACAACAACAGCAGCAGCAATAACAACAACAGTAACAAAAACAGCAGCAGCAATAACAACAACAGTAACAACAACAGCAGCAGCAGTAATAACAACAACAGTAACAACAACAGCAGCAGCAATAACAACAACAGCAGCAGCAATAACAACAACAGTAACAAAAACAGCAGCAGCAATAACACAACAGTAACAACAACAGCAGCAGCAGTAATAACAACAACAGTAACAACAACAGCAGCAGCAATAACAACAACAGCAGCAGCAATAACAACAACAGTAACAACAACAGCAGCAGCAGTAATAACAACAACAGTAACAACAACAGCAGCAGCAATAACAACAACAGCAGCAGCAATAACAACAACAGTAACAACAACAGCAGCAGCAATAACAAAAACAGCAGCAGCAATAACAACAACAGTAACAAAAACAGCAGCAGCAATAACAACAACAGCAGCAGCAATAACAACAACAGTAACAACAACAGCAGCATCAGTAATAACAACAACAGTAACAACAACAGCAGCAGCAATAACAACAACAGCAGCAGCAATAACAACAACAGTAACAAAAACAGCAGCAGCAATAACAACAACAGCAGCAGCAATAACAACAACAGTAACAACAACAGCAGCATCAGTAATAACAACAACAGTAACAACAACAGCAGCAGCAATAACAACAACAGCAGCAGCAATAACAACAACAGTAACAAAAACAGCAGCAGCAATAACAACAAAAGCAGCAGCAATAACAACAACAGTAACAACAACAGCAGCAGCAATAACAACAACAGTAACAGCAACAGCAGCAGCAATCACAACAACAGTAACAACAACAACAGTAATAACAACAACAGTAACAACAACAACAGCAGTAATAACAACAACAGTAACAACAACAACAGCAGTAATAACAACAACAGTAACAACAAGAGCAGCAGCAATAACAACAAGAGCAGCAGCAATAACAACAACAGTAACAACAACAGCAACAACAACAACATCAACAATAACAACAACAGCAGCAGCAATAACAACAACAGTAACAACAACAGCAGCAGCAATGACAACAACAACAGCACAAATAACAACAACAACAGCAGCAGCAATAACAACAACAGTAACAACAACAGCAGCAGCAATAACAACAACAGCAGCAGCAATAACAACAACAGCAGCAGCAATAACAACAACAGTAACAACAACAGCAGCAGCAATGACAACAACAACAGCACAAATAACAACAACAACAGCAGCAGCAATAACAACAACAGTAACAACAACAGCAGCAGCAATGACAACAACAACAACAACAGCACAAATAACAACAACAACAGCAGCAGCAATAACAACAACAGTAACAACAACAGCAGCAGCAATAACAACAACAACAGCAGCAGCAATGACAACAACAGTAACAACAACAGCAGCAGCAATAACAACAAAAGCAGCAGCAATAACAACAACAGTAACAACAACAGCAGCAGCAATGACAACAACAACAGCAGAAATAACAACAACAACAGCAGCAGCAAAAGCAACGACAACAATAAACATGACGATGACAATAATTATTAATGATGAGGAGGAGAAAAAGGAAAAAGAGGAGAGCGTCACAGAAGGGGATGGAAAAGTTTTACTAAAATCCAGCTTAAGTCAAATATTTCCCAATATTGATTGTTGAACATCCAAAGAAACATCTAATAAACTAAGAAATACATCAAATGATTACCTTTCTTCCAATATTTCATATTTACATATCGAATGGAAAAGTAAATAAACAGCATTGATATTTCTAAACTGTAAAATTCGATAATTAAAAGAATGAATTAATTCATTTATATGAAAATTATGTAAAAGGTTAACATTTAATTTAAAAATTATATTAATATAGAAAGGTTAATGTTTGTTTGTACCACACGCAGAAACACACACAAATACGCACACATATGCAGATAAGCACGCTCACATATACACAAAAGTTCGTTAAATATAGAAAATTGCTTAAATTTTCGGCCTCTGAGGTGGCCATGTATGAATGAACAGTTGTATAAATTCAGAGAATGTCAACATCAACATCTGCCTTAACTGAATAAGTAAAATATTTGACACTAAATTATCTCTGACATTAAAGAAGATTTGACCATAGTTGGCAGTATCAGTAGAGGGTCGGACGCCATGCTTTCCAGCATAGTTACGTCCCTTTACGATCTGAGTTCAAATCCCGCCGAGGTTGACTTTGCCTTTCATCCTTACGGGGTCGACAAAATAAAGTACCAGTAATGCACTAGGTAATTGCTGGCCTTGTGCCTAAAGTAGAAACAATTATTAAAAGTACAGTGGATTGGCAGTATCGTTAGAGGGTCGGACGCTATACTTTGCAGCAAAGAGTTACGGCCCTTTATGATCTGAGTTCAAATCCTGCCGAGGTTAACTTTGCCTTTCATCCTTACGCGGTCGATAAAATAAAGTACCAGTCACGCACTGGAGTCGATTTAATCGACTTTCCCCTCCTTCAAAATTGCAGGCCTTGTGCCTATATAAGAAACCATTATTAAAAGTACAGTGGATTGGCAGTATCGTTAGAGGGTCGGACGCCATGCTTTGCAGCAAAGAGTTACGACCCTTGCCATTCTGAATTCAAATCCGGCCGAGGTTAACTTTGCCTTTCATCCTTACGGGGTCGATAAAATAAAGTACCAGTAATGCACTGGATAATTGCTGGCCTTGTGTCGAAAGTAGAAACAATTATTAAAAGTACACGTTCTTAGTATAGAATTACTTCTAAACACAGCCACAAGGATATGGTCCGATATGGAAAAGCCGAACTCCCACTGTCATTGCCTCCACCTCTCTCGCCCTCGCCATCTCTCTGTATGGTGAGCAAATGGGGTCCCACGTGCTGGTCTCCCCACAGCCTCGCGGACAGAATGTAGAAGGCGTTTCCTCGGAGGATGTTACTTGGAATTGAACTTTAACCCTGACACAGTTTACTGGGAGTTTAATGTCAGTGCCGTTGACCACCATCTCACAAAACACACCCCCATCTCACCACCACCATCTTCTAGCCATTTAAAGAAAAACGTATATATTCACGAAAAACAATTGCATGACAAGTACGAAAAACTCATTCTCTTAATGGTTTAATTTGAGAAAGAAGAGAAGAGTCCATGCTCATTACTTGATCTCCGGTATTTATATGGAGAAAGAGATGAAGAAAATACAACTCGGAGGTTACTGGAGTAGGAGGTAGTATATCAAGTTATCGACTTATCCACAGACCTTGTCCGAATACTTACACAAAGTGGAATACTCCAAAGGCACCCAAGGACCAATATGCTAGTGTTAAGTGGGTTGTTAGATAAGATCTATAGACCATCTTATAAACTTCCTGACTATTTACCGACAATCCTATTAATGTCTCATTAGAAATTCTGGAACTTACAAACTTTGCTGCGATTTAAAGACCAAACAGTTCCCCCCCTTTCTATATATGTGACTGTATATATATATATATATATATATATATATATATATATATAAACTTTGATTTTATACCTAATTGTGTATGGTTGACGATATATTTAATCGATTTCCACGTGCTATTGAAATGGTGGGTAAATATTCTATAGCTGTTGATCGCGAATAGATGGCTGTCCTTTATTTATCTATTATTTCTTCATAGGTGTCGTTTAATCTTATAGCCTGGTTTAATTGTTTTTTTTGTGTGGTTGATTATGCTGATTGGGAGACGAGATGGTGTATATATTTTATCAAATGATTCTATGAACATACTTTATTATATATATCTATATATATATGAGGGCGGTAGATTGGCAGTATCGGTAGAGGGTCGAACGCCATGCTTTCCAGCATAGTTACGTCCCTTTATGATCTGAGTTCAAATCCCGCCGAGGTTGACTTTGCCTTTCATCCTTACGGGGTCGATAAAATAAAGTAATGCACTGGGTAATTGCTGGCCTTGTGCCTAAAGTAGAAACAATTATATATATATATATATATATATATATATATATATATGATATTCCGATTCTCGATTATTCTACTATATTTAGCTCTAGACCCTAGCTATTGACCAGTTAATTTTATTGATGATTTTGTTGTTGATCTTATTGACTGATGAATAGCTCTTGTTTATTTTAACATGTCTGTTGAGCACTCTGATTCGATATGTGATAATTTGTATTCTTACATAATTTACACATCACCGAATTCTTTCGCTAATATAAGGGTTCCCTCCCTTGTTGAATACCATGTGCGTTGTTTGGCTTCGGGTCCCCTCTGTATTATGGAACGAAATACTCGTTGAAGAAGCCTTTCCTCGTTCGTCTCTTCTCTAGAAGTCTTATATATCTTTTATGTGGGCTGATAGTGATTGGATTAAGGAATTGCAGAAACCCAAGAAGCTAGATTTAACATCGTTCTAGCGGGTCCGGGTGAGTTTTTTACATTCATTTAATTTATTAAATTATTGATATTTTATTTGAGTGACCCGAATCTTCCTGGTCGTTCTTTTTCGGCTGCATGGGTGATTTTAGGCATGATATCTATGTTTTGGTATTTTAACGATAGTTATAGCTCTGATTTTTCCAAATTATTGAGCCCTCTGCCACATATATCGGATATTGTTTATCGTGATTTCGTGGGCTGATATTCCGATTCTCGATTATTCTACTATATATATAGATATAGTTTTGCGAGGTTTTTTATATGAAATCGTGTGTCGAAACAAATATTGTTATACTTGGGGAGGGTCATATTGCGAAAAGCGAAAACCAACCAAACAGTGAGTGTGTTCTGTTATTAATTCTGGCAATATTACACAAATATGACCCTCCCCAAGTATAACAATAACAATATATATATATATATATATATATATATATATATATATATATATATATATATATATAATTAGTACAGATACATTTGTAAAACCATATTTATTCTATTATATATATTTCAAGTGTACCAAAACTTTTGTACGCTCTCATCAGATTGAATATTATATATATATATATATATATATATTTATATATATATATATATATATATATATATAATATTCAATCTGATGAGAGCGTACCAAAGTTTTGGTACCCTTGAAGTATATATAATAGAATAAATATGGTTTTATAAATATAGTTTCCATTTATTTAATATCATTAAATATATATATATATATATACGATATTAAACAAATGGAAACTATATTTTTAATATAGTATTAATATCGTATATCGTTTAATATCGTATATCTACTCCAAAAACTTGTCGAGTGCTTTATATCAGTTATAAAATATTTACTTGTTGTAACCCAACAATTTTAAATAAAACTTTTGCATATATATATATATATATGTGTGTGTGTGTCTGTGTGTGTTTACATCTCTCTCTCTCTCTATCTCTCTCTCTCTATATATATATAGATGTGTGTGTGTGTGTGTGTGTGTGTGTGTGTCATTGAAGCATCCAGATTCGAACTATTTACCAGTGATATATACAATCAGAATATTTGAGAGCTGATGTTATAATACAATATACCATCAACTACTTTGTTTCTGAAGGAAACTAGGAAAATTCAACACGTGATTTTCATAGAGATTCTTTAGCTGTCAAACATCGGCCACTTCTATTAGAAGAATCATACTTCCAACAAGATATGCCAAACGGTTTTAGTTATTTTGATTTTAAGTTTAATTCCTTATAGTGTAACTGAAAATTACCCGAGGACGCCATCCTCACGAAAAATAAAGTTTGGGTGAATGCTAAGATGCTTAATATAGCGTGCAACGAAATCAATTAAAATTACAGAGGCAGCGAGAAATAAACATTTCTTGGGAGATTAATGTAAATCAAATTTAATCAAGATAAAAAAGCTGACACCTCTAAAATTTTAGTTAATTGGAATTTGAATTAAGCATGAAGTGTGTATATAAAACATTAATTCAATCAGCAATATTAATTTAGTCTGTGTCAAGAGTCTCCCTATGTATACCTACACGCACGTACTCAAATAGGCACCCACACACATATAGAAATATTTATGAATGTTATTAAACATTATAGTAATTTCTGCACTAATGTAGATGTAAAAAAAAAAAATCCCAGAGGCTGGCATCGAAATATATATCTTGATGTTAATTCTCGTTGCAAAACTCATAACAAGATATCGTCAGTAGTAATTTCATTAAATTATATATGTATACTTTCTATATAATTTCAGAATTGAATATTGTTGAATATATCGAATCACGATGTATCTTGTTATATAATGCAATAAAAATATGTCTTAATTATGAGCTCAGTTAAGTGAGTAAGGAATTATCTGTAAAATAAGCAAGATGTTTGTGGAGATTAAAAATTCATTTTGGAATAGATAGATAGGGTTATGTAAAATGATTTCTACTTTAGGCACAAAGCCAGCAATTTGGAAAGAGAGGAAAGTCGTTTCTATCGACCCTAGTGTAATACTGGTGCTTTATTTTATCGACCCCGTAAGGATGAAAGGCAAAGTTAACCGCGGCGGGATTTGAACTCAGATCATAAAGGGAAGTAACTCTATGCTGCAAAGCATGTTATCCGACCCTCCACCGATACTGAAAATCCACCGCCCTTACTCCCTGGCAAATATATAATATTAAATGTACGTAGCTGTGGTTTTGCTTACATATATTGGTCTAGTTCACTGTCTATGGTGTATGCATGATTGCCTTATTTTTCTTAAGTATGTAATTAACTGGGTGTAAATTAACGCTCAAAAATACAAAGTATAATTGATTAACCAAATTTCTTATTTCTTATAATAAAACACATGGCATGCTATACTTCTGTATTGCAATGGAATTAATTTGGCATTCAGGTATTCGGCTGGAAATGGCTTAAAGAAAATAAAGGATGGACAAATTTAACAGGAAAAAACAAAGAAACTTTGCCAAAGAAAGAAGTGAACAAAAACTGAAAGAAGAATTAGACAAAAATTGCCCAAAGACAATTAAAGAAAGACAAAGAGACAAAACCTACTCCAACAAAAATCAATAACAAAACTATTAGAATAATATATTGTGTAGATCAATATAAACGTTTCAATACATTTATGTAAATACAAAATATGTAAATAGAAATATATAATTATAAGA
>OZ024745.1:127807629-127825129 GCA_964016885.1 Eledone cirrhosa
AATATATCCTTTTTCTCTTCTGTGTAAATGAGGTGATTAATCTCATTTGCATATGAAGCTGTCTTCTAGTCCAGCAGTCACAAGCGGTTGGGGGAGGGGCGTCCTAACGAAGGCCAGTTAAGCCTGAAATGCATAGACGGTTGTCCCCCTTTCTTCTGCTGGACATCACCAGAGGGCGTTAGCCCCCCGGTGTTTGCATAGCTACGGCTTCCTAAAACCGTATTTCTTTGGAGATACGAAATATTTATACAAATTGTATAAAGCTATGCTTGAAGCGAAATCCTATTTCTTATATATATATATATATATATAAGAAATAGGATTTCGCTTCAAGCATAGCTTTATACAATATGTATAAATATTTCGTATCTCCAAAGATATATATATATATATATATATATATATATATATATATATATATATATATATATATATATATATACATACATAGTTAGATAGATAAATGGATAGATATATGTAAATAAATCTTTGTATATACACATGTATATATATATATATATATATATATATATATATATATATATATATATATATATATATATATATATATATATATATATATATAAATATTTAGATACATATGTGTGTGTGTATAAAATTCTTCTAGTGACAGCCGCATTCCTTAAATTTGATATCCTCACTTTGTTATTCACCCCCCCCCCCCCTCTAAGCTTAGTTATTTACAGCTAGGTTCATCCTAGAAAGTACATTGTCTTTCACTGAACACCAAAAGAATAGATACATTAACGCTTATTGTGCCGAGCTACACTTGGTCTCTTTCTCTCTCTCTCGCTATATATATATATATATATATGTATGTATGTATGTATGTATGTATGTATGTATGTATGTATGTATGTATGTATGTATATATATATATATATATATATATATATATATATATATATGTATATACACACACACATACATATATATATATATATATATATATATATATATGGATGAGTACATAGATATAGATATATATATATATATATGAATGTATATATATATATGCGTATATATATATATATATATATATATATATATATATATATATATATATATATATATACATATATATGTATATGTCTATATACACATACATATATATACATATATATATATATATACATATATCTATATGTATACACATATATGTGTACATATATATGTTTGTTTGTGTGTGCGTTGGTGCATGTGCGTCTGTGTGTGTAGGGTCAGGTTTTTAATTTCTAGAGATATCTGATGTCGGTCATGTAGCTTAATTAGTGCAAAGTATAACTTGAGGACTTTCCAGATTGAAACTCATATTTCAATTAGCTGAAGTGGCCATTGCGTTACCCGTCAGTGTCGTATTAGAAAGTGTTGACACCATTTGGGAACAATCCCTTCAAGATTATTCAAATCTATGTGAGATGATTTGCGATGTATGTATGATATTTGTCTAATATATGCAGTTCTGCTTCGGCTTCAGGATAAAATTTAAACGACAAGATATCTCTATTAGCTTAAATAAACGAAGGTGTATACAGATTTTCACACACCCTAATAACATAGTATTCCTACGTAAAGTACTTTAAAAAGCTTTGGAATGTTGGGCGAGATATATAGCATAGTATTCTAGCATGTTACATTTCTTGTTTAATAACCCTCCAGCCAGTAGATCGGACTGTACGATTCTATACTAATATAAACTCACACTAATCACTTATAAACTACAGCTTCAATTTAATAAAAAGAAAAACGTGGAATAAAATGGAATATATTAAACTGCAAGATTAATGACCTAAAAATTTAGCCAGAAAAATCAGGAAACTATTAACAGAGTATCGAGGACGCCACCCCAAACCAGCTATATACAGTATATAACTACCTTGCACGCAAGGATGGTGTAGCTCAGACCAAATAGAAAACTATTGTGAAATAACAAGAACTAGACCGACAAATCTCTTAGAAGCAAATGGATTGGATGGGGACTGATAAATGTTATAACGAAACATGAAAAAATCAAGTATCTTTTCCTTCGTTGAAACAATAAATTTAGACAACACAGTAAAAAATGTTTAAGAGACTAAAGCAACATGAAAACGAAATTACTGATTAAGCAAACGGAGAAATTGAGAGAACCGTACTCCACGGCCAATGTCCTGCAAGGACGGGCAGGGGCGAAATAAGACAAAATGGAAGACAACAAAGGTTTATAAGATCTGGACTAAAAGTAGAAACGGAATAACTGAATTTCGTTCCACAAGAACAATACTTGGCCAAAAATAATTGTAAGAACTAAATAATTAAAACGGCTCCAAACCCCGAATATGGAACATCTAGCCAACACACTATGACGATTCTCTAGTCCTTACAATGTCGGGATATATATTTAAGCATAATCTAGTTGATAACTATACGGCAATATGCTAATAGTTCGACGTGAAAATGTAGAATGTGTAGACAGCACAATATGACGATTGTCTACATCTTCTCCAGCTGTCCAGGCCTTGCAAGATCGGAGTATATATTCTAGCATGTTCTAGTTGATAACTATATCAACAGTAATATGCTAATACTTCGCCGTAAGAATAGACAAGAAATGGAATAAATATGTACTAAACTTGGTACATAACAATTTGTTCGTTATTGTATAATATATGCCCGTCCAAACTGGCAAAGATATAAAAACAAACTGTTATTACCAAGGCCTGAAACAAAACTAAAAGAAAAGTCCACAGACAAAATATTAGTCGAAATATTAGTCGAAAGGAAATAGAAAACTGTCAAAATACAAAGATTTTGAAACTTAAATATCCAGGCTGTAGGGCATAACAGTAAACACAGAGTTAATAATAGTCAGAGCACAACACTTCCACACTTTCTTAGTTCATATCCTGCACAGGACATTATTAATTCAATAACACAGATCAAACAGAATATCATTCTTACACAAAACATACAATCTATACAATACGCATCTAATGGAATAAAACAATATATATTTTATAAGAGTAATGTCCTATAAAATAACACTTTCTGATATAGGTACAAGGCCGGCAATTTTCGGAGAGGAAAAAGTCGATTAAATCGATCATAGTGGGTGATTGGTACCTTATTTTATCGACACCTTAATGATGAAAGGCAAATCCAATGTTGGCGGGATTTGAACTCAGAACGTGAAAGGCCACCATAGCTCTATGCCACGAAGCAGTGTGTCTGGCGCTCTACCAATCCTGCCAATTCACCGCCCAATAAATTTAAATGCCCAACACAATAACACAACGCATATTATGCAACCATACACGACATAACAAACACTACAAATATGTAAAACATTAAAATATTTCTGCATCTAATAACTGCATATACACATGTGCAGATACAAAGCATATACACATGCACATAGATAACTCAAATCACATACATCCACACATACAATAGCATTCATACCTGCACACACACGCACGCATGCATACACGCATACATATCTACCTAGTTGATTTTGTTTAAATTCCAAAGAAAGAGTCTTGTGTCTGTGTTAGAAACCAACTCTCTCTCTCTATTGGTAAAAAATTATAAAATTATAAAACCAGAACATACATACATATATAGATACATACATACATATATACGTATGTGCGTACATATATATACACACAGACATACATACGTACATACATATACATGATGGCTGCAGACTCTGTTAAGAGTATTGCAATCGTTTGTAACAGATCCTGAACAAGCAATGCTTGTGCTTTGAAGGTTTTTTAAGTGGTGAAAGGCCTTGCACTCGACCAATCCCACTCTCTGAGCATCGAATACACTATCCGAAAAGGAGAACTGGTCAACATCACCGGATGCTTGCGAAGCCGCAGGTTTTTTTTCAGAGTTTCCCTCTCTTAGAATGGTGTTGTGACAACTGAGGGGGGGGGGGGGGGGCTTTCACTCCCATACATACATACATACATTCATGCCGTTTTATACAATCGATATATATGTCTAGTATATTTATATAGGCATGCAGATTCTTTTTTATTTTAATACCTAATCAATAACAATATTCATATAATTTTCTTCTAAAATATATAACTTTTTACATTACGTCTTATTTCCTAAAAAAAAAGACCAATCAGCCACAAGGATGAAATATTGATAACAGACACGGCTGAAAGCATTTTTAAATATAAGTTAATCGTTGATTAGCGAGACGCGAAATATTTCTTAGAACGTTGCACTTTTTTAGACATCATGTTTAAATTTTGTTCAAAAACAATCTTTCGAAAGGACTGCAAATGTCATAATTGAGAGGATAAGGAGGTCAAGAGCACTATTAGTTCACCTGGGTCAAGGTGGTGTTTCGGCTGCACCCCGCGAACGAAATGGGAAAAGCATTTCTGCGGACAATAGCTTGCAACACACGCTGCAGCCGCCACCACACCTCACGGAGCTCCTTCCTCACACGAGCTACTATCGATCCAATGTTACGGAGGAGGTCAGCTGTCCTCATTACTATAACAGTTTTATCAAAATCTTTTCGTCAAATAAAGTTGCGTGTTATACTCTAGTGCAGGGGTGTGCAACAGGCGACCCGAGGGCCACAATCCGGCCAGCCACACCATTCAGAGTGGCCCGCGATGACGGTTTTTAATTTTTACCTTGTAGGCTTATTTAGAATTTTTTCGTAACCGTAATACAGTTTTCTGTTAGTTGACCTATACCAAATACCAAGTCTCACAGTAATAAAACTAAATTATATTTTATTTGTTTTTATTGTTTAAAAATGTATTCACAATGTATTTATGACTCAATTCCCTGGCTTTCATCAGATTACATAATTTTGACAGTGACTGGACCTAATAGTTGTTCCAATGTTCAAAAGTGGCCGCCAATGGAATATGTTGCACACCCCTAGTCTAGTGCATATATCCCTAAAATTATAGTATTTTTAGAACTATATTTCTAAATCTTGTATTTCCCGTTTCCTCCTGGGATTAAATGAGATTGTACGCTGTAAACATTTTCCTTTTGTTTTCGAATTGCTTATGAAGTTAAATAACTCTACCATTTAGTAATTTTTTGTTGTGTTATTTACATCATTTATTAAGTTTTCAGAATTAATTATATAAATAATGAATAAAGGGGGAAGGGGTAAAGAAGGGCAGATCTGGCTGTATAGGAAAATAAAGAAAGGCATTATAAATGCCATTAATGGGAAGAAAAGGGGGTGGAGAGAGCAGGGAATGTTAGGGAACGGAAGAAAGAGAGGGGAAAGGAAGAGGGAGACAGGCTCTGCACCTAGGGTGGGGGTGGTGTTTCGGCAGCACCCCACGGACATAACTGCAAAGGAATTTCCGCAGACAATGGCCAGCGACACCCTCTCCAACAGCCACCCCCACCTCGCGAAGCTCCTTCCCCAGACATGTTTCTGACATATTAAATATTCTTATATAGATTATGATAAAGGTATTTCCATATTAAAATTAAAACAGATCACACTAGATACTATCTAACACCTGCCCACCTTTTTTCTATTGTTTTTTCTCTCTATGGTATGTATGGTCCTATAACTCCTTGTGAAGTCATAGGGGTGTCGAGGGGTGCCGTAGTGACATACGGTCTTTCTTGGGAACTTTTAAGCCTGGCGGTGCCCTTCCCTCTCCAGGTCTGAAGACAGCAGATTTCTTTAAGAGAAGGGTATAAAGTGAGAGAGAGAAAGGGAGAAATGGGTATAGAGGAAGAACAAACCCAATACTAGACTGGTACTTTTCGTCCAGAGAAGAAGAAGGAGGAAGTGAGAAAGAAATATAGAGGAAAAAACGCCCCCAGTGCTTTACTGATACATTTTCTTATCGACCTGAAAAGGATGAAAGGCAAAGTTGACCTCGGTGGGATTAGAACTCAGAGAGTAGAGAGCTGGAACAAATATTACAAAACATTCTATCCGACGTTCTAACGACGCTGCCAATTCACCGACAGGTTCTTTTCTATTTTTTGTTTTTGTTTTTGTTTACATAGAATTATTCTGACTCATTTTAGAATTATTTTGAAACATTTTAGAAATGGAACCCCCCCCCCCCCCCCCCCCCAAAAAAAAAACCCCAGAAAACAAAACAAAACAAAACAAAAAAACATGTTAAGAAACAAATCTCGTGAGGACAAGAAAGAGACGTTGAAGATTATTAAGTCTCAGCATTACCAAGCATATATAAAAATTACACTAAGACATCTAATTTTAATTTCTTTTACCACTGAAAGTTTTTTGCGTTTCCAAACAAATGGAAAAATTAAGAAAATATATATTTTTAAAATGATTCTATTTGAAATGTTGTATCTGTTCAAAATAGGATTAGAATCACTATTTTTGAACAATATAATTTTATCTCAATACAACTCGAGTTTATTGCTAAATACGAAAAAGCTGACAACGGGAAATAATAATAACATTGCTTGCAACTTTAACAGATATTGCAAGTATTTGCTGAATCTAGCATCTAATTGAGAATATAAAAGAAAATCTGTGCCAAATTAAAGAAAACATCTATTAATTAAATGTTGTGTTAAACAGTGCATTTAATGTACAAAACATAAGAAATGTTATTAATACAATAACTATGTATGTTATAACACAACAGTGTAATGTAGGCATAGAAGACCTTTTTTCGAGCAGTGGGCCGCATATGTGGCTCTTCATGTGGGCCGCATTATTGAAAAATTCAAGGCAATTTTGAAATTAGGAATGCCATTCAGATAGACAAACGGGCCGCAGGTGGCTCGTGGGCTGCACCTGGCCCATAACTGGTGTTAAGGAAAGGTAAGATAAAATAAAAGAAATTAATCAAAATCTTTGAAATTGTTCTTATGCTATAAAGCACACCAATATCTACCAGTTATATATAAAAGGGACAAGAGAAGTTTTTTTTTTTTATCCGTAACTCCCGAGAGAGTCGTAGGGGTGCCATATTGACATACGGTGTTTCTAGGGGACTTTAAAACATGGCAGAGTCTATCTCCTCTCCAGACCTGAATACAGTAGATTTCTGCCAGTGAAGGAAAGAGAGAGTGAGAGAAAAGAAGTGAGAAAGATATATAGAGGAAGAATCTATCCCCGTACTTGACTGGTACTTGTTTTATCGACCATGAATGGAGGAAAGGCAAAGTTGACCTCGGTGGGATTTGAACTCAGAAAGCAGAGAGCCAAAATGAATACTACAAAGCATTCTATCCGACGTTCTAACGACTCTGCCAATTCTCCGCCTAACAATAGGAGTAACTACCCCTAAATCTAGACACAAAACAAATAGGATTAATCTTTAAACCTTGTAGATTACATAGAAAAGCAGTTCCAGACATAATAATGGTTTCGTATATAGGTACAAGGCCAGCAATTTTGGGGGAAGGGAAAGTCGATTAAATCGACCCCGGTGTGTGACTGGTACTTTATTTTATTACCCCGTAAGGATGAAAGGCAAAGTTAACCTCGCAGGGATTTGAACTCAGAATGTAAAGGGCCATACATCTATGCCCCGAAGCATATTGTCCCACGATCTATCGATTCTGTTAATCCACCGCCGTAGTTCCAGACATAATAATAATTTCTAGTATAGGCACATGGCCAGTAATTTGGGGGTAGGGAAAAGTCGATTAAATCGACCCAGTACGGCACTGGTGCTTTATTTTATTAACCCCGTAAGGATGAAAGGCAAAGTTAACCTCAGTGGGATTTGAACTCAGATCGTAAAGCGGCTTAACTCTATGCTGCAAAGCATGACGTTCGACCCTCTACCGATACTGCCAATCCACTGCCCTTAGTTCCAGACATAATAATAACGCGAATAACTCATAAGGCACTTAATTACATGTTTTAGGTATGAAATAAAGTTTGGCGCAGAAAAAACTCCAGAAAACATCAGAAGTGAAAATGTAACGCAAAAAACAATATAAATCCAAAATTATGCAAGAAAAAAATGTTTGAAAAAACAACCAGTTGTGATTAAAAACACTTTTATCTTGAGAATAGGCAAAACTGATTTTGACGGGCGAACTACCCATCCATGGCAGGCCAGTAGGATATAGAAGAAAAGAAAAAAGGATATATCATTTTATCATAAGATAAAATACTTTACAGTAACGTTACTCGATAGAGTGCGTAGCTCAGATAACAGAGAATCTTTCCCTCGATAATGTGGGTATATGGTTAGAATGTCTCAGGAAATAATCGTTGGATAGATTGCACGGACAAAACCAACCGGCAGGGGATCCAAGATTAGGACCCGAGCAGGACGGTAGAATAACATCCATGCGCTTGGCTAGTCTCACTTGGAGATCCAGCCGAATCAGTTAGAAAACGGTTGCCTCTGACAGGACCCGCTGGAAGGAGCGTTTAAGAACTCTGTCCCTATGATCTTCTCAGGAATAGGTGGGTGAAGAAGAAGAAGAAGAAGAAGAAATATCACGATAAAGATATAATTGTTTCTACTTTTGGCACAAGGCCAGCAATTACCCAATGCATTACTGGTACTTTATTCTATCGACCCCGGAAGGATGAAAGGCAAAGTTAACCTCGGTGGGATTTGAACTCAGATCATACAGGGAGGTAACTCTATGCTTCAAAGCATGGCATCCGATCCTCTACCGATACTGCCAATCCACCGATAAAGATATAATGACAAGAATATAAAAAAGTCACAAATAAGTGACTTAAGTTTCTTCGTTTGTCGATGTTATTCGACGGAAATATGTGATCGGCTCAGACAATTGATCACATATATATATATATCAAGTCCCACCTGATCACCAGATATAGTTTTACTTATGCAAGTAGATTGAATGAAGTTGATCTCAGGATATTATAGAATATGGATCGTGAAGCTGTTTGAGAAATATTGGTCATATTTCGTAGTAAGACAATAAAGAATAATGTATTTAAAAACTAAAAAGACACATTTATTTATACGTAGGCCCAATGCACAGAGGAAATATATCTACCAAAGAAGTTTATAAGATTATTTTTTTTCAGATTTAGATGAAGTAAAGATACTTTTAAGTACAAGAATGCAACGCCACCAACACCAACAACGCCATCGCCACCACCATCACCACCACCGCCACCAAGACCATCTCCAACACCACCAGTACCACCACCACCAACACCAACACCAACACCATCACCACCACCACCACCACCAACACCAACACCATCACCATCACCATCATCACACCATCCGCACCATCACCACCAACACCACCAGCGCCAGCACCAGCAACAGCAGCAGCACCACAACCACCACCATCAACACCAACACCAACACCAACACCATCACCATCACCATCACCATCACCATCACCACCACCAATACCAACACCAACGCCATCACCATCATCACCACCACCACCACCACCACCGACACCAACACCACTACCATTACTAACACCACCACAACCATCACCAACACGACGACCACCACCATCACCAACACCACCACCAACACCAACACCACCACCACCATCACCAACACCACCACTACCATCAACACCACCACCATCACCAACACCACCACCAAAACCATCACCACCACCACCAACACCACCAACACCACCAACAACAAAACCACCAACACCACCATCACCATCACCATCACCACCACCACCACCACCACCACCATCACCACCAACACCAACACCACCAACACCAACACCAACACCATCACCACTATCATCACCATCCCCGCCACCAGCACAACCACAACCACCACCACCACCACCACCGCCACCAACACCACCACCATCACCAATACCACCACCAACACCAACACCATCACCACCAGCACCACCAGCCCCAGAACCACCACCACCACCACCACCACCACCACCACCACCAACGCTAACACCAACACCTTCATCACCACCATCAGCACCACCACTACCAACACCACCAGCACCTGCACCACCCCCAACACCACCATCACCATTACCACCATCACCACCACCAGCACCACCAACACCGACACCAACACCACCACAACACCAGCACCATCCCCACCATCAGCACAACCACCATCATCACCAACACCACCACCACCATGTAAAATTGGGAGATATTGAAAGAAAAAAAGCTGTATTATCAGGCAACACTGCTCTACATTTCTTTATTGAATCCAACGAGGGCGACTCTACGTAGTAGCTCTCTTAGAAATAGTGTCCAAATGTTCCTTAAATCCCATCCTAACACATTAAATAAGAACATCAATAACCATCAAGTCATTTTGAAAACAACTAGACACATGTATTCCGGTACAAGCTGTTATATGGTTGGGTTGCCAGTGACTAAACCGGCACCCCACTAAGATTTTTGGGTGGTGTGGATTGTTAGAAACCGAACAGGGCAAAAACAAAATCAGCCGAAAGGACGCATGAACACAGCATGTAGTCAGCGAACATCAAGCAATAGTACGAAGGACAAAGAAATACTCGATATTGTGAACGAGCGAGCTGTGAAGCACTTTACGGGTGATGTACTCCTAAAAATCTTAACATGACAGTAATTGGTTCGATGTGTCACATAGTTGTTACATTTCTTATTTCGTATGTTCTACATCGTGTCTGCGATATACTTAGACCTATATTTAGTATTACTAACAACCTTCAGCAACGGGTATGCAACATGTGATGTTGTCAGCGGCGTTAAGCAATATCAACATTAATCCGTTTTGGTTTTGCATTCCTACCCTCTCTAGCATGCGTGCATTCGTGTCAGGCTTATAACACACTGTGCACCAGTTCAGGTTATACAATTAGGAGAGGCTGGAGTAGATAGGTACAATAATACTCCACTGAAAACTAATTCTTTATACATGTTATTCAATAGGCAAGATTTACTATTTTATATCATTATTCTTTAGCTACTGAGCAAACTTACACCGGAATTCATGTGAAACTCCATCATCTTTACATGGCATTAAATAAACTTGATGGTCATGACTAGAATAATTTCAGAGTTAATCAACACATTCAACATTGAATGTGGTTGAAAGAAACTGCACTGAAAGCCTATCGTATATACGGGCAACACTTATCTATTATATACTCTCTCTCACTCTCTCTCTCTCTTTTCTCTCTCTTTTCTCTCACTCTCTCTCATTCTTTCACAGTATATATATATATATATATATATATATATATATATATATATATATATATATATATATATATATTATAAAAAGGGTGAGGTTATTGTTTCAAAAGCTAGTTCAAGAGTCTGTTATTTGCTGTTGAAGCGGCAAGAGCTCAGCCGTGACGTCTCGACTCTTTATAATATAACCATACTCCAATACCCCAAGAATCGAGTACTATGTTGAGTAATGATCTAACCAGTTTCAAAATGCTTTCATCCTGAATTATATATATATATAAACATATATATATATACAAATTAGAATTGGTGCTCTGAAATAGTGATGCATACATGAATGTATATATAGTATATTTGGCAATATACTGTATGCTTAATTTAAAACATTTTGAAGACCTTGCGCTATTATTTTAAAGTAGTGACTATGTCACTTAATTCTTTTTTCAACAGACAAAGGGAGATAAGCTGACAGATCTCTGTTTCATACCATTGGTAATCATCAGAGCTTAGCACTCGCCTTCGTCTGTTGAAAATTATAAATGTTCAATTCTTATAGAATTCCAGTAATAATCAGGAACTGATTATACAGAGCGATTCTAGCAAAAATTGAAAATTAGAATTGGTGCTCTGAAATAGCGATGTATACATGAATGTATATATAGTATATTTTGCAATACACTGTATGTTTAATTAAAAACATTTTGAAGAGCTTGCGCTATTATTTTAAAGTAGTGACTATGTCACTTACTTCTTTTTTCAACAAACAAAGGGAGATAAGCTGACAGATCTCTGTTTCATACTGTTGGTAATGTTTTTAATCACTTCAATTTATTATAAATTGGTTCCATAACCGAATGGTTGTTTATATATTGTCAAAGATCTTTCGTCACACATTCTGTGAGCTCCTCAGCGAGTGGCTTTTTATTTTGAGTCTCTCCTTTGTTCTGTCCTACACCAATTTGTTTTTGTGTGTTGTGTGCTGTGTGAGTGCCTCTGCCTCTGTGTGTAAACCGGTTTATTATGATGCGACAAATTGTGTCCCTTTACCTCAAGTTTAACTTAGACTATCGATAAATACTGAATGACAAAATAGGTACCATATTAAAATGATTACTGCGGGCAATATGAAGGTTTAAAATATTTATATATTGAATCAAGTTTGAACTATAAGAGAATAATTGCGTAAAGCATCTTCCAGTCATAACGTCCATTAGCATAGCCCCACCCACCACCACAACAACAACAATAACAACAACGAGTTGTTGTTGTTTACATTAAGCAATTATGATTATTATTACCATTATTATCGCTGGTATTTTTGTCTTCTTACTCATTGTTGTCATCACCATCATTATTGTAATTATTGTGAAAGTGCTTGTTTCTTGTTGTAATCTTTGTTCCCCATATTGTTGTTGTTATTGTTGTTGTTATTGTTGTTGTATATGACAGTTATTGTCACGCATAATTGCTATCTGCCTTTTGTTTCCAGTATTCGTTATCATTTTGTTGCCACTTTTCTTATTGTTATTGCTGTTGTCCAGGTATTGTTTGTTGTTGTTGTTTTTGTTGTTGTTGTTGTTGTGGTTGTTGTTGTTGTTAGTACGGATGTTATTGTTGAAACACCATAATTCATTTCTTTTTCTTTTTTTTATTCCACATCATGTTGTTCCACTTGTTCTTATTCCTCCTCCTACTTTTCTTCTTTGTCTTCATCTTTGCTTTTCTCCACCCTCTTTTGACTCGTCGGTGCCCCCGCCTCTTTTCTCCATCGTCCCTTTCTCACATCAGCTCCCAAAACATCCACATCTTTATTTTCCTTTTTCTTTCTTCTCCCACAATTTCGTTTTCTCCAATCCTTCCTTTTCACCCCTTTACTTCATCCGCCTACTCCTTCTTACTCTCATATGTCACTAATTATTTTCTTTAATGTCAATCAGTGCAACCTTCGATATTAGGCAACAGGTTTAGTACCTCTTATCAGGATTGCTATTATTTTATCTATCCTCAACAAAATTGTAAGCAAAGTTGGCGATGTTTAAACTTAGAACTTTGGAATACTGAATTAAATTGTTGTAAGATAATTATTATGCTGGAATACTACTTGAAATAATAATTTCTTACTTATGTAAAATGAACATTTGATTGAATCGATGCTAGTACTTGAGTGTCATTTCTTTTATGGACCACGGAATGAAGAACTAGTAAAGTTAAACCTGACGAGATTTGAACTCGGAACATAAAGGAATGTAATTTCCTCATTTACTTGAGTATAATCCGTTCTTGAATTCAAAGTGTTCCATATCACTTCTAGCTGTTTAAAACCACCACCTGCATTTTCTGTACCATTTGTAGAATCTATTCTACTGTAAACATTCGGGCTAAGTTTTAAATTTCCCTTCCTCCCACCAGTAATTCAGGCCCGGAAAAAGGGTCATGCATTGCCTATTCCCTTGGCTAACTGACAGAAACAAAAATCACTGATATATTTTTCTTCTTCGATCACAGAATGCTAAAACGTATACTTAAAAAAAAAAATGAACCCAGTGTAATATTGTTACAAAGTTTAAAACACTTCACCTCGATGCTACATCTTCCCCGCTCACAGAACTGGAAAATTTCCCGTCCTGCTGCCAGTTTCAGTAGGCTGCCATAACATCGGTGAACAACTCCATTTATATTTCAGTTGTTGTCATCATCATTTTCTTCGCTTGAGATTGGCAATAGCGTCTCCATCACTTTTCTAAACCTTGCTGTTTACAAAACTAATAATTCCCTAGAGAGACAAACATTTGACATCAATGACAACATTTATGAGCAAAAATTTAGCGTTCAAAGAATTCAAAAGGTAAGTATGATGATGAAGGTGATGATGATGATGATGATAATAATTGTTTCTACTTTTGGCACAAGGCCAGCAATCAGCCAGTGCATTACTGGTACTTTATTTTATCGACCCCGTAAGGATGAAAGGCAAAGTTAACCTCAGCGGGATTTGAACTGCGAACGTAAAGGGCCGTAACTATATACCTCAATGCATGTTGTCCGACATTCTACTGATACTGCCAATCTACCAATAATAATAATAATAATTGTTTCTACTTTTGGCACAAGGCCAACAATTACCCAGTGCATTACTGGTACTTTATTTTATCGTACGATAAAATAAAGTACCAGTAATGCACTGAGTATTTGAAATAATAATTGTTTCTATTTTTGGCACAAGGCCAGCAATTACCAAGTGTACTGTTACTGTTACTGGTACTTTATTTTATCGACCCCGTCATAATAATAATAATGGCTTCTTCTTTAGACACACGACTAACAATTTTGAGTAGGGTAAAGTAGAATAAACCAACCCCACTACATTACTGGTACTTTATTTTATCGACCCCGTAAGGATGAAAGGCAAAGCTAACCAAAGCTTAATAATACAAAATGATATTATAGGCGCAAGACTGGTAGATGAGTGCACTATTGAAATTTGTAAAGAACTGGAAATGATACGTTTTTCGTAGATATTCAAATATATCTAGATAAGTAGATAGGAACACCTGCACCAATATTGTTATAAAAGACAGATTCTATACAACTATCGATGTGGCTTGTTCTATAGACAATAACTCAGTAAAAAAAACTTGAAAAACGCCCCAAACAAATAAATATAAAGATTCGGAAATATTAATATTGTTGATGTAAGATATGGAGACAAGACAGAGCCTGTAATTATAGGATCTTTGGTAACACAGGAATGTGATACAAAGCAGAAAATCGAAATACTGTTTGTCAATCCTTACAAGTAGTAAGATCAAAGGTTAGTAGAGTTATACTGGGAGATGTATTATCAATAAGACAATAAATAAAAAAATATATACCACTACAATGTCTCTATACTTCAACATTACAAAAGATTCTCGGTCAAATACGCTAAAAGTAAAAAGAAGTATGCGATTCTATTGATGACGACGATGATGATGATGATATTAAAGTAATAATAATAATTATTTTCCACAAAACAGCACAAATACAATACATGAACAACATACGCCAAGGAAAACATTTTGTAACGTACATAAAGCAATCATAATGAAAATAATGAAAAATAAAATAAAATATAAAACCACAAACCAGAGTATATTCGTATAATAATATAAACGACGAAGCTAAATATTTCGTTAGAAAATTAAAAATCAATACGAGGGTGGAACGCCTAGCCATACGGGAAGGCTACATCACACTAAAGGACAACAAGGCTATCCTCGAAACCAGACACAACTGAAAACCCCATCGGAACTGAGTTATGACTAGACAGTAAGGAAGTATTAATATATATATATATATATATATATATATATATATATATATATATAGACGAAACATAAGTCAATTGTATGAACTCATAATCATTTATTTACCGCTATATATATTTCGATGATAGCCATTGTATGGCTATGACCTCATCAGGCAGTCAGTAAGTTCTTAGATACTACAGGACATTCTTAAATTGAGGAATTTATGTGGGGTGGTAATACTGATAAATTATGGTTAGAGTCAAATACTTAGAAAGTTTACATATAAAAAGACTTATGTTGGTTGACTTGTACATACATATATATATGTAACCCAGGACTAAAAATATCAGCACATAGTAACCTTTGGGAGACGCATGGCTTAGTGGCTAGAGCATTGGGCTTACAATCGAACGGTTGTGAGTTCAATTCTCGGACCGGGTGATGTGTTGTTTCCTTGAGCAAGACACTTTATTTCACGTTGCTTCAGTTTACTCAGCTGCAGAAATGAGATCATAGGACTGGGTTCCCTATCATTAAATTAGCGAAAACACCTCCAACGAGATATACCTTGGAGGAGGCCAGCTAAATCTGCATAGGTGTGAGCTGTCACACACACACACACAACTTGCTATATACAACTTCCACGAGTTAATTGGGTTTTTTTAAAAGACCCTCCATAAGCTATATGAAATACATAACGTACGTTTCTGTCACCTCTTACCATGCGCCTGTAGGATGGCTTATTTGGAGAGGGGATAGACGCCATCCTAGGGTGCTTGTCCTTGAAGCACCGCGTGGCTGAGGATCCTGAGTCGCCCCTGGGTGGTCCTCCTCATTATTGGGAAATTATATTGTAATTATGGATTTTGTTATATTTTTTAGTACTCGATTCGATTTTATTATAAACCCCCACTGTCCTCGTCTATTGTATTGTCCCCTCTATATTGTCCCCTGTGGCCAATAAAGAAATCATTTTTATTATTACTATTATTATGGCGGTGGATTGGCAGTATCGGTAGGGCTTCAGAAAACATGCTTTGTAGCATAGACTTGCGGCGCTTTGTGTTATGTGTTTAAATCCCGCTGAGATTATCTTTGTATTTCATCCTGAAGCGGTCGATAAAATAACGCACCAGTAATGTAGTGAGGTTGATTCAATTGATTTTCCTTTTCCCCCAAAATTATTGGCATTGTACCTCAATCAGAATCAGGATGGTGGATTGGTAGTATCGGCAGAACGTCTGACAATATGCCTTACGACATAGAGTTACGGTTCTTTAGGTTCTGAGTTCAAATCCCGCCGAGGTTAGCTTTGTCTTTCATCCTTACGGGGTCGATAAAATAATGTATCGGTAATGCACAGAATCGAATTTCTCCTTCCCTTCAAATTGCTGGCCTTGTGCCAAATGTAGAATCAATTATTTCAAGATGGTGGATTGGCAGTGTCATAAGAGATTCGAAAAAATGCTTAGCCGTATGTGTTCCAGCTCTTTATGGTCTGAGTTCAAATCCCACGGAGGTCATCTTTGCCTTTCATCCTTCCACAGTAAATAAAATAAAATACAAGGTCGATATTTGTTTCTACTTTTGGCACAAGGCCAGCGATTAACCAGTACATTACTGGTACTTTATTTTCATGGACCCCGTAAGGATAAGAGGCAAAGTTAACGTCGGCGGGATTTGAACTCAGTCCGTAAAGGGACATAACTCTATGCTGGAAAGCATAGCGTCCGACTTTCTACCTATACTGTCAATCCACCGCCCTAGTTAAATAATTGTTTCTACTTTTGGCACAAGGCCAGCAATTACCCCAGTGCATTACTGGTACTTTATTTTATCGACCTCATAAGGATGAAAGGCAAAGTGAACCTCGGAGGGATTTGAACTCAGACTATAAAGGGGCGTAATTTTATGCTGCAAAGCCGATACTGCCCTAGTTAAATAATGGGGCCGATGTAATAGATTTTCCCCTTCCTTAAAATTTCTCACCTTGTGCTAATGTTAGAAATAATAATAATTATTATAGTTGATGAAGTAGTAATTGTGGACGTGATGGTGATGGTGGTGGTGG
>OZ024745.1:127830129-127832629 GCA_964016885.1 Eledone cirrhosa
GCAGGATGTCCAAATTCACCCTCCTCACCAAGAAACCTTAGTGGGGTTGCCAGTTTAGTCGCCAACGACCCAACCATGAGACAGGTTGTAATGGGATACATGTTACCAGTAGCACCAACTGGTGACCTGACATATATATATATATATATATATATATATATATATATATATATATATATATATATATATATATATATATATATATAAAGAAGAAGGGAGTAAAAAGAAAAGTTGAGAGTTAAAAAGGAAGAAATATAAAGATGAAAAGGAGAATAGGGAGAGGGAAAATATAGACACTCGGCTGGAAAGTCATCTCAGTTGTTGCCCACATCACTGGAGAACAGCTAGTGATACTTGCTGCACCAACCACTCTCCTTAATACCACTAGGCGAGGGTGGTGGATTGGCAGTACCGGTAAAGAGCCGGCCGCCATGCTTTGCAGCATAGAGTTACGACCGTTTATGAGCTAATTTCAAATCCCGCCGTGGTTAATTTTGCCTTTCATCCTTACTTTACTTGTACTTACTTGTGTCGACATTCACCCTGGATGGGTTGAGCCGGCTTCTTCCCTTGTCCAGACGGCATCCCGAACCATGGCAGCCCACGCACGACGGTCCCGGGCTAGATCACTGGAGATAGCGAGCCAGTCACGGTTCCATCGGCGCAGGCCGACCACCTGCGGACCTGAGAGTTCGGAGAGGTGCTCGTTGATCGTCGTTGCCCAGGTCTTCAGCTGCTCGCCAACGTGTTTGCGCCAATTAGGGAGTGGAGGTGGGAGGAGAACATCGCGGATCAGCTCACCCTCAGGGCGCCGGGCTGCGTGACCAAACCATCTCAAGTCCAAACCGACCTAAAGTTCAACCCCTCCTCAACGTGGCAGGGCGGTGGCAACAGGTAGTGTCAGAGCTATGCCGTCGGGAACTTCGGTTCCTGGTAGGGCCACCCAAGGCGGATTGGTCTGGCACCCAGCGGTATTAGGGCCGCAACGCGGCAAAAGGGTGTCTGTCCCGGCAACCGGCGGTTTCGAGTCGTTTCTGTCCCTGCGTCTGTGGAGACTCTGCAGAAACAGGACGTTTCTTCCCCTCGTTCGGGATATACATGCGGGTTTTTTGGGGACTGCTTGTGAATTCACTACTCCCATGACACTTCTTCCTTAAGGGGTCGATAAAATAAAGTACCAGTCACGCACTGGGATCGATTTGATCGACTACCCCTCCCCCAAAATTGCTGGTATTGTGCTTATATAAGAAACCATTAATCCCATTAGGTAAGTTATAGACGACATTCTAGTCCATTTATTCTTTGATATGTCTAGCCATATATAAACCTAGCTTAACATCAGCTTTTACAAACTTTAAAAAGCAATTTCATTTGAATTTCTCTCTTAGGTCATTTCACATTTCTCTCTTAGGTCATCTCTCATTTCATCCTTAGGAAATTAGGTCAATTCATTAATTAGGTTAAGTTTATAGTTGTGCTTAAACGGATATAGGAGTTAGATTAGATTTATATTGTATAATATAATTTCAAAACCACATTGAATTGATAATGAAAGTACTTAAATCACAATAGGCATAATATTAATTGAATAATTGAATATATGAATAATTATTAAAACATGCTATCAAAGAAGTCATAACAAACTAAAAAAAAGTGTAAATGATGACTCATACATGGAGTAGCATTTCAAGGCAAGGTCAGTCGACGTGACAGAAAATTAATAGTTAGCAAGTTAACAAGGCCCGATGTAGACCTTGGGGACCCGGGGCACTTCAAGTTTGGGAGGGTCCCTTATACAAAAAAATTAGAATACACAACAAACCTCGAATTTTACATATCAAAGTCAGCTTGGCGCAAACTAAAAAGCTCATGAGAAGGCACAAATAAATTGCTACGGCCGTTGCTAGTGGGACAACCCCTGAATGGGGTCAGATGCAATTGCCATCTTCCCCCCCCCATTAAATCCAGCCCTGCATGTTAATATTGGGCAGCCGTTTCATACTAAAGGTAGACGTATTCAGTGACAATCGCCCATTGTTCAAACCAACTGTTATATGATTTCTTGAAACATTACATTCGATATCGAGAAAATATTAACATAGGAAATCTTGCTAGTTTCATTAATTCTTCTTCTTCTTCTTCTTCACCCACCTATTCCTGAGAATATCGTGGGGACAGTGTTATTAAACGCTCCTTCCAGTGGCCACCGACACACGCGTACAAAGGCCAGCGACACACGCGGCAACAGCCACCCCACCTTGCGGGGAGAAATATTCTGGACGTAGTTCAGATGCTGCATTTATGTATTAATCATTAAATTTAATTTTAGTAGATCTTATATTATATGTATAGAAATTTCGTATTTCTAAAGAAATGCGGTTTTAGGAAGCCGTAGTTATGTAAACACCGGGGGGGTTAACGCCCTCTGGTGGTGTCCAGCAGAAGCAAGGGGGACAACCGTCTATGCATTTCAGGCTTGACTGGCCATAGTCTCTGTGAC
>OZ024745.1:127842629-127850129 GCA_964016885.1 Eledone cirrhosa
AATAACTCTATATCTCTGCATGTAGCCATGACGCACAGGTCTACGCGCGGTACTGCAGTGACAGTGGTAGTACAGAAAAACGTAAGATTACTGGAAAAAAAAAAATTTCGAACTCTATTCTTCTTTTGTTCACAGAAATCTGAGAGCAAGTGAGAATTTTGTAAAGAGACAACAACACCATATGTAAACTCTTTTCTGAACAATATGACGTGCTAAAAATCAAATCAAAAATTCAATGAAAAGGCTTTGTGAAAATTGGGCGTTTCCATTTCTTTACTTCTCCCTATCTCACTCCCTCTTTTTTCTTTCTCCCTCTTCCTTTCCCGCTCCCTCACAAATTCCCAACCCCCTCTCCACTTCTTTGTGTTTAGAGTAATGTGAAAAAAACCCCCTACCAACATTTTTTTCTCTTTTTTGTCCGATATAGGTTTGGTACTATCTATGTATTTATCTATCTATCTATCTAACTATCTATCTATCTTGTGGCAAATAAAGAAATATATCTATCTATCTGTCTGGTGGCTATGGCGAAGGAGGTAATATGGTGGACCTTTTTCTCCGGACAACAACTTATCCCCTTCTTTAAGGACCACTTCAGAAGGAAGGTGAGAGTGGAGAGAGAGGTGCTATACCCCAGTAAAATCGCTGAAAGGTGGGTGAATGTGGCGAAAATGGCCCGAGTGAATGGGCCTTCTCTGTATATAAACCTGTAGGTTGAGGAAGATAAACAGAGGGAAGACGGAACACCTACAAAACGTGTTCCTGATGTCGAGGGTTGTTCTATCCACGGGGTGTAAAACAACCCTGTAGTTACGTTCCCCCCTATTGGGGATTTCAATTGTTATTTTATTATATATAGTTTATTGTTCTTTATTAATGTTAAAGTCATATGATTTTTATGTAAAACCCCCGCCGTCACGTCTTGTAATGCCCCATTTTTGTACGCCCTTGTGGCAAATAAATAAAGATATCTATCTACCTGTCTATCTATCTATCTATCTATCTATATTTAAAAGGAAAAAAAGAAAACATGTGCAAAACACACAGGGACAAACAACCCCCACCCAAATCTCAACACAATCCAACAAAACAGGAAACACCCCTCCAGCAACAAACAAAACCAAACCTGCCCCTCCCCTCTTCGAAACACTCACACCATCCGAAAAAAAGACATTACACTATACTTACATCAACAGAAACAATAATAAATTAAATGAACTCATATACAATAATCCTTCGGTACAAACCGAAGGTGTAAACTTTGTTTCGTCAGAAAACTACCCACATTTAAAATTAATAAAGATCCCAATGAACCTCTACCAAAAACTAAAAAAAGGATTTTAAGGAGGACGTAGGACCACCCTCTGTCAAACCCATAAACCGCGTCCTACTAAAAAGCTTCCCCCCTCCCCTTCCCCTCCCCAACACAACTCCAAACACCCCAACCCCACCACACACTGACGACCCCACACCACCACAAGACACCCCTTCACCCAACACCCCCGACCCCATGGAAGTCGTGCAACCCGAACCCCGGGAAGCGGAAAGGTAGGTCTCTACACTCTCCTTTGGCTCTGCCGCCCACATCGATGTGTTAAGAGTAGGATGTTTGAATGCACGTGGCCTGGGCTCAACTTGGAAGCAAGCAAAGCTTCTAAATGACCTTAGGTCATGTAGTATAAATGTAATGGTTATCTGTGAGACTCGAATCAGCGTCGTGCGGCAGCTGGCCCCCACCTTCGATGACTATGAGGTGCATGCATCTCTCTGTCAACCTGGAGGTGGGGGTGGGGTTGTCGTACTGCTGCAAAAACACCTGGGTCTTGCCGTACAGGTTGTGCACTCGGACCCGGAGGGTCGTTTGTTGGTGCTAGACGTTGGCAGTAGTGAAAGTGCGGCCTTGAGACTGGTCGCCGTCTACTCCCCTTTCGGAGCTGAACGGCCCGACTTCTTCCAGCGTTTGGAGACTTTTCTGGGAACGTCGCGTTCCCTGCTTCTAGCGGGGGATTGGAATGACATCCTGGATGCACGTTGGGACTATGCAGGAGCATGTCCTAATAGAGGGGGGTGTAACAGCCTCAAGGGGTTACTCGACCGTTTTAACTTGGTCGATAGATATCGACTAGATTTTCCAACTGTGCCTACCTGGACTTGGAGAAACCACAGTGGTCAATCTAGATCGTACTTAGATAGATTCTTAGTTAGAAGTAAGGATAGGGACATATTAAGCTGTCCAGAAATGCGCACGGTTGGCTACACGGATCACAAATTAGTGACCTGCGTGGTCAATCTCGAGAAAACACATAGACACGGTCCCGGTTACTGGAAACTTAATTTGTCTTTACCGGCAAAAGAGACTTACAGAAACCGGATTAGCAGATTAGTTAAGGAGAGGTTGACGGGTGCAATCGTCAACAACCGATGGTGGGCATCTCTCAAAAGAGAGATTAGAACAGAATCAATAAGTTATAGCAAGATGTTAGCTGCCGATAGGAATAGAAACGAGAAAGAATTAACAGGTAAATTAGAAGAGGCAATCAAGAGCGAAGATGTGGCCAGAGTGCTGGCATCGAGGACGGCCTTGAACCAGTTTTTTCGATGCAAAGCACGAAGGCTGCGTCATTCGAAGTAAAATACGTGCTCTAGGTAATGAGGGGGCCAAAGCCGTTGGATGGGCCCGCGTGACAGAAGCTAAGAGTGGAAATCGATCCACCATCCGGTCGTTGCAAGACGAAGATGGACAGGTGATCCGGGAGCCTAAGCAGATGTGCGAGGCCTTTCAAAGGCACTTTGCCCGATTGTTCGGGGGAGGCGAGGGTCCGGGCGGGGGCGTGGATTTCGGTCCATACCTCGACGGCCTGCCGCGTCTCTCGAGCGAAGAGGCAGAGTACTGCGAGGGACCAATCTCGGCTGATGAGATCGGAGATGCGCTGAGCCAATGCAGCAGACGCAAATCTCTAGGTCTCGATGGTATACCTTACGAACTTTATTTAGCAATGCCGGTCTTCTTCTCCGAACTCCTCGAAGCGGTCTACTGCAATTGGCAGCAGAACGGGAGAATTCCGTGTTCTGTAGCCAAGGGCGTAGTCACGCTGGTGAGGAAGGACGAGAACAAGGGGGATAGTATAAATAATTTTCGGCCCATAACCCTGCTAAACACAGAGTTAAAGATTTTGGCAAGGTGTTAGCAAAGAGATTGGCGCTTGTCGTGGGTGGCCTGGTGGGAGATGCGCAGACATGTGCTATCCCATCCAGGTCCATTCACGATAACCTCCACCTCATGCGATACATCATAGAGAGGGTTGGCAACAAACCCGGCTTCGGTGGGGCCCTGATCAACTTGGATCAGTCTAAGGCCTTCGATAGGGTCGACCATGGTTACCTGGATGCGGTGCTAGCGGCGGCTGGGTTCGGTCCTGTTTTCAGAGGCTGGATCACTGCCCTACATAGCAACCACATCTGTTCTAGGATCAAGGTGAACGGCTACCTTTCGAAGCCGTTCGAAATCACACGATCCATTCGACAGGGTGCCCTCTCTCCTCCCTTCTGTACGTATTGACTCTCGAGCCTTTACTGAGGAAGTTGGAGTTGTTGCAGGGTATCCCCCTGGAACCAGGATTGAGCAAAGCGGTGTCGGCCTACGCCGATGACGTAACAGTAATGGTATCGACCGACTCGGAGATCGAGGCGATCGGTACCTTACTGGAGGAGTACGAAAGGTTGTCAGGAGCGAAACTGAACCGGGAAAAATCCATCGGGCTGCAACTCGGAACGTGGAGAGGCAGACCGATGCCTCCTGACGGTGTCGTTGGACACTGGACGGAGGGCCCGGTAAAGTTGCTTGGGGTCTGGTTTGGACCGGACCTCCAGGTGGAAAAGAACTGGAACGAGGTTACGAACAAGGTGTTTGCACTAACCCAGAAATGGGCCAAGTGTAAGCTGTCCCTAAAAGGCCGGGCGGAGGTGGCGAACATTTACATAGCGTCCGTCATTTACTACCGCCTGACTGCCGTGCCTTGCCCTAAGGAAACACTCACCACCATGGAACGCATGCTCTTCCAATTTCTTTGGAAGAAGCGCCCTCCTATGGTGAGAAGATCCATCTGCTGCCAACAACCTTCGAAAGGAGGGCTGGAGATGCCGTGGTTGATGATGCGTAGGCACGCATTAAGGCTACGGCACCTACAGGTATTCCTCACTGGTCAACCGGTGTGGGCTCCGTTCGTGAAACGAGCCTTTCCGAGACTCGTCTCGCTCACCGAGCTACAGTCCTGGGTCAAGCAAAGATCCGGAAAACTGGGAGACTGGCACACTGAGTGTGCTCAGGCGCTCAGGGCTCTCTGGCAAGCGGGCCGGGCCATCGGTGGAGAATCCACCTCATCATTCTATAGAGGGCTGGTGGCTAGCAGGGGCGATGACACCCTTGGAGAGTCGCTGGACATGGAAGAAGACGAACTGGCCAGCCTATTCGGTAGGACTTTCGGCCCAGGACCAATGGACAACTTCCAGAAGTCACTGGCCTGGCAGTGCTACCGGGGGGCTCTACCCGTGCGAGAGAGGCTCTACAGACACGGGCGCCCGGGCAGGGATCCCTCAAAAAAGATTTGCCCTAGATGCGTGCGTCACGAAGAAACCGTTGCGCACGCATTGGTGCAATGTCCGGGCGTGGCTGATCTGTGGGGCTACGCCGAACGACTGCTGTCGCGGGTGGCGCCGATTAAATTGACCGCCGAGTCCGTGATGACAATCAAACCGCCTCCCCTCTTCACAAAGGAAGCAAAGGCGGTTTTTCTGTGCGTAATAGCCATGTTGAAAGAGGTTGTTTGGTGGACACGATTGAAAGGTCTGAGGTCAGGCAACTTCCTCTCTGGCCATAGTCTGGTCTACTTCTTCCGATATCACTTCGGAAGAAGGATAAGAATGGCGAGAGAGGTGCTTGGCCACAGGCAGTTTTATGAAAGGTGGGTGATAGTAGCGAGAATGGCTCGTGTAAATGGGCCTTCTCTGTATACCATCCTGTAGGTAAAGAAGTAAAGGAGAGGGGAGCACCTTCTCCATGTGCTCCCCGGGCAAAGGATTGCACACTTTTTCGGGGGTGTGTGCAACCCCCATCACGTCCCCTCCCTTTTGAGGTTATTTTCGATTATTTTCATGTTACACCCTTTTTACTCGATTATATGTAAACTCCCCCCTTTGTATTTGTCCCTTCTTTTTATGCCTTTATGGTAAATAAAGAAATCTATCTATCTATCTATCTATCTATCTATCTATCTATCTATCTATCTGTCTATCTATTCATCTTTCTATTCATCTATCTATTTACATACATATCTACCTATCTATCTACATGTGTACCTGTTTTTGTCTCCCCCCCCCCCCCCCACCGCTCTCTCTCTCTCTCTCTCTCTATATATATATATATATATATATATATACATATAAACATATACGGCTCAAACGGATAAGGTGTGGAACATAAGTGAAGGTATATGCTTTAAAATATATAAAAATATACTATGTATTCCTTTCTTGTTCATAGAAATGTTTGTGTTTCTTCTTGTTAGTAAACGTTTCTTCAAAAGTAAACTTTCCACACCCCAGCTTCATCAACAGGTTTATAAGTATCATGGTGCTACTAGTTTTATACTTATTGCCATTGTCTCAATTTATATGACTGCCTAAAAACCAGAGACCAGATAGAAACTTGAAAAGGTAAAAAATCTATCTCGCTTCGCAAAACATATATACGTTCAACCTTCTAAACCAAACATTAGTAATATATTCATAATAGGCTAAAATAATAATTTCTAATTTAATGATAAGCCAGCAATTTTGTTGTAATGGGTTAGTTGATTAAATCGTTCCTAGTACTCGATAAGTTCTTTATATTAACGACACCAAAATGATAACAGGCAAACACCAACCGCACTGGGATTTGTGCAAGCAATCAAAAGAGCCAAAAGAAATACTTTAAATCAATTTTCCGACGATCTACCGATCCTACTAATCCACACTTGTGAAGGAGCTTATAATATTATTAGTGACTAGCAGAAAAGGGTGGTTTTCTGCTAGCATGTGCAGTGTGCATATTGATATTATACGCAAGTATATATACGCATGTAATAAAATCGTAATTGACAATATACACAGAAATTGAACGAAGACTACGTTACACTGTCTTATGTAATCAGTAACGTAATCCATGATACATTAGAAAAAGACGATATTATATATAAACTGCATTAGGAGAAAATTAGTGAATGTTTATTTAAGCGATCGCTAACCGGAAGTGTTGACATTTGAACATTTTAAAGAAGTGAATTTTTAAATAAGTAATGAAATATATTTAATGAACAGCCACGAAATTTAGTAGATAAATTATGTAATATTCATTCATTATTTATTCAAAGTAATCCAACTTATTTTACGAACGGGGTAAAAAAAATATATTCTGGATGCAGTCCCGCACTCCTTACTTTATTATAGTTTAGATAGGAATAAATATATTTTAGATATGATGAGAATATTTACAGGGATGAGGAGGGTGAGAGAGATGGAGGCGATGACAATGGGAGTTCGGTTCTTCCGTGTTCGGACCTGGTGTGCAGCGTCAGTTGTTCGTAGGGAGGTAGTTCTTTGTACTTAGTGAAGGTTTTTAGAACCCTATGTTTGCTATAATGAAGCGATAGATAATTTGTCTCTTTTAGGATTCTTTTCTCTTGATTTATATTTCCATTTTTTTCTTGTCTTGTTATCAAGGTGAGATAGAAATAGTTTAATAATAGAAATATATATATAAAAATCGCTTAACTGTATTGTCAGGTAAAACTAAATCACAGTATATACATTAAGATAAGTATACATAAGCTACATCTCCCATGCTGACATATATAAACAACAATAGCGACATTACCTTCAATTTATGTACATTTTAGATACATATATATATTATCGCTCAGCAATTTCAAATCGTTCTATTTCATTGAGACTTTTGTTAAACACTTAGCTACGGTGCTAAACACCGTCACCACGAGAGTGGAAGTAACGACACCACCGCTGCCACCAGTAACGACAACAACAACAAATCAAAACTGAAATCAATCACAACAGAAATAACAACAGAGTTGACAATGACAAGAGAGAGAAGAAAACATCAATATTAAGGAGTGATAGGATTAAACAAAAGCATCCAGCACCAGCCACACAGTAGCGAAATTGTGTGATGGTGCCTTGACGACATCAGCGATGAGATTCTTTCACAGTTGTGGCTGTCTATGCTGCAACAGGTGCAGTGAGACCGATTTTTCTTCTATGCATTTAATTTTCTCGACAACCCTCTCCCATTGTCAGTTTCTTTTTGCATCTGCTCTCTCTCCCCTCTCTCTCCCCCCCATCTCTCTCTCCCTCTCTCTCTTTCTTTCTTTTTCTCTCTCTCTCTCTCTCCTCTCTCCCCAGTCTCTCCTCTCTCTCTGTCTTTCTAAGTGATTCCAACCCATCTCT
>OZ024745.1:127862629-127865129 GCA_964016885.1 Eledone cirrhosa
TCAAAAGAATTGGTGGGAGCATCAACCACCTCCCATACTTGAAAAAGATTACATCTCAATCTTGTGGAACTTTAGCATCCAAACAGACCGAAAAATAGATGCAAATAGACCTGATATAATATTGAAGGACTTTCAAAGGAGGGTATGCCTGCTAATTGATATGTCTGTTCCAATAGACAAGAATGTATCTATAAAAACATTTGAAAAATTGAGCAAGTATAAGGACCTGGAGATAGAAATTGGAAAAATGTGGAAATTGAGAACTAAAACAATACCAGTGGTTGTAGGCGCTCTGGGAATGATACCTAAGGGGTCTAACGACTACTTATCGCAAATCCCAGGAAACCCGCGTATAGGAGAAATACAAAAGATAGTACTAATGGGAACTGCCCATATACTAAGGAAGATCCTGTCAATATAAGTACATCACAAGTCTAAACACTAAGGATGCATGTGTGAATATGTGTGTTCTTTCTTGAACATGGCGGACCTTGTTGTCTCTTGAGGTCACTGGTTGTGACTTGGTGATAACTCGTATAAACATAAAGCAAGATAAATGCAAATAATAATAATAATAATAATACATCAATTTGAAGGGGAGGGAAAAGTCAATTAAATTGAACCCAGTGCATTACTGGTGTTTTATTTTATCGATCCTGTAAGGATGATAGGCAAAAATGAACTCGGCGGGATTTAAACTCAAAACGTAAAGCGCCGTAACTCCAAGCTGCAAAGCATGGTTCTGACTCTCTACCGATACTGCCAATCCACCGCCCTACCCTTCATAATAATAATGACAATAATATCAGACATTATAGTTAGATTTTGTTAGACAGGAAGATCCAAGCCAATCAGACAGATATTAAAAGAATTATTGATATAGGGTGGTGGATTGGCAGTATTGGTAGAGGGTCGGACGCCATGCTTTGTAGCATAGAGTTACGCCCCTTTACAGTCTGAGTTCAAATCTCGCCGAGGTTAACTTTGCCTTTCATCCTTACGGGGTCGATAAAATAAAGTACCAGTAATGCACTGGGTTATTTTCTGGCCTTGTGCCAAAAGTAGAAACAATTATTAAAATATTTATTGAAAATTTTTTTCTCATAGCTGTCGCAGCTACAACTGGCAAAAACACATCTGTGAAAAGAACTCAGTAAATACAAGGACTGTGATATATAAATAAGCAGAAGGTGGGATCTCAAAACAATTACATTACCTGTAGTCATTGGGGCAATAACATGTTCACCAAGCATGGAAAGAATTATATAGTGTCTTCAGAATTATATATCTTAATTATGTGTAGTGTTCAGTATAGTATCTATTACAACAACAACAAAAACAACAACAACAGAAACCAAACAACAAGAACAACAACAACAGCATCAACTGTAACAACAACAGCAGAGTATAGTATCTGTAAAGAGCTCAGAGAAAAAGAAAAGAATTTTTTTAAAAATATTTACTCTTTGATAGCGAGGCTCCCGTATGTTTATATTGTATAAACATGGAATATATGCTTTCGTATACACCCACATTACATTTAACGCTGTCTTAGTGCTACTGCCAATTAATTATAAACAGCCAGGTTTACACTGTATGCAAATTACCATTTCCAGCCGATGTTTTCTATTTGCTATATGCAAATGAGTCTACCCACATTATATGTTCATCACGCAAAATCTATATAGACTCTAAACTATTTCCATATCCGTAGCAATTGAGTGAATGTAACTGATGAAAAATTAACGAATCTTGAAACAACGTTGTCTTCTATATCTGGGTCGTGTTCGCAGAGATAAAAATTACAAACAATCTCCGTTACGAATTTTTTTCCTTTGCATTGGTGCTCCCATACATATTGTATATAAACATATGGTATATACTTTCATATTCACCCCCAATTACGCTTAACACTGGATTAGTGCTGCTGACAATATATATCGTTGTCTCTGATAGAGACAAGTGAGAGTGTAATTGAATTCATATAAAAATGAGAAAGCTCAACGATAGTAAAGCCGTTAAATCAGTCAAATGCTGTCAATGACAACGTTGGGCAAAAATGTCTCAGAGGACAAAGACTAGTGGTCAGTGGTCCACAGAAAGGGAGAATCTATGAAGTGGGTGACTAGTTGACGAAATATGGAAAAGATTAAAAGAAAAGGAGGATAAAGAGAAGTGAGTTGGCGCATAGAAGTGACTGGAAGAAGGGTGTCCCTTTGCCGACCACTAGGAGCTGGTCTCTGTCCTATGAGGCACCTTTGCCCATCGCTGTCATTGAGAGTATTTGTTTATTTCAACGGATGTTCTAGCGACGAGTTTTCTTATTTTTATAAGAATATATATATATATATATATATATATAAAACGAAAGGAAAATGTGGTAAGGAACTAAATGGACCATAACGCTCCAAAGTACTCAATACTTAGGGTAGTAGAGTGTGTAATAGGAACAAGTATGACCCCGACGGCAGAGCTCAAGCCGTTTCGACGGCTAATTCTT
>OZ024745.1:127870129-127877629 GCA_964016885.1 Eledone cirrhosa
TATATCATCATCATGTTCCTGCAACAGGGGCAGCTTATCATCTGGCTGCCACTCTAGACGCTTTTGTAATCATTCGTTGCCACTGGTTTCTATTCTTCATCATGTGTAGAAGGGTCTCAGCGTTGTGACCAGTCTAGTCTTCTTCGCCCTCCTTCGACTGTGCCCCGAAAGATGGTTTTGGGCAAGAAGTTGTGGCAGGATATTTGACCACATCAGGCAAGCTTCCGTTTTTACATCATCGCACCGAGTGTAAATTTGGTAGGGATATCTGAGTCAAGGTAACCCTTGAGAGCATCGGAGTATGGTGAGAATCGGGAAATACTTTAACTCAATGAGATGAAAGATCCTTAATGATAAATTCTTGTTTCCTGGGTAACTCATTCTAGTGGGTTCCACCCATCTCCAAATTATCCTACATACAGGATTTGAATCTATTATAAGCTGCATAAAATGGGTAGTTTTTAATACATTATTTTACTTTGGGAGGGTCATGCTGCCAATAAAAATACACGCACCAGTTGGTTTTCACTTCAATTTATTAGAAGTTTCCGGTCGTCGGTTGGTTGTTTCGATTACAGGAAGTTTGTTTATATACTATCAAAGCTATTTCGTTACACTTTCTGTGACCGGGTTTTTATTTTGTTACAACACACGTTTTCATATAAGAAATCTCGCAAAAAAATTCAAAAACGAATTTTAATATATTGTTGCACCTATTTAGAATTGATACATGCCCTAGTGTGGAACATTCGTGAATTAAGTGTACCAGCCACGAGTATATCACACTCACACCAACAAGAAGATACAAAACATTGACCTCAATATTTTCTCGCAATTCGCCTCTGTTTATGTCCGTAATATATTAATCTTCCTGGAGAGGGTTGGGCTCCACCAGGTTTAAAGGTTCCTTAGACACACCGTATGTCGGTGCCTCTAAGACTCCACAAGGAGTTATGGGATCTTTTTCCTTTATCCTTTTATATTACGATGTTTATAAGGTGCTGGGTATCACACACGATCGATTCTCAGATAGGATCCTTTGTATTTATTCTCTCTCTCTGAGTTTAAATCCTAATATTTTGGGGTTGATATATATAATTGTTTCTACTTTAGGCACAAGGCCAGCAATTACCTAGTACATTACTGATACTTTATTTTATCGACCCCGTAAGGATGAAAGGCAAAGTTAACCTCGACGGGATTTGAACTAAGACCGTAAAGGGAGGTAACTGAGCTGCAAAGCATGGCGTCCGACCCTCTACCGATACTGCCAATTCGCCGCTTTTTTGTTGATAAATACAGTGTCAGCCCAATACTAAAGTCTATTTTCTTTCGCTTTATGCCTTTCTTCTTCACATCTTGAACTGTACTTGTATTCAAACGTCCAGTGTTGTTACATAGTTTCAAGTTTATTCAGTTTGAGACCAATGATAATGGTGCACGTGTTTGTGAAAACTAAAGGAGCATTCGGCAAATAATATCTGAGCTTACTAAAGTTGTCGTAGTTTTTTTTTTTTCCTTGATAATAATTATTTTATTTTTCCAAATATAATTCATTAGTAGAGAAAAGCAATGAAGAATGACATGATCCTGAATGAAAACAAAAGCGATATATACAAACACACACACACCGACCACAACTAAATATAGAATGATACGCGATGGGGCCTCGGTGGTCAGAATGGAGAAGGCGCTTCCCCGGAGGACAGCAAGGGAGACGCGCTGGAAAAGCCACTCCAACTCGCGGGGCTCACACCTGCGGTTGGCCAGCTCAGCGACTATGGTGGTGAGTAGGGAGGTAGCCCTAGGGCCAAGGGCACTAGAAGTCTCCACTGCCATTGAAAATATTCGTGTTTGTGTGTGTTTGTGTGTGTGTGTGAGTGTATGAGTGTCAGAGTATGCGTGTTTGCGGGTGTTTGTATGATTGTATGCACATGTGTGTTTGTATGTATGTGTGTATGAGTGTATGTGCATGTGTGTGTCTCTATGAGTGCATGCGCATATGTGTTTTTCTGTGTGTGTTTGTATGTGTGTGGATGAGTGTATGCGCATGTGTGTCTGTGTGTGTGTGGGTGTATGAGTGTAAATGCATTTGTGTTTACGTATTTGTGTGTGTGTGTGTGTATGAGTATATGCGTGTGTGAGTCTGTGTGTGTGTATGACTGTATTCGCACGTGTGTTTGTGTTTGTGTTTGTGTATGTGTGTGTGTAATATGAGTGTATGCGCATGTGAGTCTGTGTGTAAGAGTGTATATGCATCTATGTGTATGTATGAATGAGTGTATGCGTGTGTGTGTTTGTGTGAGTGTATTTGTAGTTCCATGTATATTATGTAAATATAAAGTAGATAGGTACATATCTCTCAATAAAGTAGAGTTTATCAGAAGTAATCTTCCAATCTGCAGATTATTTCGCTTTTTACTTGTAAATAATAACAATAACAACTACAACAGCAACAGCAATAATAATGATTTTTAGTATAGGCACAAGGCCAGTAATTTTGGGGGGGGGAGAGGAAAGTCGATTATATTGACCCCAGTAGCTTACTGGTGCTTTATTTTATTGACTTCAGGATGAAAGGCAAAGTTAATCTCGGCGGGATTTGGACTCAGATCATAAAGGGGCGTGACTCTATGCTACAAAGTATGGCGTCCGACGCTCAACAACAGCAATACCACCACAACCACCACCACCAACAACAACAACAGCAATACTAACAACAACAATAACAATAACAACAACAATAGCAACAACAATAACGACAGCAACAGCAGCAACAACTACAATACTAACAACAAGAACAACAATACCAACAACAACAACAATACCAACAACAACAACAATAACAACAGCAATACCAACAGCAAAAACAACAATAACAACAACAACAACAATACCAACAACAACAACAATAACAACAGCAATACCAACAGCAAAAACAACAATACCAACAACAACAATACCAACAACAACAACAATAACAACAGCAATATCAGCAACAACAACAACAATAACAACAGCAATACCAACAACAACAACACCACCATCACCAACAACAACAACAGCAATACCAACAACAACAATTCCAACAACAGGAATACCACCATCACCAACAACAACAACAGCAATGCCAACAACAACAACAACAACAACAACAATAACAATAATAACAACAACAAGCAACAGCAATAGCAGGAAAGCCGTGAATTTTAATTATTAAACATAGTTTTATGTTGAATAGATAAAAATATATTCTGAAATCACACCCGAAAAAAAAAATTGAAACAAAAGACATGCAACCAAATAAAACATTGTTTATAGAGTTGAAACTAAGAAAATAAACGAAAGAAACAATTGGAAACCATTCTTAAAATGTGTGATATAAATTTAACCACACTTCCTCCCCAATAGATTATTTTTCTATGGAAATACCACCAGTCGGCCGTTATTTCGCCATGTCTGAATATATTTGTTCGTTTTTCTCTACTCGGTTTCTGAGACAGCCAGACTCTATATAACATTGTAAATAGGCGTGGAGACTAGTGTAACAGGCAGCAAGTAATTTATATCGTACCTAGACAGCTCAAAGGAGATTAACTACAATGCTTGTCATCAGCAGGTGAAAAAGGCTGGTTTACTAGTATTTTTTTTTCTGTTTATAGTTTGTTATATCTCCTTTTCTTTCCTTTTTTCCTTTTTTTCTTTCTTCCCTTCTTTTCTTTCTTCTTTCTTTCTTCCCTTCTTTTCTTTCTTTCCTTCTTTTCTTTCTTTCTTTCTTTCTTTCTTTCTTTCTTTCTTTCTTTCTTTCTTTCTTTCTTTCTTTCTTTCTTTCTTTCCCCTCTCTCTCTGTATGTCAATCTCTCTCCCTCTCTCTCTCTCTCTCTCTCTCTCTCTCTCTCTCTCTCTCTCTTTATTCCCCCCCTCTCTCTCTTTATTTCAATTTTATTTTATTTATTATTATTTTTATTTTCTTTCTTTATACTTTCTGTCTCTGTGGTTGCTGTTGTTTATTTGTCTGTATTGTATATTTGTTATATTTGCTTTAAACATGTATGTGAGCTTCTGACACCTTCTGTTGAGAGTGAAGGTATGGGCGTAAGACCTCCAATAGGGCTACCCTCGTAATAAGGTACCTATAAATGTCATTGCCGAACCTTGTCCATCCATCAGATTCCTTGTCTCACCCCTGCAACTATCGCTTCTATTTTCCTACCGACATTTACATAGATTTGTTTCCTTTAATTTTTCTTTGCTTGTATATATCGCCATTTTCCCCCTTTCTTTTCTTTCTATTCTTCATTTCTTTACGTCTGTTTTTCTTTTCACTTATTTCACCTATCATCAGATTTGTAAACAAAACATCGCATCTAAAAAGAAAAGGTAAATAGAAACACAAAAACATCAGACAAAATAAAAATAGAAGCAAACATCACAATGTTTTCGGTGTACTCAACATCACGTGATAAAAAATGACTTGCTAAAGTTAAAATATATATCCTAGCAAACTCTTTATTTATTTATATATTTATTCATACATTTTTATTTTGTGTTTATTTTATATATTTATTATTATGTTTCTTTTAAATATTTATTATGTATTTATTTTATATATTTATTTTGTATTTATTTATATATTTATTATGTGTTTATTTTAAATATTTATTGTGTTTATTTTAAATATTTATTATGTGTTTATTTTATATATTTATTATGTTATATTTGTTTGTTTGTTTATTTTGTTTTTTAATGAAACATTGATTTCTTCGTTTCGTTTCTGGCGTTGCCTCGTTTTCAGAGTCGCTGTTCAATTACTACCTGACACCTTTGTGTCAATTTGTTTTGTAGTTCCTCCTTCCCTCACCACATAAATACACTAGCAACCATTTTAAAATAAAATATTTTTTTTGTCTTTGTCATTTTATTTTTATTTTTACCCAGGGTAGAGAGTGAAGGAGAGAGTGAAGGGGAGAGTGAAGGAGAGAGTGAAGAGGAGAGTGAAGAGGAGAGTGAAGGAGGGAGGGAAGGTGGGAGGGATGGAAGGAGGCTAGGATAAAAAAAAAACGTGTTCATTGCAGTGAGATGACAAACACTGAAAGTATTTGGAAGGAATCTTAACTTACCAACAGGAGGAAGAAAAAGAAAAAAAGGAAACTTCTGGCTAAACTATACTAGACTGACAATAATAAAAAGACACCTGTCAACTGAAGTGTTGTCCCATAATTAAGGAGATGTCAATTGACAAAATAATAGTTTACACGGTTAGAAAGAAAGAAAGAAAGAAAAAGAAAGGGGAAAAGAGGAGACGATAGACGACAGCATCTCCGTCAATTTGAAGCGTCTTCACATTTTCAGACAGCATTACTTCTTTACGACCTGGCGAAGGATCCTCGATCAGCTAGAAATAACAGTCAAATCACTCGGTACTGATTGGATTATTAGAACCTGGTTATAACATTTTTGGAAAAATAATGGTTTGAATAGCAATGATCATAGGTTATCTCGATTTACAGCTGGCTTAGGGGCTAAACACTAAAGTCATCTTCCTCATCATAATAGTCGTCACAATGATGATGATGAGGATCATGATCATGATCATGATCATCAACAGCAGCAATAAAATTAACAGCACTGGCAATAACAGCAATGGCCGCAGCAATAACAATAAAAACTTTGCTGATTTAAAGAGAAATGGAGAAAGTTATGAGTATCTCAGGCTCATTCCAACGTTAAAACAAACATCAGAAAACGAAATATTTTTTACCATAAGTAAAGCATAAACTACTATATAAGTTGGTATCATCTGAATGTCAAGTGAATCTTTCCCAGAGCCAGGCATTGTACATCTTCAGTTTCTGTTGAGTTAAAAGGGTGAAAAATAAATTCATCTTATTAGGACGCTGGAAAAAAACGCATGCAGCTGTTGTAAGATGTATGAGAGGAAACCTTTATTGCTAGCGTAGAAAAACAAAGTGAACTTCTTTGTGGCCGATTGCTATTCTTGAAAAAGCAGCAAAAGTATTCTTAAAATGCCCCCCCCCCCCCCGCCACACACACACACACAAATCTGTAGGGACTTGATCAGGGGTTAAACATCAACAATGATTGAAGCTGCTGTAAACAATAGAAAGCTACGTGGATTTCATTACTTTGGCGAAACGACAAAACGTAGTCCTGATTACAAAATATATGGTCCCATAACTCCTGATAGAATCGTTGGGGCGTCGTATTGACATACGGCGTTACTTGGGCATTCTGAACCTGGTGGAGCTCATCCCTCTCCAGGCCGGAGTACAGCAGATTTCTTCCAGAGAAAGATAGAAAGTGAGAGAGAGAAAAATGAGAAAGAGATATAGAGGAAGAATTCACCCCAGTACTAGACTGGTACTTTTTTATCGACATTGAAAGGATGAAAGGCAAAGTTGACCTTAGTGGGATTTGAAATCAGAGAGCAGAGAGCTGGAATGAATACCATAAAGCATTCTATCCGATGCTCTAACGACTCTGCCAATTCGCCGCCTGATTACAGAATACCAGATATAAATCACCCCTCTGTTGGTTTTATGGTGTTCCAGCTATTCGGTCATTACGTTAAAGACATAGACATGACCGATGTATTACGAAGTACCTTTCACAATTCTGAGATCCCATTGTATATCTTCAGCAAGCACGTTTAGCACTGCCTCTTTGTGAATCTAATGAGGAGAAACTGTAAGATCCAGTCTTGTAACATTGTGTCATGCATGTTCGGTCTGAAAATTACTTTAAGAGTGCATGTAACTCTGAAATATTCAGCCATATAAACATTCATTTAAGGAGTGAGTACTTAGATTAGATAGAAAAACTGGAAGTTGATCACCGATATTGACGGAGGATCTATCAGGTTATTCATTTTCACTCTATAATTAACTCCTCATCTAATTTACTTTCTTGTAACGCAAAGGTTAGGATGTATTTTAGGCATAAATGATGTATACTCTCATAAATATAATTGGCTGTACAATAATGGTTTCTTATATAGGCACAAGGCCAGGAATTTTGGAAGGAGGGGAAAGTCGATTAAATCGACTCCAGGATGAAAGGTAAAGTTAACCTCAGCGGGATTTGAACTCAGATCATAAAGGGCCGTAACGCTGCAAAGCATGGCGTCCGACCCTCTACTGATACTGCTAAACCGCTGCCCTTGGCTGTGCAATAATGAATAACCCGTTGCTTTATGCAGGCATTGTTAAAGACACGACTACTTTCCAGTTTCACTTTCTTTATTAGAAAGTTCTCGCATTTTCTAGCAAGGCTTTTACAGTTTTTTTCGAACAACAAACTTCCAAAGTACATAATTTTGTCAACATTTCTAAACACTCATTTTTTCATCATCAGGAGTGAAGTTATTATAATTTTACTGCCTCCTTTATTATAGGTATGCGATTGTTATTAAAGTATATGCAACTTCTTTAACCCTTTAGTATTTACATTACTTTATATTTACTATTCTATTTTCACGGT
>OZ024745.1:127882629-127901200 GCA_964016885.1 Eledone cirrhosa
ATATATATATATATATATATGTATATATGTACATGTATATCTGTATGCATGTATCATGATATATATATAGATATATATATACAGTATATATAATATATATTTATATATATATATGTATATATACATATATATATATATATATATATATATATATATATATATATATATATATATATATATATGTATATATATATATATATATGAAAAAGTATGACCCCGACGGCAGATCTCAAGCCGTTTCGACGGTGCGTTATGGTCCATCTGGTCCCTTACCACAATTCCTTTGTTATATATATATATATATATATATATATATATATATATATATATATATACATATACACACATATTATATATATATGTACATAAATATATATATATATATATATATATATATATATTTTTTTTTTTCTTTTTATATCGATATTTGTCGGGCATCCACTGATGATTTATAAGTGCCCACCTACATATATTCCTACGGACTATTTGTAGGCTTCTACATAACCTGGACATTATTTTCCCAATTTGTAGAAAACTTGTAATGAAACGATCGTTTGGAAAGAGAGATGTATTTTAATTATGTCTCATATAAAATAATACAACTGACTATCCGCAAAATACGTATAGTTAGCACCCCAAACGTATAATTGGGATTATACTAAGGTATATCCTAATGTTTGTTGAGTGAGACGGAAGCCGGTCGGAGTATTGCTTAAAGCTTTCTCTGTTAATGTATTAAATATATATATATATATATATATATATATATATATTATATATACATATATCTATATAATATGTACGTATATGTATATATATATAGGTACGTTATTCCGGGTTGAATCGGAGGTAACCACAGTAAGTAAGGTACTCAATACATAGCAGAGTATAACAGTTTTAATATAGATGAGATTCTATAGGACTAGGACTGTTTCATTCTTTAGAAATCATCAGGAATCTCTCTCTCTCTATATATATATATATATACATATATATTATATATATATACATATTATATATATATATATATATATATTATATATACATATTATATATATATATATATATATATATATATATATATATATATATATATATATATATATATATGATGGCTGCCCCCTCGTTATCGAGTATGGCCGTTGCACGAGAAAAAAAAAACCAATAATAATAATAATAATAAAAACAACCATAATAATAACGACAACAACAACAACAATAATAATAATATACATACACATATATATACACGCACACGCACGCGCACACACATAAACATATCTACACACACACACACGATAGCAACTAACAGCGTTGCGATCGAATTTTGGCAGAGTTGGCAACCAAAACATTCACTGGGAATAGTCGGCTGTGGTTGGAGTTCATGTACTTTTGCATGTCGTTTGAGCTTCCTGCTGATTTACAGTCTCTACCACAAGCTTGGCAAGCATGATGAGTAGCATCTCCAACAGCAGCCTGGTTGTCAACCACTGGTCTTACTTTATGACTGCGAAGATGACTTTCGACTCCAGCTTTGCTTAGGCAGAGTCTCGCACAGACGCTGCATGTCAGCACCATAGGAGGACCTTCGCCGTCTGTAAATGCAACAGTAATGCCGTTCCTCACATCCCGCTTTACTTTCTCGCATGCGATTCGAGATGCCTCAAAGGCAACTTTCCCCTCATATACAGCCTTTTTCCATTTATTACGATCAACAGCAACATTTTCCCATGTATCAGCAGAGATGTTAGCGTCTTTCAAGAATCTCTTCGTTTTTTTCCGTTCTTTGCCAGATAACGTTTCCACGAACCAAAGTGTCGTCTTCCTGTCTTCCTCCGGTTGCAACGTTTTTTGAAATATTCACTTCTGCGTTCACAGATTGACTTTGTTAGTTTCAGAAGATCCCGTTAAATAAATAAATCAGCGATTCTTTGCTTAAACTTTAATCTGTTATTTTAATAAATATTTGCTGTACGGTTCTTATATATTTGATATATATTTATCCTTATCGAGCCCTCTTTGGATTTTAGTCTTAAAATTTATTATTATTACTATATATATATATATATATATATATATATATATATTAATTATATTACTATCATTAATATCACTAATATTAATATCTGTTTCTACTTTAGGCACAAGGCCAGCAATTACCCAGTGCATTACTAGTACTTTATTTTATCCACCCCGTATGGATGAAAGGCAAAGTCAACTTCGGCGGGATTTGAACTCAGATCGTAAAGGGACGTAACTATGCTGGAAAGCATGGCGTCCGACCCTCTACCGATACTGCCAATCCATCATTAATATTAATATCATTGATATTATATACTAGGTAATTTCTTGAGTGCTTCGAATCTGTTATAAATAAATTTGTTGAATTACCAATAAATTAAATATCTCATTGCTTATATATATATATATATATTTGTTATATTTATTACATATACATATACATATACATGGACTGAGTGCTCTACCACTACGGATATTACCTTCCAGTGTTCCACCACTATGTATATATATATATATATATATATATATATATATATATAACGTACGTGGATTTTTGTTTGCTTGTTTGTGTATGTGTGTGTGTGTTATGTATGTGTGTATGTGTGTGTGAGCGTACCTACAGGAAGTTGACTGCTTTACATCCATATATCATACTTTCCCACACACGCGTAGCTTATAGATTTATATAATAACGATGTACAGAACAATACAAATTCACTTTCAAAGAATTTCACTTTCTATCAACTATTAAGGAGGCTGTTGGCTTTCAGAATTTCCGTATCTGGTACCTACATATGAGGCAAGTTCTTTTCCGACTCTCACAGCTGCAGCCCTCAGAGTTGTGACCCTCTGAACTGAGACCGGTGAATAGTAGTTTTTCCCCCACTGCTGTCTCTTCTCTGACTTCGTAGAACTTCAGCTGAGAAAACCTTCAAATGATTCGTGCCGAGAGATGTTTAACATCTGCGCTTTCTGCTATACATTATTAATCGAATACCTCCTGGGTGGCTGTGTTGTCTTCGTTAGGCCTTAGAACCATACAATCTAATGCAAACCTCAGAGGACCACATGTCATTACTGGTAACTTCAGCGTTCACAATCTGTTCAAAGCTTATGACGATCCAAGTCAAGTTTCGTACTAAATTCTGTAAACTTATTATGCTGTTCGATGTATTACGGCACAAGCCTGTGTCTAGGGAGAAGTATGGCGCTCCACCTCAGGTGTCAATTCAATTCGTCCTTATTGTTGAAAACTAAGCATGCACTGTTACAAGTCCTGCCAAATCGCTAGAACAATAATCACTTGATACTTCAATAAGGGGTCCCCGAGATCGCACTGAAATTCTATTTTTTATCTTTTTACTCCTTCTTCAATAATATTGTCAGAACAAGAGGTAGAATTTTCCGTAATATCTTTCCCGTATATTGTTATTAATTTTGTGGGTCGAAAGAGAAGTTTACTTATACTTAACATATGCTAAAACTATTTTCGCTATTCTCCATGTGCAAATTTCGGCTATCGTTATTGTTTGCGTTCACATTAAAAATATACGTATGCCTTTTCTGTCCATGCTTTTATTTTCTCAATTTTTCTACAAAACTTTCTATATGCTGCCACCACCTTTAAGTACATAGCGGCTGATGCGGTGAAAATTCACCGTAGAATCCAAATGTTTCAAGAGCTAAATTACTGTAAATATTCCATATTTTCTGTAAGTGCTAAATTCAAAATCAATTATTCTCGTTTGTTATATTATCATAAACAGAATTACTTGGGCGTGACTAAGTGTTAAGTACTGTCGGTGAATAAATATCTCGTTTACATTAACAAAATTGTAGAGCCTAGGTTAATGTACTAATTTCTACTAATACAAACACACATATATGTCTGTCTGTGGGCGTGCGTGCATATGTAGGCTGTAAGTGTACGGATGGATGTGTTTATGTGTGGGTGTGCGTGCGTATGTAGGTTGTAAGTGCATGGATGTATGTGTTTGTGTGTGCGCGCGTGTGTGTGTGTGTGTGTGCAAGAATGCAAAATATAGAAATGTACATAAAATGAAATCGTATACATAAACATTTATGTTTTCTTAGATTCAATAGAATTATATCGTTATTTCGACATCACACTGTTAACACCCTGTGTATATATACATGCACATATATACAACCTATATATATATATATATATATATATATGTATATATATATATATGCATATTTATATATATAAACACACACGCACACACACACACACACATATATATATATATATATATATATATATATATATATATATATATGTGTGTGTGTATGTATGTATGTATGTATGTGCATGTGTATCTATACACTCTCGCGTATACATATATTTATATACATGCATACATACATATGTATTGTTATACACCCACTCATTATAGTTAAATACAAATAGTTTTTAACGTAAATTTCCTTTATGGGTTGCATCGTGGAATGTTGCGTAACTCACACGCACCATACATCGAATTCTCTGTCATAAATTAAGGACCTGATGAAATTCGAGTCGAAAACTAGTGTGTTTAATTATTTTCTTTCAGTTTTATCACAGTCTCAAATTTTGGCCGGAAACCTGACAAGGGGGTAAACCTGACAAGGGGTTAAACCTGAAAAAGGGGTAGACTAAAATAAATCAAAAGTGTACAGAAATAATTAGAAGTTTATGTATTGCAGTTAAATTGAAGGTGAGAGAAAATTTGTGTGAATTTTTTGTTAGTTTTTGTATAGTAAATATAATCCTTTCGTAAACATATTATTGGTCTTATAAATTATCGCAGTAAATCCGTACAAGGGGTGCACTTGTTAATTGATATGAAACCCTAAGGTTTGCGCATTGATTTAAAAGTTTAAATTTGACGTCTATCAAATGTTAATTTAGCGTTTCACTATTTCGAGGTTTATAGAATAAATTCAAATTTCTTTCAGGAAATATTTACGTCAGTTATCAGCATCACCGCATGTTTGGTCTCCAGATTAATACTTATGTAACCACTCAGAATATTAATACCAGATTGCCTGACAAGAGATTGTTGAAACTATCTAATTGTTAATGTGCAATTATACACAAATAGCCGGAGACATGCCTACTAGGTGCTCACTCGATGGGCTTGAAATAGTAACGAATCCTCTTATAAATACAATTCACTCGTTTAAACAATAGGATGGTAACATACAAAAGGCCTTTCATCGTAGGCCTGATCAATGATGTCTAACCTGGAACTAAACATTAAAAACAGGTAAATATTATTACACAACAGATTGTAACTTTCCAAGATTAACATATTGCCTCTCGTACGAATACCATTCGCAATCATGAGGTTGTGAGTTCGATCCCTGGGCGGGTGATGCGTTATGTCTTTGAGCAAGACACTTTTTATTTCATGTTGCTCCTTCTTCCTGGACATGCGACCGGTACATAGTATTAGCAATTGGAAAGATCAATGGAAACATTGTTTCTTGGGACCGATTTGACGAGGTCTGGGATCTTGTCTATCGACTGTCCATATAACTGGTCTACTGGATCGGTCAATCACATCTTGCCCAACCAATAACGAGTATATTCTGTAAATATGTACTACTACTACTGCTGCTACTACTACTACTACTACTACTACTACTACTACTACTACTACTACTACTACTACTACTACTAAGAGAAGCAGCAGTTAGAAATTTGATTGACAGACCAAACGTCTGAATAAAAAGCTAAAATATCTTGGCTCTCTCGCAATGATCTAAAGCGTAAATTTGGCGTATACCAAGAGAAAGCTTTATGTACTAAGTCGGTGACTAAAATGTTATATCTTCTTGGTGAAAGTGTGAAGTACCAGATGTGTGAAATTAATGTAAAAAGTGTCTCCCTCATGGTGATCCAAAGAGTGTACAAAAGAAGATATGACAATTTCTGTATAAAACGTCACAGGTCAATGTGCAAAAATATGGATATCTGCACGAAATAAGAAATGTCTTTGATGACATAAATCCAAACGGACCACACACGTGAAGTGAACGAGAGACAGAGAGTAATAATAAATGTGAAGACTAAAATCCGAAGAGGGTTCGATAAGGATAATATATATATAAAAGTATATACAACCGTAGAGCAAATATTTATTAAAATAAAAATATCCTAGACTGCATCTAAAAGAAAACCCTTTAGATGGATGTTCAACTAATCAATTCACACACACACACACACACACACACACACACACACACACACACACACACACACACACACACACACACACACACACACACACACACACACACACACACACACACACTAAACGCACACACACACTAACACACTAAACGCACCAACTCAGAGACATTTTTGCTTCTTCTCACAATTTCTTCTACAGTTAAAACAAGACTGTTTTTATGTCCTTGTTAAATAGTAACCTGCATATCTCCATCAGTCCACTCTACCAAAGGTACTTGTTTCTCATCTACTTCCAAATAATACTTTACATCGTATGGTTCTTGTCATGACTTCTGCTTTCACGAATTCGCCTTTAGCTCATTTGTTTCCTTTTTCATTTTTACCTTGCATCAGTCTACAGCAGTTTAATATTATCATGGATCATACCAGTCCGGAACGACCCCTAATGATATAGATGTAGCAGTTTTCTCCCAACTAAAAGTGTTCAGCATTCAAATAGAGTTATTATAGATGTAACCTTTTTATCTTTCAGAGATCAAAGTCCTAGTGAACTACATAGAGTTAATGTGATAGAGATTACCGTCTGTCATAGATGGGAAAATTAAATATCAACGGCCTGCACTTCACCATTTTAGGAGAGCTTACAAAATGAATAGTTACTCCCCTTCTTTCTACTCTCCCCCTCCTTCTCTTTCTCCTCATCTCTAGCCGCACCCTCCTCCTTCTAGCCTATACAAATATAGAGAAACAACGTAGAAAAATATCAATGTATCGGGTTTTACAGAAGAATAAATTTGATGACAGAGACAAATCCAAACGGACCACAAACGTGAAGCGAGCGACAGAGAGAGGGGGGGGGGGAGAGAAAAAGAGAGAGAGAGAATGAAAGAACAGATAGATAGATAGATAGATAGAGATAGAGAGAGAGAGAGAGAGAGAGAGAGAGAGAGAGAGAGAGAGAGAGAGGAGAGGATAAGAGAGATACATGCAGACAGACAGAGAGAGAGACAGAGAGACACATAGAGAGAGAGAGAGACAGAGAGGTACAGAAAGAGAGAGACAGACAGAGAGAGACAGAGAGAGACAGAGAGAGACAGAGAGAGACAGAGAGACAGAGAGATAGAGAGACAGAGAGAGACAGACAGAGAGAGAGACAGAGAGGTGCAGAAAGAGAGAGATGGCGTAAATTAAAAAAAAAAGACTACACCATATTTTCTTAAATTTTTGTTTTGAATTCGGCGTCAAGTGTGATCCAGAACTCTTATATCAATGACGAAGAGAAGATCACATTTGTACAAATGGTGTAAGTTCATGAATCTCCCCACAAACCGGTAAATATATACAAACTCATGCACATGCCCAGACGTATTTATGAAAGCCTGCTTATACACATGACTCTAGTTTTACATAAAAATATAAATATACATATATGCATGCATGCATGCATGCATGTATGTATGTATGTATGTATGTATGTATGTATGTATGTATGTATGTATGTATGTATGCATGTATGTATGTATATATGTATGTAAGTATGTATGAATGAATGTATGTATGTATCTATTATCTATGTATGTTTATATGTAAGTATATATATATGATGTTTGTATGTATGTTTGTATGCTTGTATGTATGTATATTTTATGTATATTTGTATATATATATATATATATATATATATATATATGTGTGTGTGTGTGTGTGTGTGTGTGTGCATACATATCTGAGTATGGTGTGTATGTATGTTTATGTATACATATATATATATATATATATATATATATATATATATATATATATATGTATATATATACACGTGTGTTTAATGAAATATACTCGCTTATAAAAATATACGAATATGGAAACCTGATATGTGAAAATAAAGACGGTTTTACTAAGCTGTGCTAAAGCAGTAGTTACGATACCTACTTCTTGGTAATAATACTCGTGAGATTAACGTTTGAACTGAAACTTTGCTGAACATTTTTTTTTTGTGTGTGTGGGATAAAAAAAGTTTTTTATACTATATTTTTCGAATATAACCCGACTCCAGAATCCCTTAAGTAGTTAAATCATGAAAATGAACTAATATATATCATTATGGAGATACGGGATGAGCGCAGACGCTTTAACTCTTTAGTATTTACATTATTCTAAAAGGGCGGTGGATTGGCAGTATCGGTAGAGAGTCGGACGCCATGCTTTCCAGCATAGTTACGTCCCTTTACGATCTGAGTTCAAATCCCGCCGAGGTTGACTTTGCCTTTCATCCTTACGGGGTCGATAAAATAAAGTACCAGTAATGCATTGGGTGATTGCTGGCCTTGTGCTTAAAGTAGAAACAATTATTCTAAATTAGTGGATTGGCAGTATCGATAGAGCGTTAGACGCCATGCTTTGCAGCATAGAGTTATGACACCTTTACGGTCTGAGTTCACATCCCGCCTAGGTTAACTTTGCCTTTCATCCTTTCATCGATAAAATAAAGTACCAGTAATGTACTGAGTAATTTGCTGGCCTTGTGCCAAAAGTAGAAACAATTATTCTAAATTTACTATTGTATTTTCACAGTAAAGGCTTTATCTCATATAATATTAAATATATGAGATTTTGATATTATTTATTTAAAGAAAACTACCTTAACCCAGGTATGAGTTGCCGGTTACGACCGGTTTGAACAGAAAGAGGTGAGAGAATTCTGGCCGGATTCAGCTAAAGGGCTAAGTTTGTCTACGATCCCATTGAAGCCGAACTGTGAATCACTTTTGTTTTCACAGAAACCTACAAGAGAACTTTGGTGAATTTCTCAAAATAAACCCCTAACTAATCGTACAAATGATTAATTACTACAAATACTTAAACATGGAAAAGGGAGTGAAGGGGAAGGGCTTTAGGGCTACAGAAGAATGGGGAGAAGGAGGAGAGTGATCAGGATCTATGGCGCAGTGGTGTTGGGGCTGCGCCCTGTGACAAGACCGTAAGAGTATTTCCGCAGACAATGGCTAGCGACACCCGCTACAACAGCCACCCCACGAGTCAGTTAGATGGTGGTATTATTATTATTATTATTATTATTATTATTATTATTATTATTATTATTAGTAGTAGTAGTAGTAGTAGTAGTAGTAGTAGTAGCAGTAGTAGTAGTAGTAGTTGTAGTAGTAGTGGTGCTGGTGGTCGTCGTCGTAGTAGTAATAGTAGTAGTAGTAGTAGTAACAGTAGCAGCAGCAGTAGCAACAGCAGCAGCTGCTGTAGCAGTAGTAGTATTAGTGGTAGTAGCAGCAGTAGTTGTAGCAGAAGCTGTAGTAGTAGTAGTAGTAGTAGTAGTAGTAGTAGTAGTAGTAGTAGTATATTATTTTGCCACGACATTAGCAGGACATGTCTCTGCTCCTCCATCTTTTCGACAGCCATTCAACAACTTGATACGAACATTATCTGTTTGACACTTTCAAAAGCCCCCTTAAATCCAGGAAAAGTTTCCTAAAGGGTGTCACGCCCCTTGGAACATCAAGCATAAGTAGTGAATGAGTCACTAGCTGGGAAGAAAAACTTAACAACCTCCCATCTGTAACAACAATGAAGCTACAGGCGAGCGAGGCTCTACCCCCTGGAGCAAATACAAACTATGCAGTGTGGAAATGCCTAAACAGACTAAGATCTGGTGTTGGACGAACAAAAGTCACTCTTGCCAAATGGGGACATTTAAAGGATGGGGACGTTGTGTGTGACTGTGGCATCGAACCACAGACTACACAGCCCCTCCTGATATGACCCCTGCTGGAACACCCCTGCACAATATTGGACTTGGTAGAGTTTAATGAGAAAAGGACAGCAATGTGTTTAGCTGTGGCAGAACCATATCTAGCCAAGCTTTGTGGGCATGACAAGAAGGGGAGAACTTTCAATTCTTGGTATATTAAGAATAAAATAAGCTCATTAGAATCTAACTGAGATTAAGAAACACACATCAACACAATTGCAAAAAATCAAAAGTAGGGAAATTCTATAACAACACCAATAACAACAATAATGATAATAAAAACAACAATAACAATAACGAGAACAACATTACCAATCATAGTTATTTAGTACAGATGCACAATGCTTCAAATTTAGTTGACATAATCCGTCGTCCAGTTTATTTATCATCCCCACTAGCCTTTGCTGGGAGGCAAGTAGAGACCACTTTGTTTCAAGCACTCGGATCAGATGTTGTTTTTTTAGGATAACCTTCTCCTTTCCAACAGTTTCTGAGATCCCCCAAAAATGAATCGGCACTACACTTCCCACCCTGGTTAAACAGCTAAAACACACGAGTCAGTTACAAAGACACCTAGACTCAACTAATATTTTTATTTTATAGACGTTGGTAGGGGATGAAAGGATGAAAATTGACTCAGATCTGGGTTGAAACCAAAACCTAACACAATGACAAACATCTATGCAATTGGATTGTATTTTTGTGGTATAACCAGGATGGACGAATATTTATTTTTACTTTTGGCACAAGGCCAGCAATTATCACAGTACATTACTGGTACTTTATTTTATCGACACCGTAAGGATGAGAGGTAAAGTTAACCTCGGCAGGATTTGAACTCAGAACATAAAGGGCAGTAACTCTTTGCTGCAAAGCATGGCGTCCTACCCTCTACCGATGACCTTTGCAGGACATTTGCAGATTGGTGATATCAATATGTTTAATGCTGTGATATGGTGTTCAATACTATCAGATATGGTGTTCAATACTATCAGATATGGTGTTCAATACTATCAGATACGATAGTCAATACTATCAGATATGATGGTCAATACTATCAGATATGATGGTCAATACCATCAGATATGATGGTCAATACCATCAGATATGATGGTCAATACTATCAGATATGATGGTCAATACCATCAGATATGATGGTCAATACCATCAGATATGATGGTCAATACCATCAGATATGATGGTCAATACCATCAGATATGATGGTCAATACTATCAGATATGATGGTCAATACTATCAGATATGATGGTCAATACTATCAGATATGATGGTCAATACCATCAGATATGATGGTCAATACCATCAGATATGATAGTCAATACCATCAGATATGATGGTCAATACTATCAGATATGATGGTCAATACTATCAGATATGATGGTCAATACTATCAGATATGATGGTCAATACCATCAGATATGATGGTCAATACCATCAGATATGATGGTCAATACTATCAGATATGATGGTCAATACCATCAGATATGATGGTCAATACCATCAGATATGATGGTCAATACCATCAGATATGATGGTCAAAGCAATGACGATGACAACGACGAAGTCGACAATGCTGATAACGATGTTGACGACGACGACGATGTTGCTGATGATGATGATAGTGATGATGATGGTGATGATGATGGTGGTGGTGATGGGGATGATGATGATGATGATGATGATGATGGTGGTGATGGTGATGATTTATGATGATAATGATGGTGATGGTGATGATGATGATGATGATGACGATGATAATGATGACGACGACGCCGATGACGATAACGCCGATGACGACGACGCCGATGACGACGACGCCGATGACGATGATGATAATAATGATGATGATGGTGATAACGACGATGGTGATAAGCATTATGAGCTACAAAGAGGACTTTGCTGACGGGTATTGTTATGAGTAAACCATTATAGGTTGTTATGGCAACAAGGAGAACAATCTGCCCTCTAAATAATTGACTAACTGATTAACAACGGGATCAATCTGACAATTAATTATTTGCCAACGTATGACAATACACAAAAACACTATAACGATAAAAAAAAAGATCTATAATATACCTATTACGGAGATGGAGCTTTGAAGGCAATTGCCGTGTATAAAGGCATGGTAATAAGATTGTCACGTATTGGTCATAGTACTGAAGTGAACAACGATGGCAGATTGACTGGAGATACCACTCTGGACAGATAATAGCTTTATTTCAGTGGCCGGACATGGATATGTGTGTAAACAAAAGATCTTCATTTGACTTGGCTGAATTAATGAATTAATCTAGTTAGAATACATGTTTAATCCAATTGTCTCGGAGATTTTGGTGGGTGGTGGCGGTGGTGGCGGTGGTGGCGCTGGTGGCGGTGGTGGCGGTGGTGGCGCTGGTGGCGGTGGTGGCGGTGGTGGCGGTGGTGGCGGTGGTGGCGGTGGTGGCGGTGGTGGCGGTTGTGGCGGTGGTGGCGGTGGTGGCGGTGGTGGCGGTGGTGGCTATGGTAGTCGACCCCCACCACCACCACCACCGCGGAGATTTTGGTGGGTGGTGGTGCTGGTGGCGCTGGTGGCGGTGGTGGCGGTGGTGGCGGTGGTGGTGGTGGTGGCTATGGTAGTCGACCCCCACCACCACCACCACCACCGCGGAGATTTTGGTAGGTGGTGGCGCTGGTGGTGGTGGTGGTGGGTGGCTATGGTAGTCGACCCCCACCACCACCACCACCGCGGAGATTTTGGTGGGTGGTGGCGCTGGTGGCGCTGGTGGCGGTGGTGGCGGTGGTGGCGGTGGTGGCGGTGGTGGCTATGGTAGTCGACCCCAGCACCACCACCACCACCACCGCGGAGATTTTGGTGGGTGGTGGTGGTAGTGATAGAAGAAGTAGTCGGACCCCACGCGGAGATTTTGGTAGGTGGTGGCGGTGGTTGTGGTGGAAGAAGCAGTCGACCCCACCACCACCACCGTGGAGATTTTGGTGGGTGGTGGTGGTGGTGGAAGAGGTAGTCGACCCTACCAAGTCCGCCGAAGAGATTTTGGTGGGTGGTGGTGGGTTGTGGTGGTGGTGGTGCTAGTCGACTCCACCACCACCACCACCGCGGAGATTTTGGTAGGTGGTGGAGGGTGGTGGTGGTGGGTCGACTACCTCTTCTACTACTACTACTTAGTTAACCTCGGTGTGATTTGAGCTCATACCATAAAGGGCCGTAACTCTATGCCACCGTCACCATCATCACCATCATCATTATCTTCTATTTCAGGTATATAGACGCGTAAAAACAAACTTCCCTACAGTTGATACATACAACTTTCAACATTAAATGATAGATCATCCGTCACTTTCGAGGGTGCACGTTCAGATGTCCGTCAATTGAACCACCACTCGTTAAATAAACACGTAAATAGATTTTTTTGTTGAGTGAGAGAGACCCCCCAGTCTTCACTAAGACATCTCTCTGTTTTAAAACCTGCAACTACATTTGGATCCAATGATGTAGATCAGTTCTTTTTTGGGCAGTAAATGCATTTGATGTTCAGAGAGTGGGATTGGCCCTTACAAAGCTTTTCCTCACTTAACAAAGCTTCAAGCACAGGCATCGTTTGATATGTGACATTTTTTTGCAATGCATGGTATTGCTGTTCATAGGGAAGTCCCAAGCTGGTCTAAAACACCCACATCTGTGATGCTGAGCTTAAAGATCAAATGATGGCATTACTTGAAATCGAGTTGCTGCTATCATCATATATCCTTGATATACTACAACACACTACATTTACAATCTATTCGACATAATTTCCAACACAAACTGCTATAGGTAATCAGCTAATATTTGCTGACTTATTTTTTCTTGTCGTCTATTCCACTTGTTTTAAATCTAAAACGGGGAACTAGCTCAGAAGAGAGAGAGGGGGAGAGGAGAATGTGAGAGATGAAAGAGGAGAGAGAGGGGGAGATGAGAGAGTTAGGAGAAAGAGGAGAAAGAAAGGAAGAGAGGGGAGAGAAGACAGAGGAGAGAGGGCGAAGAGAGAGAGGAGAGAGGGCGAAGAGAGAGAGGAGAGAGGAGAGAGGGGAGAGAGAGAAGAGTGAGAAAGAGAAGAATGAGAGGAGAGAGGGGAGAGAAGAGAGAGATGAGTGAGAAAGAGAAGAGAGATAAGAGAGAAGAGAGAGGAGAGAGAGTGGGGAGAAATAGAAGAGATGGGTGATAGGAGATATGAGAGAAAAAGGAAGAGAGAGGAGAGAAGAGAGAGGAGAGAGAGAGTGAGAGAGAGGAGAGAGAGAATCTAAGAGGAGGCGTACAGTGTACAGAGAGAGATAATGAGGAGTAAAGAGATTGGTATTGAGAAGAAAAAGAGAAAGAGATAGATAGATAGATAGATAGATAGATAGAGAGAGAGAGAGAGAGAGAGAGAGAGAGAGAGAGAGAGAGAGAGGGAGAGAGAGAGAGAGAAATAACGAAAGAAAACACACCTGCTATCAGGTGCCACTATAAAGTGTAAAGAAAATAAAAAAGTGAAAACAAGATGGCTTCCAAATTATGAAATAATGTTTGTCTTTATCAATGTTATTTTTGGAACGATTGATATTTTACACACGCAGAATCAATTAAACTCCAACAGGAAATAAAGCAATAAACCATTAAATCTGCAGTCTATTACCTGGTGATAATATATATATATAATTATATATATATATGTGTGTGTGTGTGTGTGTGTGTGTGTGTGTGTGTGTGTGTGTGTGTGTGTGTGTGTGTGTGTGTGTGAGTGTGTGTGTGTTTGTGTGCGCGTGCGTGCGTGTGTGTGTGTGTGTGTGTGTTTGAATCCCGGGTTTAATCGGGGGTAACCACAGTAAGTAAGGCACTCCAATACATAGAGTATATACAAGATTTAATATAAAAATGGCTTCTACAGGACTAGAACTGTTTCATTCGAAGGAAATTATCAGGAAAGCTTTCCTGATGCCTTCCTTCAAATGAAACAGTCCTAGTCACGTAGAAGCTATTTCTTATATTAAATATATATATATATATATATATATATTTTTTTTTTTCTAGGGCGGGTAAAATTCCCGAGATCCATGGACGAGTTCTCTCCAACGGTCTCTGTCCCTCATTATCGCTGCCATTCCTGCGTCTCCAACAGACCAGTGTCTGTCCTTAGGGCATCAACATACGTTAGCCTTGGTCTTCCTCTTCCAGTGTGTCCATATATAAGTTATTCCGGGTTCAATCGGGAGTAACCACAGTAAGTAAGGTATTCTATACATAGCAGCGTATACATGTTTTAATATAGAAAAGCTTCTACAGGACTAGAACTGTTTCATTCGTGAGAAATCTTCTCACGAATGAAACAGTTCTAATCCTGTAGAAGCTTTTCTATATTTAAAATATATATATATATATATATATATATATATATATATATATATATATATATATATATATGTAGGAGGGGAGTTTTATTGTAGCACAATAAAGCAATGCAAATATCGGATAAGTAGCACTCAACAGTTTATAGGACTGGAATAATATAAAATCAAAAGATGGTTAAAAGAGTTCCATGTATTTTATTATGCGTATTTCAAAAACAAATAATATCATGTGATGATATTTGCGTTCTCATCAGATAAAATAGGGAGACATGATATGAAGCTTAAAAAACACTTGCGAGCAGTGAAGTGTTAAATCAACATATGAAAAATAAAATAAGATGGATATATGAGATTGGGAAAAAAAAAGGAAAGGAAGGGGGGAAGGAAGAGGAAGAAAGAATATAATAAGAAAAAGAAAATAATAATAAGGAAAAGATGACGGAGGAGGAGTATAAGAAGGAAGGATGAGAGAGGAGGAGAAAATGAGTGAGAGAGGGAGAGAGATAACCTTTAATACCGAGAAACAGTCTCACAGAGAGGAATCTAAAAAAAACCGTTGTAATTTAAAAATATTTTGAAATTAAAAGTTAATGAGGTTTATGGATGGTGATGCTTATGATTAAAGAAAAAGGAATTAAGAATACTATTTATTTAGGGTTTATATATTCAAGGGTTTAATAATATGTGCAAAAAGGAATTTATTAAAATGTATTATTAAAATAAAAAAATATTAAGGAGATAAGGTGAATGAAGAAATGGTTAAATGAATTATGAACTTAGAGGAATTAGTTAGGGTCCAAGTTTGTTTCTATGTATTGTAATAGGAAAAAGTAAATAATAGGTTTAATACGAGCGCAGAAGGAGAGAAGAAAGACGAAAATTCAATATATACATATTCCTTTGATTAATTAATGAATATATGTATATTTAGACTTGAACAGTAGAATGAGAGAATCAACGAAGAAGATATTTTGCGATATTTAGTTTAGTTTCTTTTCGTTCTGAATTAAATACCCACCGGAATCGACCTATAAATATATCCAATATCGATTACTTATTGGAATCAATTGGATCCACATAACCTTTTAATGTTCAGAAGAAAAATAATGGCCATCACACAATTTACTTTCTTTATACATATATTTGTTATAGAACCCAAGAAAGAAATCAATATTTTAAGTTAGTTTTGGGTAGCATGTCAATTGAAAGAAAATGTCGAACTAAATGCCTTCCAGTATTTAGATACTTCTGTCTATACTCTGGCTTCAAATAACAGCATAGGAAAATCCTCTTTCGTTTATTTGAGATCGATAAAATAAGTTATATTTTCGTTCATTCATAGCTTTCAATATTAAAGTACAAACAACCAAAGTATGCGTAAGACCTTGTTGTTGGGTGCGTTTATCAAAATCTAACATAAACACAGCAAACTCTGCAGGGCAATTCTAAATCTCACTACGACGATATTGAAATTCTCCTGAAGTGTTTTTACAGTGGCGGTTTAAATGTTGTCATTTCATGATGTGCCAATCCCGCCGAGGTTAACTTTGCCTTTCATCCTTACGGGGTCGATAAAATAAAGCACCAGTAGCGTACTGGGTCGATTTAATCGACTTTCCCCTCCCCCTAAATCACTGGCCGTGAGCCTACACTAGAAATCATTTCATGATGTGGCACATACTTGGTGTACTTGGCTGTTGTTTATCAACACTGGTGGTTGTTGGCATAGCGCAATCCACATCAGTACCATTCAATTCACTATTGTATCTATAACTCTCTAAAATAGATTTCAATACAATACTTGCAGACAGTCAACTTTACCGCTTTCTATAACGAACATTATTAAGTGTCTAATTATCGTTTAATAATTTTAAATATCTTGTAACTAATGTAATTCAGACATGTAATGAATTTCTAATAGGTACACAAATATTTATAAGTGATATTGTAAAAGATGAGTGCGTGATGAATTTATAAAAAAACAGAAGGTTTGTCATCAATAGATACGAATAGTGATCATGGGTATAGAAAAATTCTGAATGAAATGTAGGCACATTGCTGGAATTGTATAACATAACTCTGTTAGGTACGAATGGTAACGCACAAACATGTGAAACATCTCGAGCCATTGGTCGGCATATTTACAAGGAATTATAATTTACTATAAGCGGCGATTTGGCTGAGTGGTTAGAACGTCGGATAGAACCCTTTGTAGTATTCGTTTAGGTTCTCTGCTTTCTGAGTTTAAATTCCGCCGAGTTCAACATTGCCTTTCATCCATTCAGGGTCGATAAAAAGGTACCAGTTTAGTACTGGGTCGATTCTTCCTCTATATCTCTTTCTCACTTTCATACTTGTACTCTATATTATTTTGGAAGAAATCTGCTGTATTCAGATTTGGAGGGGAGATGGGCTCCGCCAGGTTGAAAAATGCCATAGAAACGCCATATGCCAATGCGATCCTCTACGAGTCCTTCAGGAGTGAAGGGACCATAGGCATACACATCTTACAATGCCAATTTAACATATTAATCTGAACTCTCTAGATATATAAACTGTAGAATGTGTTAATAGTTAATAGCGAACACGAAACAAATAATTGTGGGTCTCACATGCTGAAGCATGCACTAGAAATGGATCTGAATTAACATATTTTATAGCTTAAATAAAGGAATATGTTCTATTGGAGATGCAATCAAGATGACGGATGACGTTTAGCAAACAATCGTTTTTCCTGGAATGTTTCCTTTCCGAACAGATCGGATAATGGCTCTCAAAACAAACTACGAATGTCAGGTTAACATGAACTTTGTTGATATAACAAAAAAATGTTTAACGCCATCTCAAAGCAGATAAATGCTTTTTATAAAATCCGATATCACCACCCTCTGAAAATGCCTTGTAAAATTAAAATATAGTATATTATAATTAACACATTTGGCAAATGTTTGTGATAATTTATGTTTTGTAAGTGAACAGTAAAATTAAACCACGGTATTTCCCGGTGTCGAAGACGCTACTTTTTAACTAAAATAAGTCGCAAAAATCTACCACGCATCCTGGAGGACGAAGGTTGTTTAGTATTTTTTTTTACAAATTTTAGTTGTCAAAATTAGGGTGCGTCCTCGAAAACGAAGCGTCTTCGGCGCCGAGAAATACAGTAACTAGCTCTATGGACTTAAATGTGTGATGCTAGTCC
>OZ024745.1:127901400-127923900 GCA_964016885.1 Eledone cirrhosa
AGAGAGAAAGAGAGAGCAACAGGGAGAGGGGGGGGGGGGGTAGAAAAAGAGAGAAAGAATGAGAGCGTGGGGTGAAACAGGAGAGAGAAAGGTTAGAGTCTGTATAAGAAAGAGAAAAGGAGAGAGTGGAAAATGATTTGGGATAAGAACGAGTGAAATGGTGGTTGTGTATGTGTGTGTATTTGTGTGGATGTACGTATGTGTGGGTATATATGTGCTTGTTTGTGTATGTGTGTGTTTGTGTATGTTTATATGTCTCTGTGAATGTTTATGTGTCTAGTGTAAGGTATATGTTAAATAAAGAAAAGAGGAAAAGTGCTGGAGACAGAATTTATGAGAGAAATATCTAATTGACTGTACACACATCTCTCTCTCTCTCTCTCTCTCTCTCTCTCTCTCTCTCTCTCTCTCTCTCTATATATATATATATATATATATATATATATATATATATATGTATATATATATATATATATATATATATATATATATATACTTAATACATTAACATAGAAAGCTATTAGCGATACTCCGACCAATTTCCAACTCACTCAACAAACATTAGGAAATACCTAAGTATATATATATATATATATATATATATAACAAGAAAAAACTTAGTTAAAACCTCGTTAATCCCCTATAAATATATATATATATACATATAGGAAAAAGTATGACCCCGACGGCAGAGCTCAAGCCGTTTCAACGGCTATTTCTGGTCGAAACGGCTTGAGCTCTGCCGTCGGAGTCATACTTTTTCCTATTACCCACTCTACTACCCTAAGTATTGAGTACTCTAGTGCGTTATGGTCCATCTGGTTCCTTACCACAATTCGTTCGTTATATATACATATATATATGTGTGTGTGTGTTTGAATGAATGAATGTATGTATCAATTTGTATGCGTGTGATGTACATGTGTATATATTTATATCTCCCCTGGTTGCTATATTAATATAGGTATGTATGTATTAATGCACGTATATATGTTCTTCTGGTTTTATAATTTCACAAAGTTTTACCAATAGAGGAGAGAGAGTCGGTTTCTAACATAGACACAAGACTCTTTCATTGGAATTTACACATCATCAACTAGGTAGATATGTATGTATGCATGCATGTGTAGATATGGATGTTATTGTATGTGTGGATGTGTATGTTTTGAGTTGTATGTGTGCATGTGTATATGCTTTGTATCTGTACATGTGTATATACAGTTGTCAGATGCAAAATTTTTGGAATGTTTTACATATTTTTACTGTTCCATTAATGGATTGTACTTGTAATTTCCTAACTAGTTGTGTTCTTCCTGTTCTTGTGAAGCCCAGCTTCTCAAGATTTGTATTGAGGCAGTTACTAACATACCCCAGTGCCCCAATAATCACAGGCATAAATCTGAAGGTGTAATCAGGGTGGAGTATCTGCAGATTTCTCATCAGTTCTGCATAAATGTTCTCCTTTTCACTAATCATTGATATTATATTGACATCTGCTGAGCAGCTAATTTCCACTACTGTGCATGTTTTTCTACTCCCTGTCCCATATCATAATATTTGATCTGTTATGCCTGCATTTTATTGGGGTTTTTACTGGAACATTCCACCAGTACTCTTTCATATTATGTACATGGATGTCTTCCACATTGTTGTAGCTTTTAATGTGTTTATTATCGGGGTTATCCTTTTTATGAACTGCTTTGTACAGTGTTTTGGCCACTACATCATGCCTCATAGGTAGAGAGTACCGCGATGACATCTTTGGACAGCTGCTGATGACATGTATGTATGTATGTATGTATGTATGTATGTATGTATGTATGTATGTATGTATGTATGTATGTATGTATGTATTAATGCATGTATATAAGACGTGTAAGTTACTTCAAATAATTTGCTTAATCTTTATATCCGAGCATCGGAAACATATATGAAGTTACAAATGGTAATCGAACACCGGGTCTCAGTCTTGGATAATCACATGTGTGTGTGTATATATATATACATGTATGTATATATATATATATATATATATATATATATATATATATATATGTGTGTGTGTCTGTGTGTGTATATATATATATATATATATATATATATATATATATGTATATATGTATATATATATGTGCATATATGTATATATATATATATATATATATATATATATATATATATGTGTGTATGTGTGTGTGTATGTGTCTTTGTCTGTGTGTGTGTGTGTGTGCGTATGTGTGTATGCCTGTGTATGTCTGTCTGTGTGTGTGTGTGTATGTCTGTGTATGTCTGTGTGTGTGTGTGTGTGTGGAAAGACGAAATTACATTGCAGGGAGGTCATTAAATGTTTGAGGACATGTGATAGACAAGGATAGGAACAGCCAGACACGGAAGCAGTCAAAGACAGCAACTAATTGCTTCTACTTTTGGCACAAGGCCAGCAATAACCCAGTGTATTACTGGTACTTTATTTTATCGACCTCGTAAGGATGAAAGGCAAATTTAACCTCGGCGGGATTTGAACTCAGAATGGAAAGGGCCGTAACTCTATGCGACAAATCATGGCGTCCGACTCTCCACCGACACTGCCAATCCACCAACAAATAATTGTTTCTACTATTGGCACAAGGCCAGAAATTACCCAGTACATTACTGGTACTTTATTTTATCGACCCCGTAAGGATGAAAGGCAAAGTTAACCTCGGCGGGATTTGAACTCAGAATAGCAAGGGCTGTAACTCTATGTATCAAAGCATGGCGTCCGACCCTCTACCGATACTGCCAATCACCAGCAAATAATGTTGTGAGATAGATGTCAGAGAAAAAGTGTATTTACACGAGTGTATGAACTTGCGTGTATGTTTGTCTGTATGTGTTTGTGTGTTTATATATATTTAATGGTTTATATATAATGACGAAGTGAGAAAATGTGAGAGAGAGAACGGGAGAGGGAGTTAGAGGCAAAGGATGGAATTCAAGAAATAAATCATTACTAAATATGCAGAATGTTCTGCGCAGTGATACAAAGAGACAAAGCGGTATAGCTAACGATAGAAGTACACATATATATATACACACACACACACACACACACACACACAGAGGTATATATATATATATATATATATATATATATATATATATATATATATAGAGAGAGAGAGAGAGAGAGAGAGAGAGTGTGTGTGTGTGTGTGTCTAAACAATATAACAGAAAAAATAATAAAGAAATATAAGGATGGGGATTGAGAAGTATCTGCAATAATGTAGTGAGAGGAGGAGAGATAATGAGAGAAGGGGAAGAGAGAGAGAGGGGGTATAGAGAGAGGGGGGACATATGGGATGAAGAATAAAGTGAGAAAGAAAAGAAAATCGTAGGAAGCGAAATTTGAAACCGCGTCCCAAAGGCTACAATGCAGAATGATAATTCCCATTATCTGAAACATCATGAAGAGTGAAAATATGATAGGTTGTGGCATGTCACAGAAATACCCCGTGGGTAGAAAATTATTTATTTGAGTTGCATAGTCATCCCACATCCGCAAAAACGGCCAAGAAAGCAACAAGCAATCACAACAAATAACGAAAAAGCAAACATGACGAAATTCAATGGCGGCATGTTGTCGATAGAAATAAAGACGTAGTGACGGGTGTTATTGGCAAAAGAGAAATAAATAGATGTTCAACGGCTGGTAATGTTCAGATACATAATATATTTCTATATTTCTGTATTATCGGAAGAGTAGATAAAATATATTTAGAGGAATCCTTGTAAGAATTTAGTCAGAAATATATACAGCCTCAGTCAACACAGACAAAGGGACATGTTTATGTGTTTGAATTGACAAAACAAGGTAATATTTACTAAAAACATGTAGGGGCTTTTATTCATTTATTCCTGGCTGCGAATCATCTAAATTTTCAGCAGTGATCGGCCGATATCACAATACCATTCTCAGTTGGGTCACATTTTTCAAATATCAAACTCTCTCTCTCTCTCTCTCTCTCTCTCTCTCTCTCTCTCTATATATATATATATATATATATATATATATATATATATATATATATATATATATATATATATATATTTATTAAAATAACAGATTAAAGTTTAAGCAAAGAATCGCTAGTTTCAGAAGATCCCATTAAGGGTGAAAGCAGCGATTCTTTGCTTAAACTTTAATCTGTGTTTTTAATAAATATTTGCTCTACGGTTCTTACATATTTGATATATATTTATCCTTATCGAGCCCTCTTTGGATTTTAGTCTTCAAATTTATTATTATTACTATTATATATATATATTATTAGAAAGTGAGGTTTTTTACAAAATGAAAAATAACCGAGGTGTCCTACGCGAGTGAAAGTATAAAGGAAAAAAAAAAAAATACATATATATATATAAGGAAAAAAGATGAAATCGAAAATGCAACTGGGGTCTTTTTAAGAATATTTATTTGTTTCCTTTACCGGTTTCTCAGTTCTTATCCTTTTTAAAAGTAGAGTTGAGATGGAGGGTTTGTGAAAAACCACAAACCACAAACAAGCATAAGAACTGTGAAACCGGTAAAGGAATCAAATAAATATTCTCCAAAAGACTCCAGCTGCATTTTCGATTTCATCTTTTTTCCTTATACTTTCACTCGTGTAGGACATCTCGTTTTTTTTTCATTTAAAAAAAAAAACACATTCTCTTATATATATATATACAATCGAATTTGCAACTGCGATTAGCAGTTTTCGAAATCAATCTTCTGAGGCTGGTACGAAGCACTCAATAAGGTGATGTCGATAATTCGATAAAGTATAGCTCAGAGTAATAACAATACGTTACGGGTGTGAGACAGTGAAAATTGCGACCGGAGACATGTTGCCACATTGACACTACAACAACGAAAATACAAACAGGTTAAAGACAAACCTGGACCTGATCGATAGATATATAAATATCGATCGATAGATATTATATAAATCGGTGGATTGGCAGTATTGGTAGAGAGTCTGACACCATGCTTTGCTGCATAGAGTTACGGCCCTTTATGGTCTGAGTTCAAATCCCGCCGAGGTTAACTTTGCCTTTCATCCTTACGGGGTCGATGAAATAAAGTACCAGTAATACACTGGGATAATTGCTGGCTTTGTGCCAAAGTAGAAACAATTATATAAATATCTCCGATTGGTTTCTGGGAATACGAAAGCTACACTCCGAGTTGCAATATGCAAGCCAGTATATGTATGTTAGTTTTTCAGGCTAGACTCATATATTCTAAAGAAAATCATTATTAGATTTATTTGTGTCAACTTGTGTATTTTATACGAATTCTTAGTTTTGTTTCTGTTTACTTGTCTTGTTGTCTTGTCTTGCTAATTCATATAGCAATCAATTTACTATCCAATTCAGAATAACACAACAGCATTTTTATTGGAATTGCTACCCGTTACTAATTAATACATCTATAATATACCCATAAGCTTTAAATATGTGTAACACATATATATTAACACTGATCAGTTCCCCATGTAATCTTCTTTTTCCTCTTCTTCGCCTACATATTCCTGAGAGACTGGTGGGCACAGAGTCCTCAAACATTCCTTCCGGCGGGGTCATGTAAGAAGCAGCCGTCTTCAACTCATCCGGCTGGTTCGCCAAGCGTTATCAGCCAAGTTCATGGATGTTATCCAATCATCTTGCTCGGGGTCTACCCCTGGGTCTCCTACCTGTTGTTTTCGCCCGTAAAATCTGTCCAGAGAAATTCTTTCCTGAGAAATTCTAATGAATGTAGTCACTTAGCCAAATTAAAAGAAACATAGTAATGAGAGTTAAAAAATTAAGGCAACCGACTGCTTTGTCTGATCATTAATTCCCAAGTAAGTGAATTTGTTTGGTTAAATTCTCTTATCTCTGTTTCTTTTTTTTTTTTTAACAATGATTGCCAATTTATCTTTTTTTAACGTTCTGTCTCCGAGCAAAATTTCCATGACAGGCAATGGATTACATTAATTTTCATTTCCTTACTAGGTATGTTGTTTTAATTTGGTTAACTGACTACTTTAAGAACTGGTGATAGTTAATATTTTAAAGATCTACATCTAGAAAACAAACCCGAGCTGATAAAAGCGATTTTCTTTCTTTCTTACTTTCATCTTTTATTTTCTTTCTTTCTTTCTTTCATTTTCTTTCTTTCTTTCATTTTTTCTTTCTTTCTTCCTGTCTTTCTTTCTTTCTTCCTCTCTCTGTTTCTTTCGTTTTTCCGGTAGTTAATGGAAGATAAACTTGGAAACGGCACCCAAGAGTGTGTAACACGTCACTCTTCTTCTTCTTCTTCTTCTTTTTCTTCTTCTTCTTCTTCTCATTATTATTATTAATCCACACACACACACACGCGCACGCACAATCATACACACATGCGTACAAGGTGCCATATACATTTACATCAAATTATAAAAATATCTTTATCAGTTTAAATATACATATTTGTTATACGATCCACGTGAAAATAATCAAATAGCAGTGAAATCTATATAACGCCTCTGATAGCATTGTGAAAGAAGTTATCCGTGATTTAAGTTAAACAAGATAGTGAATCAGATAGCGTGTGTATCTATCATAACAAACATAGTAGATCACATTCTATGATTGCTTGTATTTATATACCTATTTGCACACAGACACACACGCGCGCGCGCACATACACACACACACACGCACATACACACACACACGCACGAACACGCGCACACATACACACACACGCGTCACGCACACACACGCACACACACACGCACGCACACACACGCACACCCACTCACAAACACGCACGCACACACACGCACACACACTCACAAACACGCACAGACACACATGTGCGCGCGCGCACAACGCACATACGCACACACACACGCACGCACGCACACCCACAAACAAACGCACACATACACACACACACACGCACGTTACGTCAATACTCATCTTTTTCCATTTATCTGAGGGTTCTAGGCCCCATTATCAGGCTAAAATTTCTTTGGTAAAAAATGTGGTGAAAGCTATTTTATTATATATATATATATATATATATATATATATATATATATATATATATATATATATATATATATATATATATTATAACGAAGGAAGTGTGGTAAGGAACCAGGTGGACCATAGCGCACCAGAGTACTCAATACTTTGGGTAGTAGAGTGGGTAATAGGAAAATGTTCAAGACCCCGGCGGCAGGGCTCAAGCCGTTTCGACGGCTATTTCTGGACTCAGAAATACCCGTCGGAACGGCTTGAAATCTGCCGTCGGGGTCTTGAACATTTTCCTATATATATATAATATATATATATCTATATATATGGGTGTGTGTGTGTGTGTGTGTGTGTGTGTGTGTGTGTGTGTGTGTGTGTGTGTGTGTGTGTGTGTGTGTGTGTGTGTATAAGTATATATATATGTATATATATATATATATATATAATAAATAAGTACAATATCGGAGAAAGCTTTTTAGCGATACTCCGGCCAAATTCCAACTCACTCAACAAACATTAGGAAATAAGTGATTATATTCCCAATTATGCGTTCGGGGTGCTAACTAAAAGTATTGCGTGGAAAATTGGCTGTATTATTTCATATGAGACATATCGAATATATCTCTTCCCAGACGGACGTCTCGTTTCATTATAGGATTCCTACAATTTGGGTTAAATTATACCAATTTATGTAGGAGCTTGTATACCATCAATAGATATATATTCAAGTGAGCTCCTATAATTCATCAGTGGGTGCCCCAATAATACTAATATTGATAATCTAACCAACATCAGTATTTAACGATAATCATCATCTGTGCCTGAGGTATCTGTCAGGTATATATATATATATATATATATATATATATATATATATATATATATATATATGCAGATACATATATGTGTATGTGTGTGTATGCAATAATATATACATATAGATAGATATATCTACATATAAATACAGACATATATGTGTATATGTAGCTATGTATGTGTTTGTATGTTTACGTGTGTATATGAATTGTTAATAAAGCAACATTAGCGATATTTCTCAATACCATGAATTACATTCAACAAAATATATTTGAAGACAACATTACGCTACATACTCACCATTAAATCGTATTATTTTGAATAAATGTAGTAATGGATGAATGATCGATTAATGTAGATAGTACCAATAATCGAATAAATTTCAATATGTATGAAATTGCTTACCCGATCAATATTATTAGGACATTCACATGACATTATTACTCCAGCCAAGAGTGGTGGATTGGCAGTATCGATAGAGAGTCGGACACCATGCTTTGAAGCATAGAGTTACATCCCTTTATGATCTGAGCTCAAATCCCGCCGAGGTTAACTTTGCCTTTCATCCTTACAGGGTCGATAAAATAAAGTACCAGTAATGCACTGGGTAATTGCTGGCCTTGTGCCTAAAGTAGAAACAATTATTACCCCAGCCTTAAATTGATCTATGATAGAAACTCTGTTTTCTTTTATTACCTTCCAATTGAAAAGAGGTTTATTCTTGGGTCTCGAATGTTCGTCCCCACTCACTTATTAAATTTTCAGGCTTTTCCCATCCCTTACTCCCGCTCTTATTCCACCTCCACACTTATCAAATTTTGGTAATCTATCTTCAGCGAAATTTTATTTCAAGTGGTAGCATTCTTGCGACAATTAATTTTTTTCATACATTAAAAAGCATTATACGTGACAAAAAACGTACATTACTAGAAATTCCATATGTTATAAAATATATATGATGGAGTCTGAATATATAAACTAAACAACTATTTCTGATTTTAAAAAAAAAATCAACGGAGAAAGCTTAGAAAAATTACCAATAATTCAACCCCCGCTTATCCCCCACCCCGCTTATTTCACCTCTACTTATTCCACCTCTATTATTTGGGACCCGAGAGTAGTTTTTTGGCATCTTTTCTTTAAAGAATCCTGTTCCGATTGAAATAATTGTTTCTACTTTAGGCACAAGGCCAACAATTACCCCCAGTGCATTACTGGTGCTTTATTTTATCGACCCCATAAGGATGAAAGGCAAAGGTAACCTCGCCGGGATTTGAACTCAGAATGTAAAGGGCCATAACTCTATGCTGCAAAGCATGGTGTCAGACGCTCTACCGATACTGCCAACCCACCACCCTTGATTGAAATAATACGAACATTACGTTCACAGCGACAATTTACAGCCAAAATTTTACATCTGTCAAAATATGAATACATGGGTTAATATTGTTTAAGATACAACGACCATTACTGAAATAATGTTGGTTATACGCCTTCTCGATCGTGGCTGTAAGTAACGAATCAATAACAAAAATAACAACAAAAACAATTGCGGTTAGTAAAGCCGAACATAGACAAAGAAACGCAATAGTTTAAAGTTTTTAAGTTTTCCATCAATGTTCACAGGACTATAATGCTCATGGGAATGTCTTGGAGATTAACTGTTCCGCTTCTCTTTCTGGCTATGAAATGTATGACTAAACTACATATTCATATATTTATAAATACCAGCAAGAAGCGGATCAAAGATAAAATTGTTATTACCCACATCTCCTAAAAGGTATAATTAATTATGAGTTGTGGGCTGAATTGAAAAGAATCAATATATCATTTGAACAATACAGAAAATGACATATGAAAGAGAATATTGAGAAGGCAGTGTTAAGTTTTATAGAATGTTCCCTCGAGTAGCTATGTGTTTGTCAATATATTTCATTGAGCACATGCATGCACGTGTTTATTGCGTTCAAACATGGCCGAGTGGTTAAGAAGTTTGCTTCGTAATTATGAAGTCATTCAGGCGATTCTGTTGTTTGGAATCTTGGAATGCCTTTAAGTAAAAGTTCAGTGAGTGCGACAAATTAAATACTCATTGCTGAAAGCGACAGAAATAAAATTACATTATTTCACTTTGCCTTTCATCCTTACGGGGTCGATAAAATAAAGTACCAGTAATGCACTGGGTAATTGCTGGCCTTGTGCCAAAAGTAGAAACAATTATTTACACCACTGTCCTTAATATCTGCTTTAATCTCTGTGTGTGGTACTTCAGTTTAAGGCCAGCAATTGCCCAGTGCATGATTGGTACTTTATTTTATCGACACATTTTATTTTATAATGATATTTAGTTACAGGCAATGGTCTTGTGGTTAAGGCATTCTTTTTACAATCATATGTCTTAGAATTCGATTCCACATTAGGGTAGCGTCTTTCAATGTATCCTCGGAATGACTAAAACATATTTTGTTAAACTAGGTCTACGTTAACTGCGCAAGAGTTCGTCAGATGGACAAGACCTGCTGTTGAATGATATATGTCAGCAATTATCTGGATTAATTCCAGCATTGGATCACTGGATGTCTTTAAATGATATACAAATTATGACAGGCAAAAAACTGGGATCAACCAATGGATTCTCCCCAGATTTTTCCCTTCGAGGATATTTTTCGAAACTATTTATGGCGCTGTCCTACCCAGTCTGACAGATATAAAATATAATTCAACTATTTAAAGAATACAAATATAATTATTAACATAAACGTCGTAAGTCAACTGTTTATGTTGTGTATATATTGTATGATTGTTCATGTAGATGGCATTATAATAGTTGTTGCTCTTTACACAAAATAGTGGTATAAGTATCGCTTTCCTATTAAGTACCTACTTTTGTTCAGATTTCTGTACAATGAAGCTGTATTGCCCATTAGTGTTTCGTATCTAGATTTGTTTCGTAGGTTGTGGTGTATCATATGGAATTCCGAACGAAAATCGGCGGTTAATAATAGAAGCGGCACTTATATCGGAATTCGTTGACAAGCCCAATATGCTTGCAACACGAACAGCATACTTACGACATAAACACTAAATTACGATGTACAAGTTTAACGCTCAAGCTTTAAGAGTCAAATTCCAGAAAGAATTGCTTAATATTTTATATACAGATAAAATAGGGATACATGATATGAAGCTTAAAAAACACTTGTGAATAGTGAAGTTTTAAATCAACATATGAAAAAATAATTTAAGATTGATGTATGAGATTGGGAAAAAGTGAGGGGGTTGGAAAGGTAAGGAAGAGGAGGAGATGAGAATAAAGAATGGTGGGGGAGATGTATAAGAAGGAAGGATGAGAGAGGAGGAGAGATGGGTGATAGAGAGAGAGAGAGAGAGAGAGAGAGAGAGAGAGAGAGAGAGAGAGAGAGAGAGAGAGAGAGAGAGAGAGAGAGAGAGAGAGAGAGAGATAGGAGAGAGAGAGATAGCCTTTACAACTGAGAAAAACAAATATATTGTCTCAGAGAGAGAAGTTAAAAAGCCGTTGGAAGATAATAGATAATTTAAAAGAATTTGAAATTAAAAGTTAATGAGGTTTATGCATGAAGAGAAAAGGGAATTAAGAATAATATTAAATTAAGGTTTGTATATTGAAGGGTTTAATAATATGTGCAAGGAAAAGAAATTATTAATATGTATTATTAAAATAAAAATATTAATGTTATTAAGGATATAAACAGAAAAGAAGGAGCAGAATGAATGAGTTATGAATTTAGAGGAATTAGTTAGGGTTTAAATTTGTTTTTATGTAATGTAATATGTGTGCGTAATATGTGTACGTAAATAGTTTGTTTAAAAATGAGCGCAGAAGGCAAAGAAGAAAAGAATGTTTAAGGAAGAAAATATCTAACATCAAAAAATATATATGTTTACGAAATATTTTCTAGTGGTAATAATATAATATATTAAAAGAAATTAGTTAGGATTTAAGTTTGTTTTTATGTATTGTAATATGTAAAAGTCAAACGAGCATGTAAGGATGAGATACTAGAGATTTTTAAGGAAGAAAAATCTAACGTAAAAAAAAATGTTTATGTTTACGAAGGACTATTAAAGGTAATACTATAATGTATTAAAAAAATAATAATTTTTATGGCCAATGATATGAGAAAAGATGGAAGAATGGATAATGTTGTGGTGAGTAATAATAAGAATTGAGAAGTAGTTAGGAAGAAAAAGTACAGATTAGAAGTTAGAAATTAAAAAGAAAAGAGGAAGAAAGGAAAGTGATAAAGAGGAATGATATAGAATGAGTACCTTGTATTATATAATATATAGTAAATAATATTGAAATATGGTAGAAAGATGGGTATATTTTTTAAAGATATATAAGCGTTTGAGAAAAAGGATTTTAAACTAGTAGGTATTAGATATTAGCTGTATACTTTATGGAATGTTCTGTGGAATTTATGCAAGCAGAGAGAAAATAAATCCGTGCGTCTATTTATTATAAAATTGAAATTAGACATAATGGTAAATTTCTCAGCTAGGCAAAGATTATATGTTCTGGATAGGGAGGCATTCAAATAGGGAGAGGCAGAACAAACTTTTCTCCAAGAGATGTTATAGTTAATATTTTTGTCTTTCAAGGACCATATGATTTCTGAGAGTGCCGTGTTAGTTCTTTTAAGTTGGTATTTAAAAGACGAATTGTGATTATAAAATCTAGCTTTGAAGGAGGTGGAAGTGGAACCGAAATAGGTAAAGGAATTGGTATCAGTTATAACCTTACACTCATAGACTAAGTTTTTATCAAGACAATGGTTATTGAGAGGACATTTAGTTCTAACAGGGCAATTACAATTACGATTAGAGAAATTAACAGAGTTATTAACAAGTGACCTAGTGTTATTTATAGGAGGAATTGGATTGGAGAAGTTATTTACGATAGGAATAATAGTTTCCTGATTTAGATTGGTATTATGAACATTCAACGAAGTTACGTTTGACGTCGTATTTAGATTGGTATTATGAACATTCAACGAAGTTACGTTTGACGTCGTACAGAATCTAACCTAGAGTTAACAATGACGTCGGGAATACTACTGCTATTATTATGACGCTCAGTGTTGGAAGGATGTGATTTAATATTTAATATTTTATTGTTGTGTTTAGATATAATGTTAGAGATGTTGGAAGAGGTGGAATAAGAAAATTTTTTTGTATGTTTGTTAAAGATTTTACTATAGATATGTGAGGGAGGGAAGCATTTATCTAAGGCCCTAAAGAATAGTTTAGGAATATTATTATTAATAGAAATAGAGAAAGGAGCATTATACCAGATTATATTTTTGTATCTAGGTCTTTTATTTAAGTTATTGGAATGATCATAATTTATTATTTTACTGTAAGACCTTCTAGGATTGCTTTTTTACTGTATTTAATTTTATCAGGATAACCAGCTTTAGAAAGCGCAATATTATAGTAATTGGCGTTATCATCGAAGATATTTTTTATTAGAGGATAGGTTTGATATTCTTTTTCCAATATTACTGACTATAGCATTTTTAATGTTAGTGGGGTGGTTAGATTTAAAATTAACATAATTTAGATTCTCATTGTTTTTATGGTAAGGGTAATATAGGCCAGTGTCAAGATTAAGGGATATATCCAAGAAGTTAGCTAGTTTGACGTTGTTATCAAATTCAATTTTAAGGTTATGTTGCTTAAAGAGATCACATATATTCTTCTTAATAATATTAAGGTTAACTAAGTTGTAATTTAAGATAGTAAAAAAGTCCATCGTCACTATAAATTCCACCGCGAAGTTGAGGAATTTTCCGATTTAAAGAATTCAAAATAAAAATACCAATCAAATCAGTCAATTGCGATGAATCGGAAGCACCCACTGTGATATCAAAGTTATTGGAAGTATCGGCTCTAGTCCAGTATTCATTGTTGAATTCTAAGATGGTTTTTCTTGCGGTGAGAATGATGTGAAGTTCATCTGTGGTGATGTCAGAATATTTAAATGCGAAAGATAGAGCATTGTTGAGAAGTGAAGGCGAAATAGAAGAATAGTAGCTGGCAATATCAAATTGAATAAATTTGTGTTTGTTTTTCTTATTCAGGCTGTTGAACTAGCCAATTACTTCAGATGTACCAAACCATAAATTTAAGTTAGAAATAGAGCAATTAGAACGAACCTGTGGGATAATTCTATCCAAGATGGCTTTACTAACAACCCCCAGATCTGATTTAGAGGGGGCAATTAGTCTAACAGGTAGTTCCGTTCGAAAATTACTTTTGTGATCCTTGAGATTTATCCTCGGAGTTCTTGGGAGGAATGGTTCGGTCTTTTTTTCAATGCCAAGTTTTGACATAATCTCAGAAGCTTCAAAGTTTATAGATTCCAAATTGTCATGGTTAGTTTTACGATAGTTCTTCCTTAGTTCCTTAAGGATAAGGTTATTATAGTTATCCCTAGATATACCATATAAATTATTAGTTTTGTCGGAGTGGACTAAGACATTTTTAGAGGAATTAAGGTTTAAAATCGTATTCCTGAGATTTACAAGGTGCTCTTGTCCTCTGCAAGGGTTTCTCTTGAATTTAAAACTTCTTATAATATTAGTTAATTCTTCCTCGAACTGCACTAGATTTTTATTGGAAGGAGGATGTCTTCTAGAGTTAAATAAATGATCAAGAAAGTTATGTTCCTTAGTATAGACATTTCCTTTTTGGCGCTGGTCGTGGAAAAAAGCTATCCATCTAAGCCTTCTCATAAAGGAGTCAGTTTTTTCAATCAGAAGTTTGGTGAATTCAGATTTACCAGGTATAGGAATGTCTTTAGATGAAGTGGTAATGTTGTAATAATTCATGTTGTAGAAGAAAAATTAAAGACCATCAAAAGGTATCAGATATGAGGGTTAGCGCTCAAACAGTTAAGGAGCTAGTTAATGTAGGAGGTGAGTTTTATTGTAGCACTATAAAGCAATGCAAATATCGGATAAGTAGCACTCTACAGTTTGTAGGACTGGAGTATAAATAATATAAGATCAAAACCTTAATTTAATATTATTTACAAACCTTAATTTAATATTATGCTTAATTCCTTTTTCTCTTCATGCATAAACCTCATTAACTTTTAATTTCAAACTCTTTAAAATTATCTATTATCTTCCAACGGCTTTTTAACTTCTCTCTGTGAGACAATATATATTTTTTTCTCAGTTGTAAAGACTATCTCTCTCTCCTATCTCTCTCTCTCTCTCTCTCTCTCTCTCTATCACCCATCTCTCCTCCTCTCTCATCCTTCCTTCTTATACTCCTCCCCCACCATTCTTTATTCTCATCTCCTCCCCTTCCTTACCTTTTCCAACCCCCCTCATTTTTTCCCAATCTCATACATCAATCTCAAATTATGTTTTCATATATTGATTTAAAACTTCATTATTCACAAGTGTTTTTTAAGCTTCATATCATGTATGCCTATTTTATCTGATGAGAACGCAGATATCATCCCATGATGATATTTGTTTTTGAAATGCGCATAATCAAATACTTGGAACTCTTTTAACCATTTTTTGATCTTATATTATTTATACTCCAGTCCTACAAACTGTAGAGTGCTATTTATCCGATATTTGCATTGCTTTATTGTGCTACAATAAAACTCACCTCCTACATATATATATATATATATATATATATATATATATATATACGTAAAAGGTAAACTGAAATAACAACACAAACGGTACAGTATATGGAAGCAATATATTAGGTTAACGTTTGAAATAGCAGGAAAAGGGTCTTAACGTTTCGGACGCTAGTCCTTCATCGGAAGAAAGAATAAGAAATTATAAATTGCAAGGGACGGGCGGGGTAGAATTAGAGAAAAATAAAAGTTCCATTCATGTTGCCTTGCGTATGTGTGTGTATGTATGGGCTATTATAATCTAAATAAAATCTAATTATATCCAGAGTAAATTTGACATAGGTCTAATATATGCTATATTGTCTACAAATATTTCTCATCTAATTAACTACATTGCCAAACGAATGCACGCCATGCAAATTAGACTAACTATATCAGTTAAATTCTAATTGGTATTTGACATACATAGAGACTGCTATATAATTCTCTACGTAACCGGAAGTAAAAGAGTAGTTATCTCAGATAACGCAGCTAAATATAACGGCATTAGTTTACTCAAATGAATGAATGAGAATTAATGAAATCTAGGTCGCAAAGGTAAAAAGCCCTGAAGTATTCACAGAATTGGTTAGTAATTGAAAGTATAAGATGCTATACAAAGTAAATCATGATGTGCCGAATCTTAAAATTATAAATATAACTGGATTAAATGTATCTGAAATATGCTAAAACATAATATAATGTAATATATAACACACACACACACACACACACACACACACACACACACACACACACACACACACACACACACACATATATATATATATATATATATGTTTATATATATTGGGTCATCAAGTATGAATTTTGTAGAAATTTGTGTGAAAAAAGAAATTTCTACAAATTTCATACTTGATGACCCAATATATATACATATATATATATATATATATATATATATATATATATATATATATATATATATATATATATATATATATACTGCATATATATATATATATATGTGTGTGTGTGTGTGTGTGTGTGTGTGTGTGTGTGTGTGTGTGTGTGTGTGTGTGTATGTGTGTGTGTGTGTATATATATATATATACTGTATATATATATATGTGTGTGTATGTGTGTATATTATATATTTGTACATATATAGACATATACACATATGGATATACACGAATACGCACACACACTCAAACACCCTCTCATATATGTATTATATTTTACATATATATATTTACACAAATGTATATATATATATTTTTTTTATCAATATATATATACATACATATATATATGTGTGTGCGTGTATATATAAAAGGTAAACAGAAATAACAACTAAAACGGTTCATATATATATATATATATATATATATATATATATATATATATAGTAATAATAATAAATTTGAAGACTGAAATCCAAAGAGGGCTCGATAAGGATAAATATATATCAAATATATAAGAATCGTAGAGCAAATATTTATTAAAATAACAGATTAAAGTTTAAGCAAAGAATCGCTGCTTTCACCCTAACGGGATCTTTTTAAACTATATATATATATATATATATATATATATATATATATATATATATATATATGTATATATATTTTTTTTAAAGTAAACAGAACAAAAAAACAAAAAAAAACAAAATAAACGTGGAAACGAAGAGGCAGTACAAATGTTATTATTATTAGTTTCACGCTTGAGAGTGGGTCTGGAACATAAAATAGAATTGGTACATACGTACACACACATGTGTTAGTAAGTACAATGTATTCCAAATATTTCAAGATCTGAGTGTCATTTAGACTACTCAGCTTTTTATTAAAGTAGTTGTTATATTACCATTATTAAATTGAACTTAAAGTTTCCAATATTCACTGCTTTACGCATAAGTATTTACTATTCGCTCACACACACGTATATATATATATATATATATATATATATATATATATATATATATATATTACATTTATATATTTACATAAATACATTACACGTTACATACATTCACACATACACACACACATACATACTTTCATATATATATATATATATATATATATATGTGTGTGTGTGTGTGTGTGTGTGTGTGTGTGTGTGTATGTATATATTTATATATGCATATATACTTTTTTACTCTTTTACCTGTCCTACCTATCGGGCTGATGTCTATATTCTGATCTAAAAATCATGTCGTTTTGAATATAATAATAAGTAGCTAAAAGTATACCTACCATTCCACTCTCATGAATGAATAAGAATTAATGAAGACTAATTCAAGAATGTAAAAATGCTCCAAGTATTTACAGAATTAATCAATAATTGAACGCTAAAAACCTATGCAAAATACGTCTGGATATGCTGAATTTTATACCAACATTATTATAGGCGGTAATTGTATAATTGTGATGGCGTTTAGCTTTTAGTTAAGTCGACTGCCTGGTTATCGTATGGTTGAGAGCTCGGGTCCTCGACGGGGAAACACAATGTGTCCCTCTTCAGAAGAGTCTATTTCACTTCGCTGCAACCAATTCAGATGGTAAAGATGAGTTCTGCCTGTAATTCAAATGGTTCTAATTTATATATTTTATATTTACCTGGAACTCCGGACCAAACCCGATCCCGAGCAGCCTGACCGTAGCGACATACGATGGTGTGGGACGGCAAGGGCTTCCTGCTTCAGGAGCTGAGCTGCAAACTCATCGACTTGTCTGGGTTATACTTTAAAGTTTTCAACGTTTAAGGTGGTGCGGACTACTTCGATTTCCGATGTATTCGACAACATCACAGTGACGTCATTTGCATATAGTATTACTAGGCGAATAACTCTACTGTAATTTACATCACTAATATCACCTTATTATTATTATTATATTTTTTTAGGGCTGTGGATTGGCAGCATCGGTAGAGGGTCTGACGCCATTCTTTATGGTCTGAGCTCAAATCCCGCCGAGTTTAACTTTGCCTTTCATCCTTACGGGGTCGATAAAATAAAGTACCAGTAATACACTGGGATAATTGCTCGCCTTGTGCCAAAAGTAGAAACAATTATTATTATTTATTTTATGGTGGTAGATTGGCAGTATCGGATACCATGCTTTGACGCATAGAGTTATGGCCCTTGCCATTCTGAGTTCAAATCCCGCCGAGGTTAACTTTGCCTTTCATCCTTACGGGGTCGATAAAATAAAGTACCAGTAATGCACTGGGATAGTTGCTGGCCTTGTGCTAAAAGTAGAAACAATTATTAACATTATTATTTTTTTTTGGGGGGGGGGATTATAGCGCTTTTGGTCCAACATTTTGACTTATCCCCATGAAGGGTGTTATTACACACTTCGAGTAGTGCATCAACTAAGGCTTCAGTTTTCTGAACATCAAGTGTAATGCCATCGAGTTCTGCTTCTGTTTTTGAATGTCTTCATTGTCATCAAGTGTTCATCTTTTATGAAATCGTCAGTAATGATTGGTAACGTACTGTCAACTATTCGTGTGATATTTTGTTCTCGTATAGCACGTGGTTGACCAAAAAGATTTTGGAAGTCAGATTTGTAATAGAGGAACAAATTTCTTCAAATGGCTCTCCCGTATAAATTTCTGATATTGTCACTCTGAATTTTATGAAAATCTGTAAGAATAATATTTAATTTTGGTGAAGTATTCCACGTTGAAACAAATATGGTTATCAACATTAGAGAACGTAGCGCATATTGCATCTCCCAGAAAAGTTAAGAGTATGATATCATCTACATATCATGAGAAGACACAAACGTAGCAGGTTTTGAGCAGCCTGCGCACAAGCTGTTCCAGAAAAGCGAGTAAGTAGGCTTACTGGACCCCAATGGAAAATCTGATTAAAGAACACTTTGTATGTGATTTCTATAATGTTGAGTAAAGTCAGTGGATGTCTGAGGGAATGTGTTTTCTAGAGTTAGGTAGAATTGTTTACACAACAGTTAGTTGACCATACCGAGAAAAATTGTTTCACCTTAGCGGATCCTCAGCTCGTAATCACGGGTTACGAGCTGGGGATCCGCTAAGGTGAAACAATTGTTCTCGGTATGGTGAAGTAACTGTTGTGTAACCACTTCTATATATATATATATATTTCCAGGGGTACTTAGTACTTGTGGGGATATTAATCTCCTTTTATATATATATATATATATATATATATATATATATATATATATATATATATATACAAAATTAAAATAAATCAAAATGAATTTAATCTAAATCAAAATTATGGGTGTCATGCCAGAAAGGCATGCGCCTTATCACCCGCAAAATAAGCTCTAAGATTCTAATGAATAGGTCCGAGCATTTTATATACCTATACATTTGTTCCGAAAGTACTGCATGTGTCCGAAGAACCTGCAGATGTAGAGTCAGACAGATCCATACAATGATCGTGTCTCGAGCTATCTGCCGGCGAAACAATTGTAACACACAATAAACTCAGTCCAGATGCATCATTGATTTTTCGTTTTACATTATATATATATATATATATATACTTAGTCCGAAGAGCTTTTGATTCCAGAGTCGAGCCAAATAGATACAGATCTAGCCTTGAGCTGATCAATCGCGAAACGTGCGTCAAACCTCAATAAATTTAATGAAGATCTAACACCTCGTCCTTTTCATTATTTTTTATATATACGTATATATGCATATACATGTTTATATACATATGTGTCTCCAAAATGACTGACTGAATACGCACGGGTTTTCTCCTTTTTTTTTGTCATTTTAATCGTGCCTTCCTCTTCTCAGTCATTAACTTTCTATTTTATCTTCTATTTCTTACTATATTTTCTGATGAAAGTCTAGTGTCCGAAACGTTAAGATTCTTTTCCAACTATATATTTCTTTTCCAACGATATATTTCTTCAATGTATCGTATCGTTTGCTTTATTATTTCTGTTTACTTATTACACACACACAAACACACATATATAATATGTATACATACATGCGTACGTACGTACATACATACATACTTACACACATACATACATACATACATACATGTATATAATCCTATTTGTTGGAGTAGAAAGAGAGTATATGAACATTAACCAGTATATTTAAAATATACAAAGTAGTAATGGTGATGATGATGATGATGATGATCAGGAGGAGAAGGAGCAGGAGGCGAATGGGGAGGAGGAGGAAGAGAAGGCGGCATATGTGGAAAATGATTAATATTTTGAGTATAATGGTAAAATAAGTTCAGTCTCTGGAGGCTGGACAGTATACTAATTATAGTTAATACCAACAGCCCAAGAATACTCGCAGTATTTCAGCCCTCATCTCTCCCCCATCATCACCATAGCCCCCACCATCCCGAAAATCCTAATGTCCTCAAACATCGACACAACTACTCACCTCTCTCTATATTACAACTCCCCGTTATATATAAGGCTTCATGTCGTGTAATTACGCTTAGTCGTTGACAAATAGACAGAAAAGTAAAAACAAATAAATGAATGAATAATCTATCATATAAATATGGTTCGCATACATTCGTATCGATGTGTTCACACATTGCCACAGACATATACAAACATACACATACAGCAGACAAGAGCATATACACATATACACACGCACATACACACAAACAAATCATACAAAGCATGCACGCATTATACATATACGCAAATACAATCGAACAAACGTGGCAATTTCTTTACTGTAGCTAGATATAGCAGCTAAATATGTCTGAAATAGCAGCTAAATATCTCTCAAATTATATCCTAATCTATATATAAATGTCTGCGATTCTGCCACAACACGTAAAGAAAGAGGAGTAGTTTCACTGCCTCATACTACTCCTCTCTCTTTACGTTGTATGTGTGTGTAAAAGGAAGGGGATGCGTGTCTGTGTTTGCACGTTTATATACTCATACATATAAATGTATGCATATGCACATATACACCTGGCTGATTGGTAAGAGAATTAGATTCGCAATCGTGAGGATGTGAGTTCGATTCCTGGACCGGGTGACGCGTTATGTTCTTGAGCAAGACAGTTTATTTCACGTTGCTCATTCCACCTGGAGTTGCACCCGATAGATAGTATTAGAAATTGGAAAGACCAACGGAAACATTGTTTCATCGGTCCAATTTGATGAAAGTCGACAGACTGTCTGTATGCACATACACATGCGCACCAACATACACATACGCGTCAGCGTATGGAAAAAATCCTAGTATCTTAAAACGAAAGAAACAATGGATAATACATTCCCACTCACACTTTGTGTTCTAAAATATAAAATATATAGAGTAGGTAAGAGTGACAATACAATGGCTGAATTGGTGATAGTGAATATCATGACGCATCATATTGGAACAAATCAAATGGAATCTCTTATTGAATTAGAAGCCAAATCTCTCCGAAGCCAGAGCTAACGGTCTTATAAATATTGGATAATATAGATCTAAGTTGTATCTATGGAAGTAAGATGATCATATTGTCAAGGAGTTCAGCGCAGAATGACTGGATTCTTTTTCGGTTCCCTGCATGGAATCCAGAGCAAATGTCTTCTACCCTGAACTTGTATCCACGCAAACATCAAATGTGACGTTGGATACAATGAACTCCTTCAGATATACTTAACGTGTTTTCAGGGTAGTTTAAAGCAAGAGTACGTTTAGTGAAAGATAGTTTTGCAAACATTCGGATCAGATTTTCGATCTGAAAAGGTTAGAGTTATGCGCCGCATTATATAGACATTTTAATGGTTTGTATCTCAATACACTACTGGACTTTAAGGCCCCATATAATATATATAGGCCTTTTCTTTGGAAAAAAAGCAGAAATGAGGAAATCATGGTTAAGAAAACATAATTTATATGTTTGATTCATCAGGGCTAATTTAGATATTAACACCACTAATACAAGTATGGTAGCCTTCAAGATAGCTTCTTTGATCATAGGTCTACTTGATTAGGGCTGA
>OZ024745.1:127933900-127938900 GCA_964016885.1 Eledone cirrhosa
CAAATTTATTCTTATTACTATTATTATTATTATTATTATTATTATTATTATTATTATTATTACTATATATATATATATAAAATATTTAAAAAATAATGAATAAACAAAGAAACAGTTTCTTATATTAGAATACTACACATATATATATATATATATATATATATATATATATATATATATATATATATAAGTGCATATGGGTGCATGTATGTGTAGTTGTATATATATATATATATATACAACTACTAATGCACCCATATGCATATGCACTTACAGATATTATATGTGATGTTATACCCTCAAACATTGCGGAGCACACACATCCACATACGTGTATATATATATATATATATATAAACACATATGCAAACATCTTCTTCTTCTTCTTCTTCTTCTTCTTGTACTTTATTTTATCGACCCCGTATGGATGAAAGGCAAAGTTAACCTCGCCAGGATTTGAACTCAGAACATAAAGGGCCGTAACTCTATGCTGCAAAGCATGGCATCCGACGCTCTACCGATTCTGCCAACTTAACATAATTGGGATTAATAATTGTTTCTCATATAGGCACAAGGCCAGCAATTTTGGCGGAGGGGAAAGTCGATTAAATGGAACCCCAGTGCATTACTGGTACTTTGTTTTATGGACCCCGTAAGTATGAAAGTCGAACCTAATCTCTACGGGATTTGAACTCAGAGAGTAAAGAGCCGTAACTCTATACCGCAAAGCATAATGTCCGATGCTCTTGATATATGATGTTAATGATGATGATGATGATGAGGAGGAGGAGGAGGAGGAGGTGGAGGTGGAGGAGGAGGTGGAGGAGGAGGAATAATAATCGGATTGGGATGATGATGATGAGAAGAAGAAGAAGAAGAAGAAGAAGAAGAAGAAGAAGAAGAAGAAGAAGAAGAAGAAGAAGAAGAAGACAAAGAAGAAGAAGAAGACAAAGAAGAAGAAGAAGAAGAAGGAGAAGAAGAAGAAGAAGAAGAAGAAGAAGAAGAAGAAGAAGAAGACAAAGAAGAAGAAGAAGAAGAAGAAGAAGAAGAAGAAGAAGAAGAAGAAGAAGAAGAAGAAGAAGAAGAAGAAGAAGAAGAAGAAGAAGAAGAAGAAAATCGATAATGTGCATGGAAGGAACAACAATGGTTAATTGTGATAAGTAGAGTAGATTGTGGGCTGCGAGCTAAGGGAAGAGATAGCAAGAAGAGAAGACTGGTAGTAGAATAGTAGAGAGGTGGAATGGTGGACTGATGAATGAGCTCGATAATGGCGAATGGATGGAAGGGATAAGTGTAGTTGCTTGGATCTCGAAGAAAGAAAGGAAAGAAAGAAATCAATTGTTTGTTGCAAACAATTATACAATCCGTTCAGTGTATTGTCCTTTTACAGACATACGCACCATGCACAGTCATAATATAAATAATCTATTATATATGATGCGTGCAAATACACACGCATGAACGCCCCAAACACACACACATACTTACACCTACACACACCTACACACACACACACATATATATATAATGTCGAATCTAATATGACTGATTAATTCATCCTCAGTCGCACAGCATCGTGTAAAATTTAAATAATTATAGATGTGCATGAATAACAAGTCGGTCTATGAAACTATTAGCTCCATGAAATTGAACTATTATATATATAAATATATATATATATCACCTTCTTCCTCTCTCCTCATCTCCCCCCCCCCTGTTCTTCCTCCTTTCCCTCTCTTTCCTTTTCTCTCTCCTTTTTTTCTCTCTTTCTCTCTCTTATTCCACCTGGGCTTTTGATTAATAAAAGGCCTCGGGCGCACCCAAACTAACCCGATGTCCTGTAATTCAGCGCCGAAACATCGGTTCGGGATACATTTACAGCTGACGATGGAAACTCCTTTCTTCCTTTCTCCTCCCGTTCCGTCCTAACCACCATCCTAAACTTTGATTTTAGTAACCACACAGCTCCTTTCGTTTCATAACTTTTTGTATACACACACACACACACACACACACACACACACACACACACACACACACACACACACACACACACACACACATATATATATATATATATATATATATATATATATATATATATATATATATATATATATATATACATATATATATATATATTATAAAATCAACGAAGATCTCTTGTATTAGTTCAATGGTCCCCGACCAACATCTAGCTCACTCAATGAATCTGCCAAATTGCTGTTATGCTGTTGTAATTAGCCGTTCAGTGTACACACATTCAGTTAAATGTGGCGCTGTTTAGGTAGAGAGAAAGGTAAAATTCCCACCACCCCCGCCCGGACGAAATCGTTTCTGTGCAATACATGTTCACAAATGCAGATATACATAGATCCTCAATGTTCAGAAAATCACGTAATATGTGCAGATATTTACGTAACTGAGTTATTACACTCATCAGCAAGGATGCCTAAGTCATAAGATAGTTCCATACAGTGTGTGTTAGCCGTTACCACATGATACGGAATCTAGTATTTCACAGCCAATTTCACACACTGCCTCTAAATGACGAAGACATTTATCGCAGACTAAAACACGTGGCTTTGTTGTTGAATCCAACAAAGGAATTTGCGCCAAATAAAGATCTCGACCGGCCAGTTGGATATTTACATATAAACATAATGAGATTTATGCATATATGCATATATATATATATTTAATATGAAATATCTAAAACTATTACACACACGCACACAGACACACACACACACACACACCCACACACCCACACCCACACCGACACACACACACACACACATATATATATATATAATTGTTTTGAGTACTTTCAGAGCGCAAGGTTTCTTTATAAAACATTAAACATTTGTTTAATACAAATGAAAGACAGAATCGTTATAATGATATACATGGATTTAGTACTGTAAAACAACTGAATAAAACAAAATTAAATTCATAAAACAGTCTATAAATAAAAGCAAAATAAATCAACAAAGAAGGCTTAGCAGCCAGAAACTAAGTTGGCCCGTAGATATAGTTGCTGTGTTAAGTAATAAGTAAGGACCCGCATGACTAAAACCCCGTGATACAAGTCAGATAATATATTCACTTTCAAGGAATTTTATAATAGATTAAAGAACCAATCTATCTAGTAATATCATAAGAAATACCAAAAGAAAACTGAAATTTTAGTTCAGTTTGATCCCGAAAACGCAAGGTATAGATACAAAAATAAAATAAAATGAACGGCAAATAAAAAAAAAATATTTGTGAAAATATTTTTTGAACTTTGAAAATAAATTATTGCCAATTTTTTCCAAAGCTTTATCTCGTATAAGAGAAGATAAAACAAGATTTTAGCTCTTCCTTGATAACATTCAAACATCTTTGAGAAGATTAAATGAACAAAAAAAAAAAAAAACGAAAAAATCAGGGAAGATTGCCCACAACAGACAAGCAGGTGTTGAGTTGGTGACATAATGAAATGGTGTGTGTTTCTGCAATCAAGGTGTTGGACAAGTTATACCTTTGCTATGAAAGTGTTACTAGACATTATTTCAAGAAAGATATTTTATAATTACACCTTCTGGGCCTTATAGGACAGATTAATTCAAAGCAGACTGGCAATGCACCAACATAATTATGATCTTGCTCATTCTGCCAAATTAGGCGGTACGATAGTCCATTATCATAAAATTAAGACTTTGTTTTGGCCTGGATAGTCTCCAAATCTCATTTGAAAATTTATGGCAGATCATTAAGTCAGGACTAACTTCAAGAACCAATAAAGTAAAGAATCTATATTTATAACAATTCGGGAAGGATGGTAGAAAATAGAACCTGCGTTACTAAAATAATTTTATTCTGTGATAAAATGGATCAAATATAGAATATACTTTTGTACGAGACTTTTAATTTTTTTATGTGAATAAAGATAAGTTGTAATTTAAATCTGAATACAATAGATAAAATTCAATTCAACAAAAAGAATTGCAGGTGAACAATTTTCTTATACTTTCCTTCATCTATAATAAAGGGAGGAGTGCGGGGCAGCGTCTGGTTTATATCTTTTAATCCAGTTGGTAAAATAAGTTGGATTACTTTGAATAAATAATTGTTTCTACTATTGGCACAAGGCCAGAAATTACCCAGTACACTACTGGTACTTTATTTTATCGACCCCGTAAGGATGAAAGGCAAAGTTTACCTTGGCGGGATTTGAACTCAGAATGGCAAGGGCCGTAACTCTATGCGTTAAAGCATGGCGTCCGAACCTCTACTGATACTGCCAAAATTTCGTAACTCTTGCTTAAATATAAATAATTTTATTTCTTATTTAAAATTGATTTCTCTCAATTTCTCTCTCTCCGTCTCTGTCTCTCTCTCTCTCTAGCTATCTATCTCTCTCTCTCTCACCTTCTTTCTCTCTGTCACTATCCCCGCCCCTCTTTTTAGTGTACGTGCGATCCAGCAATGAAAGATGCACTAATGTCTCAAAAATAGTCGCTGATATGAAGGATAGTAAGGTTAAATTGTTAACAGGCCTATTGCTAGTTTACGTGTCTATTTCATCATACCACTGACTTATCTTTAAATTTGCACTGTTGCACATTACAGCTCTTCTAATTGTTTGCTGTATCACAATAATCTATGGGAGGTTGTGTTTATGTTGGATATCATTCCCGAAGGACTTGACATTATCTCTGTATATTAAAACCTTCCATAAAAATCCTCCGAACTCCCATGATTGGGATCATTGCATATATGACTGAGTACAGCTTTGTTAGAGGAAGATATTGTTAGAGAATATATATGTATATATATATATTAATATAGGAATGGCTTCTACATCTTGTTAGATGAAGATATTGTTAGAGAATATATATATATATATATATTAATATAGGAATTGCTTCTACAAGACTAGGACTCTTTCACTCAAAAGGAATTATCAGAAAAGCTTTCCTGGTGATTATTTTTGAATGAAACAGTTCTAGTTC
>OZ024745.1:127941400-127946400 GCA_964016885.1 Eledone cirrhosa
CGTAGTTTTTTGGCTTCTTGTTTATTAACTAACCACTGCTCTCTCCTGTTAACAACCTCACCGAGTTATTGAGAGCGTTAATGTAAAAGGAAAAAGATTACAAATCATCAACGTTTGCAAATATATGTCGAGCTCCTCCACAAGATGGGAGCGTCGGCGGCGGCGGCGCATCGGAGTAAGCCCCACGAGGTTGGGTGGCTGTTGCAGCTGGTGTCACTGGCCCGGGGGGATTGCTTTTGCCGTCTTATCAGCGGGGCGCAGCACTTCAGCCCCCTTGCCCTAGGTCCATAGCCCCCCCCTCTCTTCTGCGACACCAGAGCTCTTGCCACCCCTCCCCTTCCCCTTCTTTTTCTTCGTTCTTTCTCTCTTTTTCTTCTATATTTCCCCATTCTTTCTTTCCTTTTGTTTCCACTTTTTTTTTCTTAATATAAAATAAAAACGAAAAAGAAAGAAAGAGAAGTAATAGACAGCGAAAGGGAGGAAAATGTTTGATGATCTGATGATTTCACACGAATTAAACAGTTCTAGTCCTGTATATTAAATATGATGTTCACACTCTACTAATATAATGGGTAACTTATTAACTGTGGTTACCTCCGATTTAAATCGGGATCTGCATGCGCGCGCAAGCACACACACACACACACACACACACACACACACACACACACACATATATATATATATATAGGAAACAGTATGACCCCGACGGCAGAGCTCAAGCCGTTTCGACGGCTATTTCTGGACTAAATTAGAATTTTTAACCTGGTGAATAAATAGCCGAACTTGTCAAGGGGGTACTTCCTTATATGGGAAGATTGTAGTTGTCAAGAGGATTGGTTAAAATTTGTTGTAAACACAAATAAGTCTATCATGGCATTTGGTGGGAGGTAGGGGTGGCTGAACTTGCCTGTAGAACAATAGGGGAGTGAGTGGAGTGGTCATGCGTTGAAAGTGATATGTATACAGCAGATTCTAAGGATAGTGTATGAAGTGGAGGAGGGAGGTTATAGAATAGGTAAATCGAATGAGAGTAGGAGACAATAAAAGATAATAGGAAGAAATAAAAAAATATATAAAATGAATAAAAACAATCACAATGCTATCTTACAATTACAGGTTAATAAGTTGAGAATAGAAAAAACTTGTAGAGATTGAGTAGTACCAGAACTGATACAAAATTAAAGGGGTTTAACACATCTGCTATAAGTAGTTAGTAAAACGTATTCGGCCAATTCTATCTTAAAATTATAGGGGTGTGGTTACACTTCATGGACTGATAACTGATTGTGGTAAATGACATGCATTGTGGTTGAACTCATGACATAATGATTGTGAAGTGAACTACTTAACCAGTTGATCATGCTCCGTCATCAGTGTGTAAAATAAATCATAGAAAACTACCATTAGATAAAGATACATTAAAAGACAAAAGATGAAAGGGAGATTCTTCAAATTTACAAAATATGAAATTTTGAAAAAGTAGTGATAATAATAATTATCCTAATCCTTTGGAAAGACTATTATATTTGTTGTAATAGAATATTAAATATAAACGCATGCATCTAACTTCTACATCTATCTATCTATTTATCTATCTATCTCTACCCTCTCTCTCTCTCTCTCTATATATATATATATATATATATATATATACACACAAATATATATGCAAATGTAAGTGGTATATACACATAATCACACAAATATTTAAAAAAATTGAAAACAAAATGAAAACAAAAACAAAGGATTTATTTCAGCATTATTGAGACCCAAAGAGACTGTCTTGGTTTAGAATCAGATAAATATGTTATTTTAGAAACCAAACCTTATTAATTTCTTTGCAAAAAATCGCTGAAAATTAATAACTATCTTCATTGATAATTATCTTCCTGGTTCTCTTCTAATCATGCTGTTGCAGGTGTTCTTATTTTTGTCATTGTTGTTACTGCTACTCTTCTTCTCTTAATTATATATTTACATTGGATGTCTTTTACTGATTCTGAATTTCAATTATCTCATTATAATCGTATATATTTTTATAGATATATTTCTATCTAAATCATCTTGCAATATTATAACGTAAACTATTAATATTTTAGTTTATTCTAATACTTTGTTATATATTATAATATTCTGCTGTGTTACATATATGTAATCTTTTATTTCTATTTTGCCATCATATTTTTGTTTTCTAATTTAACATTTTTTTTTGTTCTCTATAACTGTCTATCCATTCAGAAAATCGTTCAGTCTAAAACGTCATTTCTTATCTTGGTATCTGTGTCATTTAGCAGACACGAACAAATTAAATTTGGATAGGAAGGCAATTTATAAAATGCTACATTTTTCAAGTAGATGTTGCAATCATCACTGCAAAGCAATGAATCACTTTATTTTACTGTTTATCCATTTACTACATTGGTGAATTATATTCCTCTCTGGTTTCTACTTAAAGATTAGTTGACCTAGTCGTAGAATTTTAAGATACTTGGTGACATACAGAATGTTCTACTTTCGGAAGACGTGAATCAACAGATCCGACTGAATCCCCAATCGAGACCAGCTGAGATCATGTATGTTATTCAACCATTTTGCTCGGGGTCTAACCCCTGGTCACCTACCGGTTGGTTTTGCCCGTAAAATCTGTCCGGCGATTCTTTCCTAAGACATTCTAACCATACGCCCATATCGGAGATGTGATCTCCCAATACGGAGAAGTAGTCGCTCTACTTCTAGCGACTTTTTGATCTCCGATCTACGCACTCTATCCAGTAACGTTACTCTACAGCCCCTTCAGAAGAACCCTATTTCGGCCGCTTGTATCCGCGATCGTATTCTTTCGGGCATTACCCAAGGTTCATGTAAGGGTTGCTAGAATACCGAATTGAAGATGCGAAGATATTTGAATATAATGCTAAATCCTTATTGAGCTCAGTGGGAGTGGTCACCATATTTTTTCAGATTACATGTGAGAACATATTAAAAAAACCATGAGAATGATTTGTTAATTTAAGGCAACGTGGCAATTAATTTAATTGGATTAGTGATAGATGAAGAATAAAGAGTAATATCTGATGATGGTTAAAAAGGGTAAGAATGATAATATTTTTGTTTGTTTTACAGTTAAATTACAAATACGACCCCCCCCCCCCACACACACACGCATATATATATATATATATATATATATAAATAGTCCACCATTTACCCACCTTCTTGATGACCATAAACCATGTGATATTTTTCTCTTTCGAATTTTTACATGATCTGAGGGGTCTCTTGAAAAGCTGTTGACCTCACATCTCTAGATGCACTATAGCTGCACACCACTCGGCGAAACGTCAGTAGGGCATTGAAGTAAAATTAGGTAACTTTCTATCTATTTGATCATCCCAGTTATAATTATATGTATATTCTTTGCTTAAACTTTAATCTGTTATTTTAATAAATATTTGCTGTAGGGTTCTTATAAATTTGATATATATTTATCTTTATCGAGCCCTCTTTGGATTTTAGTCTTCACATTTATTATACGCACATATATATTTATATCATTATCCTTACCATTTACGGTGGATTGGCAGTATCGGTAGAGGGTCTGACACCATGCTTTGACTCATAGAGTTACGGCCCTTGCCATTCTGAGTTCAAATTCCGCCGAGGTTATCTTTGCCTTTTATCCTTACGGCGTCGATAAAATAATGTACCAGTAATGCACTGGGTAATTGATGGCCTTTTGTCAAAAGTAGAAACAATTATTATTATCATTAAAAGTTTAAGTAAACAATTTCAGATGTCACTCTATAAAGCAGGATCTTCTGAAACTGAGATAAATCAATCCGTGTACGCAGATGTAAATAGTTCAATTCACTTTCTTCTGTATATATATGACTGAACCCGAAAGTACATGGAGGCGAAGCGAACTCCTTAACCACACAATCATGCCTCTGCCTACCTACCTACCTATATATATATATATGTATATGTATATATATATATATATATATACATACACACATATATATATATATATCAGTGGCGAATGGTAACCTGGAAAGCAGGGCATGCAGTCCAATCGCCATGGCGGAAAGTAGGGCTGTGCAGCTTCCCCCCCCCCCCTTCCCCCCGATTCCCTCTAAATGACCCTCCCGGTCAAAGCCGCATGTAGTGTTATCTAGTGTGTGTGTGTGTGTGTGTGTGTGTGTGTGTGTGTGTGTGTGTGTTATCTTTTTATGTGTCTACGATTTAGTAAGCAGTCAAAATTCTGCTTGCCCCAAAGCTGTCATGTGTTAGTGTGTTTGTGTGTTTGTGTGTATGTGGTTGTGTGTATGTCTGTGTGTGTGTGTGTGTGTTATCTTTTTTTGTGTCTATACGTTTTAGTAAGCAGCCAAAATTCTGCTTGCTTCAACCGACGCAATTGATCAACTCAAGATTCTATAACGCATGCACTGCATGCGTTGCATGCACGGACCCTTCGCCCCTGATGTATATATACATAAATATGTAGTATACATATAGATATATATATATATATGCCACAACATTCTTATATCTTAGTTCGTTAAAAAGCTTGAAAGCCTATAATAATATATTATTATTTACAGAATACAAGCCCTCTTAACACCTGACTCAGCCAATTTTTACTCCAGCCCCACCTTAACTAACACCTGGGAGTTCCCCGACTCTGGAAATTAATATGTTGAAATTGGATCAGTCTTTAATGAGGAGTAAAAGATGCTAATAAATGAATAATTTCGGGGTATAAAAAAGAAAAGATTACAAGATAAACATATGAATGCCGCCAAATTCTGGCTTCAGATCAGATGGGTTTACCTCTGTATAGCAGATGTACTTGAAGTGCTTTCGAAATCTTTGGACAGCTGATATAACAAATATAAAGTAATTACTGAAACGACCAGTCAAGTAGATGTACCTATTAAGGGCGCACATTATGCGATTTACTTATGTCATAATAGGGATTTAATTAGTCACTTTAT
>OZ024745.1:127951400-127993900 GCA_964016885.1 Eledone cirrhosa
ATTCCACCCTGATTACACCTTCAGATTTATTATGCCTGTGATTATTGGGACACTGGGATATGTTAGTAACTGCCTCAATACAAATCCTGAGAAGCTAGGCTTCACAGGAACGGAAAGAACACAACTAGTTAGAAAATTACAAGTACAATCCATTAATGGAACAGTAAAAATATGTAAAACATTCCAAAAAATGTGCATCTAATAACTGCATATACACATGTACAGATACAAAGCATATACACATGCACACATACAACTCAAAACATACACATCCACACATACAATAATATCCATATCTACACATGCATGCATACATACATAATCTACCTAGTTGATGTGTAAATTCCAATGAGAGAGTCTCGTGTCTATGTTAGAAACCGACTCTCTCTCTATTGGGAAAAGTTTGTGAAATTATAAAACCAGAAGAACATACATACATACGTACAGACATACACACGCACACACATTTATATATATATATATATTATAAAGAGTCGGGATCCCGCTCTCGAAAAGGCAAAAGCTCATTCATCTGGTCACGACCCCTTATAAAATAACCATAATCTACTACGCCATGTATACTGATTGCATCCTAATATACATACATAAATATATTTTACGTATATATATATATATATATATATATATATATATATACACACATATATATATATATATATATATATATATATATATATATATATACACATATATATATATATATGTATATGGCAAAGGATTTCAGTGGCATGCGCGTATATGTGGTTGTGTACGTGCAACAAAAATTATGAAATTATGAACCGAAGTAAAATACAATCTAAAATTAATTATAGCAAAGTCGACATTTTGTTACATGAATGAAAACAGACAAACCCAAATATTGATTATTTCTCACCGAAGCACACATCGACACATATCATTCTTACACACTAACATACACTTACACTTACACAAGCACACACGCACATGCACGCAAACATGTATGTATACATGTATTAATATGTTTTTGATGGTTACCTGCATGAATTTCGGGTCCTAAATTCAGTGACAACATAAGAGAACAATTGTCTCTCTCCTACTGTGACTCAGAACTATTTCGTTACGATGTAACCATAACCAGTTGAGTAGGCTTGCAGACTTACTACCACTTCTCTTACTGTCTTTTTCACAATGTGTATATATATATATTAGGGAAAAGTATGACCCCGGCGGCAGAGCTCAAGCCGTTTCGACGGCTATTTCTGGAAAATAGCCGTCGAAACGGCTTGAGCTCTGCCGTCGGGGTCATAATTTTTCCTAATTTCCACTCTACTTCCCTAAGTATTGAGTACTCTGGTGCGTTATGGTCCATCTGGTTCCTTACCACAATTCCTTTGTATATATATATATAGGAGGAAACATAATTGTACCACTGATGATGTTGCAAGTGTGCAACGAAAGCACTTTGATAGACTATATATATATAGTTATATTTGCACTTTTAACCGCTAGTCAATCAATGATAAACATTGATTGCCAAATAAATTAACTATGGAGATATAAATGATACAGAAGCGAAAACCAACCAAACAATGAGTGTGTTCTGTTATTATTTCTGGCAATATTACAACAATATGACCCTCCCCAAGTATAACAATATATATATATATATATATATATATATATATATATATATATATATGTATACGTATATACTTTCCTTATGCATATTAACGGCTGAGCAGCCTAATTTGCATATCGAGTGAGTTAGTCGTCCGGGCGAACCGAAAACGATAAATGGAAAAGAATGAAACGAAATTTCATTTCTCACTCTTAGTACGGCTGATACTAAAATGTAAGTATGTATGTATACGTACATACATATATGTATACAGGCGTACGGTAGTATGTATATATATATACATACATGCACACATATATATATGTACGTATGGGTTTACCGAACATTTATTATAATGCTCAGTTTGTTTGTAAACAAACAACCCGAATTATTAGCCGTACAGTGTTCGGCAAACATCGTTGCCATTTTGCTCAACACTGACAAAGGAACGATGAAGTAGTTTCTAGTTTATTAGCTTTCATCAGCACCGTATACCTTTCTGTCAGTTGATTGAACGTTTGAAAGTATATACTTTCCTTATGCATATTAACGGCTGAGTAGCCTAATCTGCATATCGATTTATATATATATATATATATATATATATATATATATATATACAGTATAAAAATGTTTCATACACTTAATATATATGTGCTCCCATTGGTTTCGGGGTAGAGTTATGACCACCACTGTATATTAGAGGAGTCACATATAAAATGGCTCTTCTAAAGAGGCCTCCTCCAATATATAGTGGTGCCGTAGTTAAACCCCGAATCATATGGTCGCATATACTTGTTAAGTGTTTGAAACTTTGTTTATATTCAATAGGCTCTCTTGCAACTGATTAAGCACATATTTCTACACAAATACACACACAACACACACACACACACACTACACACACACACATACACACACATACACACACACACACAGTTGCACACAGGGAGTGGCCACTGAAATACTTGTTCGTTTCCAATCATTTTTATTTTAATTTTAATGTTTGTTTAAGGTTATAGAGCATGCCTTGTTGTTTTTCACACATAATACTGAAAAAAATCCATTACTTATATTTCGAAATAAGATAATAAATAAAAAAACTGTGTCATTTTTGTTTTATATCATATATATATATAGGAAAATATTTGATCCCGATGGCGGAGCTCAAGCCGTTTCGACGGCTATTTCTGGACTAAATTAGAATTTTTAGCGTGGTAATTAAATAGGTATCTATTTATTTACAACGCTAAAAATTCTAATTTAGTCCAGAAATAGCCGTCGAAAAGGGTTTGAGCTCTGCCGTCGGGTTCAAATATTTTCCTATTACCCACTCTACTACCCTAAGTATTGAGTACTCTTGTGCGTTATGGTCCATCTGGTTCCTTACCACACCTCCTTCGTTATATATATATATATATATATATATATATATATATATATATATATATATATATATATATAGAGAGAGAGAGAGAGAGAGAGAGAGAGAGAGATAGGATAAGGGGCAGATATTTCAATAGCCTAGGGTTCAAGGGCCCTCAACTCTTCAACAAGCTGCCGAGTGATCTGAGAGATCTGCACGGTGTGGAGGTGGATGTTTTCAAGAAACATCTCCACACCTCGCTATCCAGGATCCCGGATGAGCCCACAGCAAGGCACGAAGGAAACCTAAGGACAGCAGCAACGAACTCCCTCTTGCACCAGTGGACAACCAATACAGGCTGGAGATAAAAGGTGTAGCAACATAGAACAGGTAAAAGAGTGAAAGAGTAAGAGAGTATATATATATATATATAGTTTGAGTGCTTGTTTGTGTGAACGTGTACTGTTTGTGTGAACGTGTACTGTTTGTGTGAACGTGTACTGTTTGTGTGAACGTGTACTGTTTGTGCGTATGTGTACTGTTTGTGTGAACGTGTACTGTTTGTGCGTATGTGTACCGCTCTCCTCAAACAGTTTTGCACCACGTTTCTTTTGCGTACACAATCCTAAGGTTAAAACAAAAATCAAAATCAACGAAGTATAGAAATTATTTGCTTATATCTACTACTACTACGACTACAACAACAACAACAACAACAACTACTACTACTACTACTACTACTGCTGCTGCTGCTGCTGCTGCTGCTACTACTACTACTACTACTACTACTACTACTACTACTACTACTACTACTACTATCAACATCTAAACCAAAACCCAAAATTCGCCGACGTTACAACCAATACTACCACCACCACCACCACCACCATAATAACCACCCTCATCACGCAAACTTCATCGCGAATATTATAGTCCACTTTTCTTTATTTTTCTTCTTTTATTTCTTCTAAAAGTATTCTTACATAACTTCCTGCTCTATATTTAGAGTTAAGCATATACACATTAACTTCCCCTATTTTCTTATTCTCTCTTTTATTTCTCTCAAGCTATGTAGCTATCACTTTCTAAGATCGAGAAGTAGCTTGTCTTATGAAATGTCTTAATTAATTAATTACCTCCCTTTAAATTCTCAAAGGCAAATCAAACCTATAGCAAGTTTTAGATGTTTGTGACCTGAGCTAAAAGGGCAGTAACACTTTCTTTCCGTTACCATTGACCCGTATCAATCGCTTTTCCGAGCAGACACCATATTTTTATTTCTATATATATATATATATATATGTGTGTGTGTGTGTGTGTGTGTATGTGTGTGTGTGTGTGTGTGTGTGTGTGTGTGTGTGTGTGTGTGTGTGTGTGTGTGTGTGTGTGTGTGTGTGTGTGTGTGTGCGTGTGTATGTATGTATATATATATATGTGTGTGTGTGTGTGTGTATAGTCAAAATCTGAGTAGAGACAACGAGGAAAACAGACACTGGAAACAAATCGGACAAACGGAAACAGCCCTGTTTCAACAGCTATCCGATGTGAATTACTACGATTTCGATTCATGATATGGATGGGATAGTTCATTCCAGTGCATCACAGGTTAACAGAAATTTGCTACAAAGGACTAAAGTACAATAAGACGTTTCACATCAATGTACCCTAGCACACTATGCGATTTTATCTTAGGACTAACAACGAGGAAAACACACACTGAACAAAAGTATCACGAGAACAAGACATATGATAATTTGATACGGAAATAACTGTGTAGGAATATACAATAAAATAGATAGTCATAGTTAACTCACTCGTACATATGTTCCATGAACTGAAGTGAAAAGCGATATTGCAGACACCAACGAATTGAGCTGAAATGCTAAGCGGTTAGCTCAACAACATTCATAGCTTTCTGTAGAAGAGTAGAAAGATGACTCGAGAAGTTGACTTGAGCGACATCGCCTGTGCTAGCAATATTAATGAAAGTACCAGTAATGCACTGGGTAATTGCTGGCCTCGTGACAAAAGTAGAAATACTTAAAGAAAGTATCAGTAGCAATTATTTCTGCCGCTTTCTTCTATTTTAATATACACCCGACCATCCAAACATATTCCCATAAATGTATACACACACAAGCATATACACACATATGTTTGTGTGTATATTTATATATATATATATTTATTTATTTATTTATTAAAATAACAGATTAAAGTCTAAGCAAAGAATCGCTGCTTTCAGCTTTAACGGGATCTTCTGAAATAAAAAAAAAATCAATCTGTAAACGCAGAAGTAAATATTTCAAAAAACGTTGCAACCGAAGGAAGACAGGAAGACGATACTTTGGTTCGTGGAGACGTTCCCTGGCAAAGAACGAAAAAAAAAAAACGAAGATAATACGTCATTATTAGGAGCGTTGAAAACAATTACACGCGAAGACAAAACCACGTTCAAGGTATAAATGACGTCGTAGACTAATATTCTATTAGGTGGTTCGTGGAGACGTTCTCTGGCAATCCCGTTAAGGGTGAAAGCACCGATTCTTTGCTTAAACTTTAATCTGTTATTTTAATAAATATTTGCTCTACGGTTCTTATATATTTGATATATATTTATCCTTATCGAGCCCTCTTTGGATTTTAGTCTTCAAATGTATTATTATTACTATATATATATGTATATATATATATATAGAGAGAGAGAGAGTGTGTCCCCCAAAAATGTATACAGATATTTATTAGAATGTTGTTGAAGTGTGTAAACATTTTTTGGGGACATCTTGTATATATGTGTGTATATATATATATATGTATGTATGTATGTATACATCTGTATGTGTGTGTATTGTGGGGGGTGGCATGGGTGCCTGAGTGTGTCTGTGCAATTATATGTAGGTACATATATATATATATGTATATATATCTGCAGAAAAATAGAAATGTGAATTGAGATATAGAACTGGAGAAAGAGAGAGAGAGAGAGAGAGAGAGAGAGAGAGAGAGAGAGAGAGAGAGAGGGGCAGAGTGAGGGAGAGAGAGAGAAGGGTTAGAAAGAGAGAGAAATATAAAGACAAAATAAAAAAGAAGGGCTGACACGTAATTGAATAGATATAACACAGTTACAGGAACGAGTGAAAGAGAGCAAAATAAAGTAACGCAATGTAGAAACAAAACAAAAAAAAACGCAAAAACAGCAAACAGTCTTGTCAGCTGTGTTTATATACAGACCACTGTGTTTATGCATTAAATATACTAAGTTCATTAGCGTGGTAAATAGATTTACAAAAGATCATAACCTGGTCCTCCAATGAGCCACATAGAAAGAGGATATTCTTCCACAGATTCATATAATCCTCGTACGTATACGTATGCGTGTATATATGTATTTATGTATATACATACATATACATACATATATATAAATATATACATATATATATATATATATTTATATATTACATATATATATATGTGTGTGTGTGTGTGTGTATATATATATTTATTTATATATCTGTATATATAATTATTTATTCATATATCTCTATATATACGTATGTGTATGCATATTAACATACATGCAATTGTATGTGTTAGGGTGTATGATTTATATGCGTGTTCCTGTTGTATGTATGTTTGTATATATTGTATGAAATATATATATGTGCAAGTTATGCATACATTTATGTACTTAGATGCGAATGTAGGCGGCGGGTATTTGAGAATGTGAGCGCATTAATGAAGATAATTATTTAAACAACATGGCGACGCTCTCTACACCGCCAAATGAAATCTCATCTAATCAAAACATGGTAGTTTATTCAAATGACACCACAACCGTCGTACAAATATAACGGCTTTTGAAGGTTGTTAAATATATTCAGTCTAATTATTTCTATATTTTCTTCCTGCTCCACATCTTTCGCTGTATATATATATATATATATATATATATATATATATATATATATATATATATATATATATATATATGTATGTATGTCTGTGTATATATATATGATGTCATTGTGTGCTTATGTATACATGTAGAAAAATGTATCACGTGCCGACAAGATTTTTTTATATGCATAACATAGATATTCAGTTATGTGTATAAATGTATCTATGCATATATGTATATATATATATATATATACATGTATATATAGTGTATTTTACAATACACTGTATGCTTAATCAAAAGCATTTCGAAGACCTTACGCTATTGTTTTAGAGTAGTGACAGTCTCACTTACTTTAAATGTTCAGCAAACAGGGGAGATAAAGCTGACAGAGCTCTGTTTCGTACTAATTGGTACTTATCAAAGCTAAGTACTCCATCTGTTTGCTGAAAATTTAAAGTAAGTGAGACTGTCACTACTCTAAAACAATAGCGTAAGGTCTTCGAAATGCTTTTAATTAAGCATACATAGTATTACAAAATACACTATATATACATTCATATTTATATTTATATTTCAGAGCACCAATTCTAAATATATATATATATATATATATATATATATATATATATATATATATATATATATATATATATAAGAATTGCATGTGTGCAAACAGTAAATGTTAATGTTTATATATATGTGTAGATAGGTGGCTACATACGTATATGTATGCAGATGTGCCTGGTTGCGTATAAATATCTCTTTATACGTAAATATTAATTCATTAATGAGCCACGTTTTCTAAATAGACAGAGAAGCTTATCTCTCTCTCTCATGATGTTTCCCACACCTCTCTCTTTCTATCTCTCACTTACTCTCTCTCTCACTCCGTCTCTATCTATCTATCTATCTATCTATCTATCTATCTATCTATCTATCTATCTATCTATCTATCTATCTATCTATCTATCTATCTATCTATCTATCTATCTATCTATCCATCCATCTATCTATCAATCTATCTATCTCGCATAGTATAGACGCGTACAACATCGGCTCCTGCCTTTTTGAATTTTTACCTATTGACAGTAAGTGTTTGTTTCTTTATTGTGTTGTCTTTGTGTCTTTTGACCACCCGGCTATGTCTGTAAACGGGTGGTCATCGTATTTTTTACCCCTTTTGGGGGTAAAAACTACTCCTAAATATTTTTTGCTGACTCACATGTCAAAAATTGACGCCATGTCTGTAGCACGTGTGAACGAAAACGCCACGCCCACTAAGGAAGAATAGAGAAAGAAGCAAGCGGTACAAAGCGCTTTGCTTTCCCGCGTCAACGTTTTAAAAGACATTGTAAAAGGCGATATGCCGTACAAACAAGTAAATACGGGTGCCAACCCAATTAATTACAACGAAAACACTAACAATGACAAAACCAACACACCAAATGAGAAAGACACCAACAACAAAAATGAAAATAACTCAAACTAGGAGAAACAGAACAACTCAAACACCAACAACGTAAACAAAATATCCTTTGCACAGACTGCTAAAAAATCAGTCACGTATGTGGTTGAGGATATAACAAATGCTAAAGAAATGCTTGAAAAAGCAAAAAAATATGTATCTTTTGCCGAAAATGGATCTTTTTCCATCAATTCGCCCCAGAACTAAAAAAACAGACGGAATTACGAACTGTTGTATTCCGTACAATTGCCAACAAAACAAGAAAACCATCACAACCATCTCAAGCTGAAATTCAGTTGGTCCTGAAAGAGGCTATGAAAGATATAATTTTCATACAAAAGGATAAACTCTATGGGAGTTTATCCATATTGATGAAAGACGAATTGGCGGCGAAAAAATACTCTATGTCGCCAATTCGTTCCACGCATTACACCTTTTTTCCAACCTACATGGGTAAAAAACCCCAAAGAATTTGGATAAGCACTATCACCCCAAACATAGACCGGTTTCCTCAACTTGGACGAGGACAACCTAATATCAATAGGGAAGGCATCCGGCGACGCGTTCAGTGGAACGAGCATTGCAATTCTGACCCAAATAAGGCCAGAACGTATCGCCCAAATCCCTGAACGCGTCATGCTGGATGACCGTACCCATCTCAACATTATTGTTACGTCTGTGACGTAGAGGTCACCTGAGGGCTGCCTCTCCCCAGCTAACACCGAAAAAACCATTGCTACCAACACCCCAACAACAACAACCAAAACAACAACAACAACAACAACAACAAAAATCGACAACACCACCACCACAACAACAACAACAATAAACACGTGAAAAAACAACACAGAACACTGTCCCACCCAACCCCTCCCCACCCAAAACAAATACAAAAACACACACACCGCAAACACTACCAGAAAATAACACCTCCCACCCAACAAGGAAGACGAACCCCTTTCGTCGCAAGACGAAAAAGATCCCTTCCAAATAGTAAAAAGAAAGAAGATGAGGCGCACGACTGACACACTTATTAACATAAACCCTCCCCAAAAGAAAACAAACTATATACAAACCACCCCTCCCCGTCACACAACACTAACTGCTACGCAAAAAAGACTTTACAATATACATACATGAACACAAACAACAAAGAACTAATGTAAACACGCATTAAGGCTACGGCACCTCCACGTATTCCGTTTGTGAGACGAACCTTTCCCAGACTCGTCTCAATCACCGAGCTGCAATCCTGGGTCAAGCAAAGACCGAGAAAACTGGGCGCCTGGCACACTGAGTGTGCCCAGGCGCTCACGGCCCTCTGGCAGGCGGACCCGCTTATCAGTCGAGAACCACCTCGACATTCTATAGAGGGCCGGTACGCAGCAGATGCGACGACGCCCTCGAAAAAGCCCTAGACATGGAGGAAGACGAACTGGCCAGCCTCTTCGGTAGGACCTATGGACAACTTCCAGAAGTCCCTGGCCTGGCAGTGCTACCGAGGAGCTCTACCCGTTCTAGAAAAGCTCTACAGACACAGGCGCCTGCGTAGGGACCCCGCCAAAAAGATCTGTCCCAGATGCGTGTGCGACGAGGAAACCGTTACACACGCATTGGTACACTCCTCGGGCGTAGCCGATCTGTGGGGCTATGTCGAACGACTGCTGTCACGGATGGGACCGATCCGGTTGACCACCGAGGCCATTGTAATGATTAAGCCGCCTCCCCACTTCAAAAATGAAGGAGGGGTGGTGTTTCTGTGCGTAATATCCATGGTGAAAGCGGTTGTATGGTGGACGCGTCTGAAAGGACTGAGGTCAGACACCTTTCTCTCTGGCCAACAACTGATCCGTTTCTTCCGATATCATTTCGGAAGAAGGATGAGAATGGAGAGAGAGGTGCTCCATCCCAGTCGTTTTTATGAAAGGTGGGTGAAAGTGGCGAGAATGGCCCGTGTGAATGGGCCTTCCCTTTACATAAGCTTGTAGGTGGAAAAGATGAAGGAATGAGGGACACCCTCTCTCTGTGCTCCTGAGGAGAGGAGTTGCACACTTTTTTCGGGGGTGTGTGCCACCTCCCAAAACGCCTCCTCCCTATTGAGGTCTTTATTGTTAATTTTATATTTGTAATTTGTTTTATATTTGTTATTTGTTTCCTTTACTCGCCTTTTTGTGTAAACTCCCCTTGTATTTGTCCCCTTCTTTTGCGCCCTCGTGGCAATAAATAGAAATCTATCTATCTATCTATCTTTCTGTCTGTCTTGTCTCACTCACTGCATATATATATATATAAATATATATATATATATATATATATATAAAAGAATGGTAAACACAGATATATACATATATGTGTTCAAATCGTAAGGGACCAGATTCGCTAAGGTGAAAAGAATACTAACTAGGGACAATAGGGTTTGCCAGACTCAATTTAAGAATAAATCAAGAAAATAAATTAAATACAAACCAGAATTCGCCCACTGTTGAGCAAGAATCGGTATTCCTCTTCACAATTCATATTGCGAAACAACATAGCCAAAGCTGTCCGGGTGATTGGTAGTTACCACAATAATGGTTTGTATTTATTTTCTTGATTTATTCTTAAATTTAGTCTGGCAAACCTTATTGTCCATAGTTAGTATTCTTTTCACCTTAGCGAATCTGGTCCCTTACGATTTGAACACATATATGTATATATCTGTGTATACCTTTCTTTTATATTCAATTATAATATACGGCTCGGAAAAATCTCTTTCCTAGAGCTATTTTATTGTAAGAGACTATTTTGAGTTTCTAACTCAATATATACCTTTGATATATATATATATATATATATATATATATATATATATATATATATAATATAAAATCAAAAGATGGTTAAAAGAGTTGCATGTATTTTATTATGCGCATTTCAAAAACAAATATCATTATGGGATGATATTTGCGTTCTCATCAGATAAAATAGGGAGACATGATATGAAGCTTAAAAAACACTTGTGAGCAGTGAAGTGTTAAATCAACATAAACTGTTGAGTGCTAGTTATCCGATATTTGTATTGCTTTATTGTGCTACAATAAAACTCACCTCCTACATATATATAAATATGTTGGTAGATATACTAATTCTTTATATATATATATATATATATATATATATATATATATATATATATATATAAAGAATTAGTATATCTACCAACATATTTATACAGATGTATACTTACGCTAGCAAAGATATAGGTTTTGTCTTAGTAACTTTGTGGTTCAATACAAAGAGATGTAGAACAATTATATAAAAGACGTAAAATAAGAAAATTATAGTAAGTAACTTACTTACTTAAATTTCCCTCCCATATATATATATATATATATATATATATATATATATATATATATATATATATATATATACGCACCAGTAACTGCTTCTTTGTAAATCTTTGTTCGTTAAATTTTTCAAATGTCATTGATCAACTAAACATATATTGAAAGTTTATTATCACACGAACACAACTGATTACGTTTTCAGTCAACATATGTTTACATAGATGTTTAAATGTATATGTTTTGTATAAATGTATTATCAAAAATCATCTTGAAAAATTCTCCGACTCTATTTCATTACATGAAACGATGTCAATGTTAACAAGGTTTTGAAAAAAGATCTAAAATGTTTCGTCATTCAACCTGGGCAATATGTGGAAAGAGAGATGTTTTGTATATTCTATGCAGTTTTCTCTGACTATGGATAACCTGATGCAAAACGTCATGCACGCAAATAGATAATACATTATTGAACCCTAAACTCAATCTTTAAAATCTGGATCACGCGGACTGTTTAACTACTGGGACTCACACACATCAAAATATCCCACAAAAGACAAAGCCGTAGCTAAGCTGGCAGGACCAGACTCAAAGTAAAAGAAATGAAAACGGATATCATCAGAAGGAATACTACAATCAGCAACCCAGTGAAGATTGACAAATAAGCACTAAAAGCTGTAGAAGAATTCAACAATCAGGGCAACGCATCAATAGTTAGCAACTGTGACCAGGAAATCAACACCAGAATCAGGAAAGCCAATCCTTCGTTTGACATGATCAAACCAAAACTTCTCTGATAACCTTGTGATAAACAGGGAAACTCCAGGGTAACAAGACTCACTTTTCAGCCTTAATAATAATAATAATAATTGTTTCTACATTTAGCACAAGGCCAGCAATACCCAGTAGGTTACTGGTACTTTATTTATAATAATAATAATAATAATAATAATAATAATAATAATAACAATAATATATATATATATATATATATATATATATATAGAGAGAGAGAGAGAGAGAGAGATGGAAAAATGATCTATTAAATCATATTTAATTCCTTACACATATATACTATCATATATAATTCTCCATTTTCTGTTGACTATTTATAGTTTTACCTTTGCTATATATATATACATACATATATATATATATATATATATATATATGTGTGTGTGTGTGTGTGTGTTTATGTTTCCAAGAATGTATGTAAATATGTATGAGTATCCGCATGCATCTATGTATGTGTATGTGTGTAATATTTTATCAGTTCTACTCATGAACCGAGTTTATCTGGATTACAAGGGGACTTGTCCCATGCTTCTTTGTTGGCCTTAAGCAATATACTTGTTTTTGATATTACATATTTTTTATAAATTGTGAGACATATTCCTCGCCCAGCATGGCCGAATGGTTAAGAAGTGCGCTGGAAATCATAAGGTCTCGGGTTCGATCAACCCAAGCTGTGTGAGTTGAATTGTATAGATGCAATCTGTTTAGAAGCTCGACGGATGGATTGTACCTCCAATTCAAAATATTAGCCTTGTCATATACGGTGTCGTTTTGAATCCTTTTAAGGGTTATGTTAAGTCTATTCATGTGGGTAGAATGTACAACCTTGTGTACGTTAACTTCATTAATATTTCCTTTTGTTTATCGAACAGCAGGTAAAATCGTCATCGAAGCTGATGGTGGTCCTTTGAATATGATATATACGAAAGTTTAATTTCGTTAGCAAAATATCTTTCTATGCCACTTGAAAGCTTGAAATTATATTACAAATATTTTCATTGGACAGACAAAAGGCAGTTTTAGCATCTAACGGCTTTCAACCCTCGATATATTCAGACCATAGATCCTTGTTGTGTTTCCTCCACGGTAGAGGGTCGGACGCCATACTTTGACGCATAGAGTTACGGCCCTTTCCATTCTGAGTTCAAATCCCGCCGAGGTTAACTTTGCCTTTCATCCTGACGGGGTCGATAAAATAAAGTACCAGCAATGCACTGGGATAATTGCTGGCCCTGTGCCAAAAATAGAAACAATTAATTCATGACCGATGTAGTTCCGAAAAAAAAAAAAAAACTCTTCTACAAAAGTTTTAATAAAAAAACATGCGATTGCTTTAGGCTTCCCGAGATTTTCCAGACATCTGCCATGTGGTTATGCGAAGGTAATCAGATGCTTACTGGATGCTAAACAGGTGACGTGACAGGATATTACAAACACAGACACTGAATAGGGCGAGAAATATAGCTGTATTTCAGATCAATGAACTCAGATAAGGCGAGTGAAAGAGGACGTGTGTTGGCTCATTTAAGTAATGCATCATAAATTTTAAAAACCATTCATATGCATATTTCCATACAAACATACACAATATATATATATATATATATATATATATATATATATATATGTGTGTGTGTGTGTGTGTGTGTGTGTGTGTGTGTGTGTGTGTGTGTGTGTGTGTGTGTGTGTGCATATCTATATAAATATATATACATATACACATATATATATATTCATATATATATATATATATATATATATATAACATATATACATGAACACACACATAAATATATGTATAAGTATATATATATATATATATATATATATATATATATATATATGTGTGTGTATGTATATATATATATATATATATATATATACATTGCTGTGTATATGTGCATGTGTTTGAATATATGATACAAACTAAACAAACTTCTAGGTAGAGATGCATTCTCGTGGTCCTTTAAACAAACATCCCACTTTTATATATATATGCAAATATTTTTTTCTTCCCACATGGAAGACGTATAAAGAAGAAAATTGAAAATGCACTTGGAATCTTTCAGAAGATTTATTCTTATCAACTTTATAATTTTCACAATTTTATGACTTTCAACAGTAATGTGTGATGGAGGAAAGTAGAACTATGGAGTAACATTGTTACCTATGACCACAGCGTGAATATCTGGTGTGTATTTTTATGGAATATTCCTATCATTTGAAGGCTAAGATCTTTGATACTTACATCCTACTAGTTGTGTTATATGGTCTTGACTGTGTTAATTGGACGACAAGGTCACTTCAGAAGCTCTCTACATTCCAGAACCACATCATGAGACTTATGACTGGCAAGCGGCTCAGCGACCATATATGTATCAGTGAGCTGCTCAACATTACCAAGCTTAGACCAATTACATCAATTGTCAAGTGAAGAGTACTCAAACTATACGGTCATATAAAAAGATCAACTCGTGGTGTGAGTAGGTTATGTCTGGAAGGAAGGTTGGCTGGTAGGAGAAGCAGAGACCGGCAGCCAAAACGGTGGCTTGATAATGTCAACTTATGGACTGGACTTGATCTTTGCTCTTTAAACTCTGCTGCTGGTGATCGAACTTTGTAGCGAGAGATATCTCATGTTAATGCGCAGTCTGCAAATGGCGGAGTTTAGCGTCACAAGAATTATGGAAAATCTATGGATGAATTTGCATTCTGTTTAAGATAGAGTCTGATTGGTTGAGGATGGTCACAGAATACTTGTTTTGACTTCAATGGCAAAGTTTACAGACTAAATTCTAGGCCAGCGGTAGGTACAGGAGTTGATCCATTGTAGTCCTGCCATAAGTAAAAATTAAAATATATGAATCATCTAGATTAAAATACGGTTTGAACCTTCTTACATATTCACCAGACTACTGGAAACGTTACTTAGATGACTGCCTTTGACGAAGCCTGAAGATCGACCGACAGTGAGTGGGCCTGAAGGAGGTGGGCTCCGATTTTAGGCTGATGCACATCAGCGACGGTGAATGTCCATATATATTCATGAGAACCTATGTTGAGGAATAGACAGCAGTGTCCATAAGCTTTGATTGTTGAAATATTGGCGGCTGCCAAAGGTTGACACCACTCTTCGTCACTGAGCTTTTTTTATAGATGACGAGATGGCGCTGACTTCTGCTTCTGTGTCAATTACGAATCTTTGTCCAAAGGTCGATTGTAGACACATAGAAGTAGTTGATTCAGTTTTCCAGCTGCCTGATTGTTTATCGGCGGCCGGCCCTGCAGTTTTCTGGATTCGATGGGGAAGACCTCTTAATTCTGTATGGTTCTTAACACTTGGTAGCGTTTAGTCCAAATCTCTTGAAATAGAAACACTCACTATGTCTTGAGGTTGACCTCATGACGTTTATTGTAATGCATGAAGACAAAAGATGCTACTCTAAAAGTATTGATAGTGTAACTCAATGGAAATTCTACGGGTAGTTTTAGTTGTCGGTGAGTTTATCATTAATTTAATTGATACTACTTTTGACACAAGGCCAGCAATTATATCAGTGCATTACTGGTACTTTTTTATCGACCCCGTATGGATGAAAGGCAAAGTTAACCTCGGCGGGATTTGAACAGACCGTAAATTTAAGCTGGAAAGCATGGCGTCCGACCTCTTCCGATACTTTTAATCCATTAATTTAATTGTTTCTACTATTGGTACAAGGCCAGCAATTACCCAGTACATTACTGGTACTTTATTTTATCGACCCCGTAAGGATGAAAGGCAAAGTTAACCTCGGCGGGATTTGAACTCAGAATGGCAAGGGCCGTAACTCTATGCGTCAAAGCATGGCGTCCGACCCTCTACCGATAATGCCACCTACTTATACATGAAGATATTAGATAATATGAAATAACTTAGTTTTATATTTAAGATTACCAATTTGTTTACTTTCAAACTTTAATGAATTCAGAGAGACGTCTCATTGATTTAAATTATAATTCTCAATTAATATAGACTAAATACAGATAATTAATACAGACTAAACGCATTAGAGTGGAAACTAAATTCTAAAAAACGGAATTTGTGACCTAGGCTCCAACAGATTATTCTAACTCTTTAATTATTGTTAATTAACTCATTTTCTCCGCATATAGTGTTTGGTGAAAATCATATACATTATAATTGATATGAAGTCTGTTATCAATGTGAAAATGTATTATTATTAAACTCGCTGTTAAATCAGACATTAGAGCGACGAACAACAACAAACGATGCCTAATGGTATTGCTCAATGCTCTAACCACTAAGCCATGCGCCTTCACATGGGCTGTCAATCGAAAGGTTGTGAGTTCAATTCTCAAACCGGGTGATGTGTTGTTTCCTTGAGCAAGACACTTTATTTCACGTTGCTCCAGTTTACTCAGCGGTAGAAATGAGATGATAGGACTGGGGTCCCTATCATTAAATCACCCAAGACACATCCAACGAGATATACCTTGGAGGAGGCCAGCTAAACCTGCATAGGTGTGAGCTGTAACAACAACAACAACAACAACAACAACAATGGTATTACAATTCGTCATGCTAGGTTCTAACTTTAAAATTGATTTATATCTTAATCCTTCCAAGATCGATAAAATAAGTCAAATATCGGATTGGAATCAATTACACCAACACACCAAAAAGTATATTTGGTGGCTTCAAGTTAAAAAGATAAAATATACAATGAAAAAAAAAAGGAACATATCAAAGATTATGTGCAGAAAGGTTACATATTTCTTCCTTTACTACTATACTAATATATTTCAACTTGTGCTTTTTATTGAATTGAATATAACCAATAATATAATGATTACGACTAGTTTCTTCAAATGTCAGTAATTTCATTTGATAGGCTGGAAGCTACTGATAAGAAGAGTCAGGCCGAAAATATAGAATTTTGAAGTGAAGTTTCTTTCTTTTAGAAGAGGGTTGGATGTTGGTGTATAGAACCTCCGAAAACCTTATTCTTTATTTCGTATCATCGTTTAAGACCTTACACTTCTTTCACATTTATTTCCATCGATAACAATTACTCATTAATCAGAGTAGATATCTATATATTTCTTTTTACACACTTGAAGTAAGCAAACACGTCTATATTTTCACCGTTAAAGGCATCGTAATACTTACATAATTGTTTCTACTTTAGGCAAAAGGCCAGCAGCAATTACCCAGTACATTACTGGTACTTTATTTTATCGACCCCGTAAGGATGAAAGACAAAGTTAACCTCGGCGGAATTTGAACTCAGACTGTAAAGGGACGTAACTATGCTAGAAAGCATGGCGTCTCACCCGCTACCGATACTGCCAATTCACCGTCGTAATACTTACATAATGTTTTCTATATTCATTAATAGATTGCTTTAATTTAGCCTTAAAGAATATGAATGTTTAGAAACATTATTTCATAGGTTTTCTTTGGACCTAATTGACCATGAGTATGAGCCTAGAAAGATCCTCTTCGGTGCACAAGCCCGGACAAATTATTTTTGTGGACGTCCCACAGTCACCCATGCATAACTGCCTGTCTTCTCCAAGTCAACGATTTTGTCCAAGGAATAGGCAACTAGTTTGTTCCACCTGTGAACTGAGTGAACTGAAAAACAAAACAAAATAAAACGTTTGCTCAAGGACCCCAAACACCGTCCGTTCCGGGAATCGAAGCCACAAGCTCACGATTGTGAGTCAAACGCTCTATCCACTACAACATGCATTTGAAAACGTTACTACCATTTACTTAAGACATTGTATTGATTTCTAGTTTTGGTGCAACGCTACAATTTTGGTGCATTTTATTATATTTACTAGTACTTCAAAAGTTTATGCCGATTAAAGCTCCCTTGGGGATAAACAATAGCAACTGGTACTCATTTTATTCACTACGGAATTATATATAATACAGACGACCGCAGCTGGATTTCAAATCTGTCAGTAAAACAAAGATCAGCACTGTCTTAATATTTCTACAGTAACAATTATTAGCTTATAAATTTCCGATTGAAGAATATAAAATTCAGAATTATATCAACGTGTCCATTGTGATGTTTCAGTTTAGATTTCACCTACTATCAAATATTTACAAATTAAAATATTATATTTTCGTATGACTTACTTCTTATTTCCATGCCAAACTAATATTAGATTCAATATTTCAATGGACATTCGACTGTATTTCAAAAACACTGAACGTCTCTTAAAAAAGACGCTATTAACTAGTTACTTTTTATTCTAATATAGGTATGGAACCCTTACTCTTTATTTGGCTATAAAGGCATCGTATTGAGACATGGTATGCTTCGGGCATTTTAAACTTGGCGGGGCCGATGTTTTCCAGGTTTGAAAACAGCCAATTTCTTCCAGAGAAAAGAAAGATAGATTTTTAATCTTTAATCTTAACTTTAAATTCTACCTTAAAACTGATTTTACCTCCGTCCACTATATTTCTTTAGAAATTTAGGTTGACCCCAACTGAAATTTTTTATGTCACATCATCTCCTTTACCACTAGCATGTGTCCAAATGGCAGTGAGTGGCAGCGTGGTGGTAGTAGGAGTACTACGTATACAGCCCCCTAACCCAACCGGTAGGGTGGAAATAGTATGCATACTAATCATACAGACCCCTAACCAAACCGGCAAGACGAAATTGATGAGATTCGCCACTCGAAGGCCGTCAGCCAAACTGGCAACAGCTGGCCCTGATCGCATTCGAGTCATAAATATTTTCTCTGCTTTTTTTTTAGCCTCTTGGATTGTGTTTACCATTATTCCTTTATAATATAACTTTTATGCAATAAACACCTGATGATGTCACCAGGATCTTGCGGAAGTTGTTCATTGAAATGTACATAGTGTTTGCTATAAGAAATTTTATAATTTTTATCCATAATACCTCCGTCAGACGTATATTAATATTGTCTGGGATCCACAAACCTTTGGTAATGGAGTAGTTATATTTTGTGCTGTTCACTTTCTGAATAATATATATATATATATAGAGAGAGAGAGAGAGACAGAATTAGTATATTTACCAACATATGCGTACAGATGTACACTAATGCTAGCAAATACATAAGTTATGTCATAGTACCTAGGTGGTTCTATGCAGGGGGATGCAGAACAATTATATGAAAGACGTAAAATAAGAAAATTTTAAAAATTAAAAATTAACTTACTTACTAGTAAGTAAGTTAATTTTTAATTTTTAAAATGTTCTTATTTTACGTCTTTTATATATATATATATATATATATATATATATATATATATATATATATATATATATATATATATATACCGTTCTGTATTGTAATTCTTTTCCGTCGTTATATAGGTGAAAAGACAAATGGTAGTTCTTATAAATATAATTATTTACAAGTTTATATGATTGCATGATCGAGATTGTGATTCAATTTGAGAATATCTATGAATGTGTGCATTTGTGTATATGCGCTTCATTTTGTATGTGCGTGTATGCGTATATAACTACATATACATAAAGATATGTGTGTGTATATATATATATATATATATATATATATATATATATATATATATATATATATATATATATATATATATATAAACATAAAAATATGTCAATATATATAAACATATATATATATATATATATATATATATATATATATAAACATATATATATATATGTATATTATGTATATGTATGTACGTGTGTATGTATATGTGTGCATGCCACTATGTATAGATAGACTGATTTCCACCTGAAAATAACGGATAGATTTTACGGTGTGATATGTTTGTTACTATTGATCATTATTTTACTGTTTTTCCTTTACATTCTTTGTTTTATAAGCATCATATGTCGACTTCAAAATATCTTCTTTGACAGCTGCCATATTTTGTTGATCACATTAAGAAAATTATCATAAATATACATAATAATTCATATCAAAATGACAGATATATATATATATATATATATACATATTTAACATAGTATATGTATATATATAATATACTAAATATATATATATACATATATATACATATATATACATATATAAATTTATATATATATATATAATATACTATATATATATATATATATATATATATATATATATATATATATATATATATATGTATATATATATATATATATATATATGTATATATATATGTGTGTGTGTGTGTGTGTGTATGTGTGTATTTATATTTAAATATGTATATAATATATTATATATAATATAATATATATAATATAATATGGTATATTATATATATATGTACTTATATCACTTGTTAAACATCTATAGTGTTTTTGCTTCTCATTTAATATCACTTAGCGGTTTTCTAATAGTATGATGTTCTATAAATATTACAGACATATTGTGTTATTCTACTTTACTTTATTCATAATCGTTTTTGTTGTGTTTTGTAAATTTTCATATTATTAAGGAAAAATCAACACTTATTGCTTAAATTACTTATATCGATGAGAATATGTTACAGATAATTTAATAGTATTTAACGTATATGAATATATTTATATATACATACATACATATATATATATATATATATATATATATATATATATATATATATATATATATATATATATATATATATATATATATATATATATATATATATATATATACATATATATATATATATATATATATATATATATATATATATATATATATATACATATATATATATATATGTGTGTGTTTGTGTGTGTGTCTAATTGTGTATGTATGTATATATACATATATTTATATACATATGTATGTATATATATATATATATATATATATATATGTGTGTGTGTGTGTGTATGTTTATATCTATCTATCTATATATTTAGATGTATATATATATATGTGTGTGTGTTTTTGTGCATGTGTGAGCGTGTGTCTGCGTGTGTGTGTGTGAGCGTTTGTGTATATATAAAGACAGCCATATATAGTGAAGCATTTGTATTTCTACAAATGTGAGATGCCACGTCAATTCTGACATTTATTATATTGATTTTTAGTGAACCACTTCAGAAGATAGATGACTGTGTTTATCACAGTCTATTTATTTAATAAATACCTCTATATCTGTTTTCGTTTCTTTTTTATTTAAAGATTGATTACATTCCCAACCCCTGAATTACAAGTTATTAGATAAAACTAGGTTACTTTGGCACGGTTGATGTTTACTTTGAGTTGTTGCCGGAAATCGTTGACAAAGAAAGGATTGTACAAGAACGATATAGCTTTTGGGTAAAAAAAAAATGAATGAAATGTTTAGTTTTTGTTCTGACCTAGCATTAGAATGTTGTGATGTCTTTCATTGTTTCTTTTTACTAATGAAAATATGTCATTTTATATTTTGAAGGGTGTGTCATAGGTTCGTTGTGATGTTCATGTCGTTCCCAGATGTATTATTGAAGTGTGTTGTTGTTGAAGTGTAGTCTTTGAATATTTGTGATCTGATCGAAAAGCTCTATTTCCAAATAACATCAAGCAAAACAATCTCGCTTAAGATTTTTATGATTAGCATACCCTGGAATATATAATGCAAACAGTCCTTTTATATGATCATATGGTATGATTTATGTGACATGTGCACGTCGAGCAAAAAGATAGATGTACCTTCCTTGGAACGAGTATTGTAAATAAGTTCCAATGATTATAACTCTAGACTGAAAATGTGTCACGTTTTTCATTATATGGAAATAGTTTTTAAGAATTTAGACGATCAGATATATAATAAATAATTATTACTTGTAACATAGACCCAGGATCACAAATTGTAAAGCGGGTGTATAGCCGATGCTATCGACCCATGAAAGACCAAAGGCAAATTCACTCAGATTAGAATTCGCAAAGCAATAAAGCCACTAAAATGGAAGGGGTTATTGAGAAGGGAGTCAGAAAAGACAGAGATAACATGATTCTAGGAGGGAGAAAATGAAGACTGATGCATCTTTTAAAAGTTTTTCAAATTATAATGGTCAGGAAAGCAAGAATCCAGAAGAGAATTCCTCAGGGGAGATGTGTCAGGAAAGAAATTCTCAGAAAGAAACTAATAGAATTTGTGATTGTAAATCGATGGAATTTCAATTGTAAATCGATGAGATCTAGCCGCCAATCTGGTGCTCCGTTTAAACAAACAGGAAAGTTAATTGGAACAATTCCCATGAAATTGTGTATAAAAAAAGTAAAAACGAGCGGCACTATTTCGAAGGTTTGGTAGTGGCTAAAACTGACATAATCAATAAAGACGAATAATATTGATCTTATCTAGAGTGTTAATGTGCATGGCAGAAGCACCAGATCATATGTTGCAATACTACCCAATACAAGATCAAATAGCAGATTTATAAAGATATAAAATATTTTCAAGCGTGAAGATTTTTTTTTGGCACGATGGACCAAACCAACCTTCTGAGCCGTAGACTTGGCAATTGATATGATATAACGATTCCAGCTTAAATTCTTGGAAAATATCAGATCCAGAAGTTGTGTAGGGTTGCTCTCTTTAATGATATGATCAGCCATACTAATTGAAGACAAAAGTGGTTTTCAATGGCGATTAAAATTCATCAGTTTAGTCGTAGATGCATTAAAGGTGACAAGCCATTACTTCTTTCACTCAACAACAAATCGAAGTTCATATTGAAGATTAATTGCCAAGTCAACTTTATCAAATATATCAGACTTACCAAACATATCAAACAAAAATAGAAGGTTGTGTCATCAGCTTAGATACGAAACTGTGAAGATATGTCACCGGGAAGATAATTTATGAAGATTATAAATAATATACTAGCTAGTATTAGTAGAGCTGAGTGAAATATCGTCAGACACCACAGAATGGTTGGAATTACCAAGAGGACTGGGTTGTGATGCTTGATAAGAGCTAAGTGATGAAGTAGGAAACATATCAAGGAGTGAGACATGTTGATTGGAATTATCAGAAAAAAGTGTAGGGAAATTGATGTGGATGAGTGTGTATGTCTGTGTGTATATATGTGTGTGTTTGTATACGTGGCTATTTGTATGAGGTAATATTTATAGGTGGGTTCATTCTAACGCTATATTGTTATTTAAATGTTTCACTAAAAACCAAAACATTTCAGATTACCATTTCAATTCCATCGTGTATAAAGGTCTATTGAATTTAAAAGACAGATATTAATATTGTAAGTTTAGTTAGTATTTATTCATATGTTTGTGTTACAAGCCAAGTGTTAAATTGTCACTGAAAACGTTTGAAAGTGTTATTAAGTTGGTGTTATACAATGGTGAAATCCCAAAACGATTTCCCTCATTACTTGGTGAACAATTTAATGCTGAAACATTAGGTTTAAAGTGCATATGTACTGTTCAACTATAGATACACGCCACACTTAAATAATAATCAATAACTATATGTTGTCGTTACTTAGTCTATGTTCAACTTTGAATAAACAAACTTACACAATCGTTCTAGCCGTAACGATCTCATCAGATTATCGGTATTTAGAAATGCTTTATCTGTCCTTGTATGAGACGGTAGTGTTTGAATCTGAGATAGGAGTTGCAGGTATTTCTAGCTATTCTAGTGACCACATAGAAGCTCGGTGTTTAGTTTCATCCCATATTTATAAGTGTCGGTGATGACTGGTTGATCCATAATCTAACGCTCTATTTGTCTTCTGAACTGATCACCTTTTGAACAGTAAGTCAGATGTGTGTTTTGTGATCTGGAACATAATTTATGGAAGGTTGTTATGCGTGCGAATTTCTATACATACACACATACATACATACATGCATACATACATACATACATACATACATACATACATACATACATACATACATACATACGTATATATATATATATATATATATATATATATATATATATATATATATATATATATATATGTAAACTTCGTTTGGGGATTTATTTTGCAAGATTTCCTATCTGGAAACGTGTTGAAACAGATATTATTTTACTTTGGAAGTGTCATGCTGCCAATCAAAACACACGCACCTGTTTTATTTTATTTTATATTTATTTTTATTTTTTTAAATGTAATTTAAATAAATTAATAAATAGAATAAATCTGAATAAAAGTAAAAATAAAATAAAATAAAATAGAATATGAAATAAAATAAAAATAAAAATAAAAATAAAAATAAAAATAAAAATAAAAATAAAAATAAAAATAAAAATAAAAATAAAAATAAAAATAAAAATAAAATAAAATAAAAAATAAAATATTTAAAAATTAAATAAAAATTAAGTAAAAATTAGATAAAATAAAAACAAAATAAAATACGATTAATTAAAGTAAAAATTAGATAAAATAAAAACAAAATAAAATACGATTAATTAAAGTAAAAATAAAATAAAATAAAATAAAAATGAAATAAAAATAAAATAAAATAAAATAAGATAAAATAAATAAAATAAAAATGAAATAAAATAAAATAAAAGAAAAAGAACTTAAAAGAAAAAAAAAAGAAAAAATGAAAAAAGAAAAAAGAAAAAAGAAAAAAGAAAAAAGAAAAAAGAAAAAAGAAAAAAGAAAAAAGAAAAAAGAAAAAAGAAAAAAGAAAAAAGAAAAAAGAAAAAAGAAAAAAAAAGAAAATAGAAAAAAGAAAAAAGAAAAAAGAAAAAAGAAAAAAGAAAAAAGAAAAAAGAAAAAGAAAAAAGAAAAAAGAAAAAGAAAAAAGAAAAAAGAAAAAAAGAAAAAAGAAAAAAGAAAAAAGAAAAAAGAAAAAAGAAAAAAGAAAAAAGAAAAAAGAAAAAAGAAACAAAATAAGAAATAAAATAAATTAAAAATAAAACAAAAATATAAATTAAATGAAATAAAAATTAAATTAAACTAAACTAAAATAAAATGAAATAAAATAAATACACAATAAAATAAAAATAAAATAAAAGTAAAATAAAAATAAAAGATAAATGAAATAAACTAAAAATAAAATAAAATGAATTGAAATAAAAAATGAAATAAAAAATGAAATAAAAAATGAAATAAAAAAAAAAATAAAATAAAGAAATATAAAATAAAATAAAAATAAAATAAAAAATGAAATAAAATAAAATAAAACAAAATGATAAATAAGATAAAATTAACAACATCGAATAAGAATGACTCATCAAAAAAAAGTTCTAAGAATAAGCTAAAATTGATTTTTTAACGTTCAATAATTATTTAAATTGAATTTCTAATTATCAAAGATCGGATCAATGTTTTAATTAATTAATTAAATAAATTGCTCTCTATATTTCTTCGTAAACATTCCCTTCTCACAACTATTATTCAACATTTGTTTCTCCAACAAATATTCCTATGTTTTACTCTCACCGTATTTTTCTCTCTTTTATGGTTTGCTCTTTATTTTATCTCTTATGGTGTGTACTTTTCCCAATCTTTTGCTCTGAGGCTATCCTTCTCATCTATCTCTTTCATCTACCTACCTACCTACCTACCCACCTACCTACCTACCTACCTACCTACCTACCTACCTACCTACCTACCTACCTACCTATCTACCTACCTACCTACCTACCTACCTACTTACCTACCTATCTATCTACCTACATATCTACCTACCTACCTATCTACCTACCCACCTACCTACCTACCTACCTACCTACCTATCTATCTACCTACCTACCTACCTACCTACCTACCTACCTACCTACCTACCTACCTACCTACTTACCTACCTATCTATCTACCTACATATCTACCTACCTACCTATCTATCTACCTACCTATCTACCTACTTACCTACCTACATATCTACCTACCTACTTACCTACCTACCTACCTACCCACCTACCTACCTACCTACCCACCTACCTACCTACCTACCTACCTACCTACCTACCCACCTACCTACCTACCTACCTACCTACCTATCTACCTACCTATCTACCTATCTACCTACCTACCTACCTACCTACCTACCCACCTACCTACCTACCTACCTACCTATCTACCTACCTATCTACCTACCTACCTACCTACCTACCTACCTACCTACCTACCTACCTACCTACCTACCTACCTACCTACCTATCTAAAAGGACCTGTCCAAGATGCGAGCAGGACATCGAAACCGTTCTGCACGCAATTGTTCAGTGCCCAGGGGTGACCGACCTCTGAAATTGTCGAACAGCTACTATCACGTGTGGGACGCATCCAGTTGTCAGCCGAGTCCATCGTGAGGATCACCCCGCCGCCTTCATTTAAGAATGAAGGAGAGGGGGTCTTCCTCTGTCTGGTGGCTGTGGCGAAAGAGGTAATATGGTGGACGAGGTTAAAAGGACCGAGGGCAACAACTCATCCCCTTCTTTAAGTACCACTTCAGAAGGAAGGTGAGAGTGGAGAGAGAGGTGCTACACCCCAGTAAATTCGCTGAACGGTGGATGAATGTGACGAAAATGGCCCGGGTAAATGGGCCTTCTCTGTAATTAAACCTGTAAGTTGAGGAACATAAACAGAGGGAAGACAAGAGCACCCGTGTATAGAACAACCCTCAACACCAACAAAACGTGTTCCTGGTGTTGAGGGTTGTTCTATACACGGGGTGTAAAACAACCCGCAGTAGCGTTACCCCCCCCCCCCCCATGGGGATTTCAATTGTTTTATTTTTATATAGTTTATTGTTATTTATCATTGTTAAAGATTTTATGTTATGTAAAATCCCCGCCGTCACGTCTTGTAATGTTCCATTTTTGTACGCCTCTGTGGCAAATAAAGATATCTATCTATCTATCAATTTATCTATCTATATATCTGCCACTGTTTCTGTGATATGCCGCTACTTCTCGGAATCGAGAGATTAAAGCTCCGGTACTTCAGACATGCGTCTAGAATGTTTCAGGAAAGAAACACTAGACAGATTTTAGTGGAGCAATGTCAACTGGCAAGATACTCCGAAGTATACAACAAGCAATATGCTTAGATAACATCCATGAGCTTATTTGGTTTCGTTTGGGATCCAGCCGTATCAAATTTTTCATTCACTTTCGATAAGTTACCATGACCATTCGCCTTCATTTTCTTTCTTTTACAGTTTTTGTCACGTTATTCAATCATTCCATTTATTTATTAACCAATTTTCTCTTTCTTCCATCCTTCATCCGGTCGCTTTCCTCTCACTACCCTTTATATTATTCACAAATGCTGTTGTCTTTCCAAATCCTCCATTACACTTGGATAGGCATCCGTTGTCTCTTCCGCTTATATTTCTTACAATTATCTATATGACTGACTGTATTTATGCTCGTAGAGTTGGCTATTATTTTCCCTCTATAACATGACTTTCACTAGCTTCCTTACTCTTTTAACATGCTCTATATCGTCCACTTCCTTCATTCATATTTTGCCTTTCTATCACACACATGTTTCCATTCGTACTGCATTCCATGTTGTTTATTCTTTAACTATTTTGCAAACAGTCATAAAACACCATCACTGTTTCCTCCACTCATTATTATGTTTCCATTCAGACCCTCAAACATTGGAAATTCTATATACGCTACACATGTATGTATGTATGTATGTATGTATGTATGTATGTATGTATGTATGTATGTATGTATGTATGTATGTATGTATGTATGTATTTATGTGTGTACGTATGAATCTCCTTCTCCCTCTCTCTCTTTCTCTCTCTCTCTGTCTGTATATATATATATATATATACTCACATTTATATACATATATATATATATATATGTATATGTATATATATATATATATATATATATATATATATATATGTGTGTGTGTCTGTGTGTGTGTGTCTTTATGTATATATACAGACAGACACTACACTCTACACACAAAGGCACACACACTCACACTCTACACACACACACACACACACACACACACACACACACTCTACAGACACACCCACATATATATATATATATCATAGATTATTAGAATAGTAATTATACTATAACTGTAGATATTAGCATTACTGATATATTTTATTACTTCTTTCCAGAATTTTAAACCCTCGTTACGTCGCACGTGTCACATATCTTTGCCCTATATACAATTATCTATGGACATAGAATTGTAGAATTGTTTTTTAATGCGCCTATATATATATATATATATATATATATATATATATATATAGAGAGAGAGAGAGAGAGGGGGAGAGAATGAGAGAGAGCGAGAGAGAGATACGTATGTGTAGGTGTGTATGCGCGCGTGTATGTGTCTATGTATATGCAACCTGCATGCACACGGATTTTAGACACATTTTCCTATGTAAGTGGATGCAGCGTCATTTGTCTGTGTATACGTGTGGGTAAGTGAGAAAAAAAGAAAGTGTGTGTATAGTTGCATACATGCATATATGCATATTACACACAATCGTACACTCAAATACATAAACGCGCAAGCCCACAATCATGTATATATATATATACACACACACACACACACACATTATATATATATATATATATATATATATATATATATATATATATATATATATATATATATATATATATATATATATATATATATATACATATATATATATATATAAAAGCGAGGATGTGTGTGTGTGTCTGTGTACAACTTTGGATACCTAAGGCTTTTAAAATTACCAACCGAATTTGACAACATTTTCTGTGCACGTTGCACAGGTCGCTAAGATGGTCAGATCACAAACATTTTTTCAAATCGACCCACGTCGAGCAATAAAAAATCGATAACAAAATTATCGGTACCAAAATTGATGTAAGGGAGATAACCAACTTTATTGACAATCCTTATAAAGAGAGTGAGATATGGAGACCTTCGTTTTCAATTTTAAAACAACAATCATCGTCGGACGAAATTTCAGAAATAAAAGCATCAGATTCATTAGAAGATAAATCACTAATATTATCGTTTGTTTCTTGTTTATTCCGAAAGTCGGTATCGCTACATTCATAAGCCATATTGATACAAAAAAAAAATTTGTTGCACTTTCAAAGTTAAAAAAAACACTTGTTTTAACTTGTTTCACTATATTAAGTTAATTTTAGCGGTAAAGGCCTAATCTCGCAGCAGTCTCGAATTGACGAGATTTTGATGATGGTTTGTTTATTTTAAGAATAATCATTATGGGACTTTCCATTCAAACCATTCGGGACCTACAACTTTTACATTTTTAAAGTAATTTCGTCCACATTTGAGGCAGGCATTATCTATGCTTCCAGCTGTATTTGTACACATCAAACTTTTTTACAATGAAGGAACATACTGCACAGGATGTAGTTATTCAAAGGATTTTCTAAGTTTTGCCAGTATATTTTTAATTTTACTGTAACGCTTCAATTCATACATTTTAACTTTACAATTTTTCACCAAATATGCCCCGTAAAAGAAAGTATGCACATACTGGCTCTCGGACTTTGACCTCTCGGTCGAAGAAAACAATGCGTGTAAATGACGCTCCGCCGATAACCGAAAATAGACAATCACAAAATGCGGTGAGTACAGTTATTGCAACATCTTTGTCCGCCGCTGAGCGTCGGTTAGTGCGGTGAACCAATAATGCTAAAGCAACTGCTGCAGCACGAGCTGCAGAGACTACAGAGCAACGTGAAACACGCCTTGCTATGGATGCTACAGATACTGCTGCAGCAAGATCTGTAGAGACAGTACAACAATATGAAAGACGCCGTGCGTGTAATGCTTCAGCTAATGTTGCAGCAAGAGCAATTGAGACTGAGCAAGAACGTCAAAGTCGCCAATTGAGAAATGCTTCAGCTACTGCTACGGCACGAGCTGTAGAGACTGTAACAAGTCGAGCTATTCGGCTGGAGGGTAACGCTCAACGTAGAGCTTTATCGCGGGGTATTTCAAAGGCATCACGCTCACGATGGTACCTTAAGGCAGTTAATTATGACCCTAATGTAAACTATCAAATCCATCCTGATATTCAAATATATGCCATGTCAAATACTTGCCAACATTGTAAAGCTAAAAAGTGGGTAGGAGAATCGGCTGGAATGTGCTGCTCCAATGGTAAGGTTAATTTGCCCTATCCGGATGTGGAAAAGGCGAGGATGTGATAATAACAAAAATTAGCCTGACTACATCAGGCGTGGATACTCTCTTCTCCTTTCGCCGAAACCAATTTCCCCTTCGTGTTGCCTTTCCGATGTCCATAAACAAGTCGCAAGGTCCGTCGCTGGAATTCACTTGGATGAACCTTGCTTTTCGCAGGTACAATTCTACGTTGCCTGCACACGAGTTGGCAGTAGAGATAATCTCTTTGCGTCTGCTCCGAAAAGAAAAACAAAGAATATCGTTCATCCTGAAGTGCTTTAGTGTTAACAAAAACAATTATTACAGCTCTGCCTTGAATTCACCTTACTAATTACAAAACATACCAATGAATATGTCATGCAGGATATTTTGGATTTAAGTTCAAAATTTAACCATACACAGCAAAGGATGCTCTCAAAGAATAGATTTTCTCTTATTCTACTCTCATTGTTTTTTAGTTTGCATACAACTCTGCCTTCATTACAACTTTTTGTACTTTAACAAAACTGCCTGTTTTTTTTTACAGATTTGCAACGTGTATTGTCTTTAATCATTTGTATAACTACATCCTGTTCAGTGTTTTCCTTCATTTTCAGCATAGTTTTATGTGTACAAAGATTGCACTAAATATTCGTTTGCATTAATTATTGAAGACTTCTGCTTATTTTGACAGGTTGAGGACAAATAATGTTCTTCTTTTACTTCCTAGCTGTATATTCTTAGCATAATTTCAAACCCCAGGAAACGCCGGGTAAATATGGTAGTATATATATATATATAAAATATATATATATGTATATGTATATACATATATAAATATATATATATATATATATATATATATATATATATATATATATATATATATATATATATATATATATATATATATATATATATATATATATATATATATATATATATAGTTATGTAATAAACAACATAAGATAAATAATTCATTTACCAGTGGTTTCTTGAAGACAGTGGTTCCGACGACTGAAGACAGATATAAATATCTGTTTTCAAGAAACCACTGGTAAATGAATTAATTATCTGATGTTATTTATTACATAGCTAAAAAGCTCTGTAGCCTACATAGAGCTCTCTCTTTTCCTGTACATTTCATACGGAAATACTTCATTCATATACATACACATATATATATATATATATATATATATATATATATATATATATATAACTTTGATAACTATGATAGATTTCGGCCAGTATTGGCACAGGCCATGTCTAACTTAATAGCACCACCTGGCGAAGTCTTACAAATCAGTGTTTGGGCACCATGGCCCACTGGAGCAGAGAGTTATTGTTTACGGAGGCATATCCGGGTGTAGGAGACTTATCCGGGATTTCTTGAAGGAATTTATCCAAAGACTTCTTGAACTTGATGGGGTCTGTCTCTACTTTGATGTGTCTTGGTTCAATGTTAAAGAGTGCAGGGCAATTGAGGTGAAATAATTGTGTCGTATTGTTGTTATGTGATGCGAGTGAGATTTTTGTCGTGGGCGGATAGCACGGATAGCCTTGGGTGTACATTAAAAGTGATGCCAACATTATTTGGGCAAAGCTGATGGAATATTTTCCACATCATACAGATAATATAGCGCTCACGGCGACGTTGGAGAGAATAAAGTTTGAGCTTTTCTAATCGACTCCAATAGTCAAGGCCTGTCATGTCATCAAAATGGCAGTTTAAATACGACTCACAGTGTCGTTACAAACCTAACATGCCGACTGCATATTTTTTGTAACTACTCATACCTAAATATAGATGTTCACAAATAAAGTAAATAAAAGTTATTCAATTTTGTTGATGAATATTCCTGCTGTTCGACCATTTGAATTCACTTGAATTTTATTGTATGTAGCTGAGTGTTCTGCAACAACTGCTATTCTTAATGTAAGCCCCTTGCAGAATTAGCCAGACATAGTGTTTGGCAAGGGTCTTTCTTTAAATTGCAGGTTCATTATATACGATAATGATGCACTCACTGCCTTACTAATCTTAGTCTCAAGATACAGGTTGCCCCGTATTTATGGCGACAAAAGAAACTTGTCCAATGTGCTATGAATTGTGATTGAAACTTTGATATCATGATTGTGAGGCCAAATTCTTAACATCTCGGAAATATCGTACACATATTCATGTTCAGCTAAAGACATTTACAGACTCTCTCTCTCTCTCTCTCTCTCTCTCTCTCTCTCTCTCTCTCTCTCTCTCTCTCTCTCTCTCTATATATATATATATATATATATATATATATATATATATATATATATATATATAGTGACGAAACATAAGTCAATTGCATGAACTCATAATCCTTTATTTACTGCTATATATATTTCGATGATGGCCATTGAATGGCTATGTTCTCATCAGGCATTTAGTCAGTTCTTAGATATGCCAGCTCTGTGTTTATAGTGTTGATGGTATCAGAGCCTTGGGACATATGAGCTTGTTAGGAATAATTTAATGTTGTCAGCAGGAATAGTTTTAATTTTGATTGGTCAGTTTGTAGATGCTAGTAGGGTTGGTATTTGACCTCAAAGAGGCAGGTGGTGTTGTAAAGTTCAAACCGTCAGGCAAGATGACAATAGTTCCATATGACTGATTTTCACAAACAGCATTCCTGGTCAGATATATATTCGTCACTATTATAACTCCGGAACTTATATCTTCGTTGAGTGCTCCCTATCCGCATACTGAAGTACTGGATTTTACCAACACTTACTTTCTTGCTTATATATATATATATATTATATATATATATATATATATATATATATATATATATATATATATATATATCCAGGGGGTGTAACTTGGAGTTACTGCAGGTTCAGTAGATGTAATGAAGCAGTAACCAATCGTCCTTGTTATCCTTTCAATATATATATATATATATGTGTGTGTGTGTGTGTGTGTGTGTGTGTGTGTGTGTGTGTGTGTGTGTGTGTGTGTGTGTGTGTGTGTAAAAGGTAAACAGAAATAACAACACAATCAGTACAGTATATGGAAGGTATATATTAGGTTAACGCTTGATATAGCAGGAAGAGGGTCTTAACGTTTCGGACGCTAGTCCTTCATCAGAAGAAAGAATGAGAAATAAAATAGATTGAGCGGACGGGCGGGTTGGAATTGGAAAAAATGTCTTTAGATAAAAATAACAGGTCCATTCATCCCTCGCTCCCCCTCTTTCTTTCTCTCTCTCTCTCACACACACACATACACAGACATACACGACTACATAAAAAAAATTGTGATGTCGAAAATAAAAGGAAATGATAACCATGAAACAATCATCAACACAAAAATTGGCTCAATATTGATGGTTTATTGTTCTGCTAGTTCAATGGCTGGAGAAATTGAGGAATTGTGTGTAGATGGGTAGATGGATTGACAAGGGAAGGAGTGATTAAAAATATATCGTTTATAAATTACCGCTGATAAAATATGTTGGGCAAACACTTGTCTAAATGAATACATTTTGCGCCACGATTAATAGTTTCCTTTTGTTTGTGATTTTCCTGTCAACCCGGTTATTTCACTTCTATTTCTTGAATTACCACGATGACGACGACAACGATGACCACCACCAGCGCCAACATCAATCCAAAGATCCCTCCACCAACACTACTACCGCCACCATTATTATCAATATCACCACAACTACCACTACTACTCGCTATTACCAAACGTTTATATTTATTTAGTTATTTGTTCTCTATAATATATTTGATGTACCACCTCTGTAACAGATGCTCCGCTTCACCACAGTAGCAAATATATTTTACTTGCAAATCAGGAGATCGAAAACTGATTAAGAATTGCTTAGATTGTAAATTGGTAAGAAATAAAAATTACAACAACAACAACAACAACAGCAAATGAGAGAAAGTTACTAATAAAAGAGTAAATCTGATAATTGTTGGTGTGGTGGTAGTGGTGTTGATAGTAGTACTGTTAGTGTTAGTTACAATGTCGGCATATGGTGGTTAGAGAGATGATAATTATGGAGAGGTCACTTTAAGTATTTGTTGTTTTGCATAGTGGGATTAAAGTTTGTAAATGTGACCGGGGTGATGTAGGTGATTGCATTGGGGATGTTGGTAAAGATAATTGTATTGTTGGCATGTGGTGTTTAAGGTGACGACATTTATGTCTTATGTCTTTGTGGTTGGTGTGGTAGTGTTAGGGTTTGTACATGTAGTCATAATGACGTTGATGATGGTAATAGTAGTGGTGATAAGTGTCAGTGATCGAAGCAGTGTCGTTCTTGCTTCTTTTTAAAAGACGATATTTAGAGAGGGTGTGGAAGGTGGCCACCCAGAATGACACAAAAAAAACAACAAAGGAGATTCTGGCCGGTATAGAAACGATCGTTTTGTACGGTTCTGAGTCATGGACATTGCTGCAAGTGACTCAATGGCACACACATCAAAGTACTACGTTTGGCATACAACATCTGGAGACGTCAACCAACAAAGAAGTCTCTGAATGAATCCCTGTTTCGCATCTTTGATTATATGAAGCGTCGTAGTCTGGCTCTTGGCAACTACGTCACTCGCCATGATGAACTCGCTGGAGAATTCCTCCGCTGGACTTCGGATGCAAAGAGACGAGTTGGCCGACCTTATATCAGCTTGAAATGAATCAGCGAGATGTGAACATACCACAACGGAACGGGTCAGCGTGCTGCAATGGTCGACTGTGAACCCTGAAGCTCGAACTGAGTCAATGCCTCACCACCACCTTAAGACATCGGATGACTCAAGACGTCATTATATATAGGCGGTGGATTGGCAGTATCGGTAGAGGGTCCGACGCCATGCTTTCCAGCATAGTTACGTCCCTTTACGATCTGAGTTCAAATCCCGCCGAGCTTGATTTTACCTTTCATCCATACGGGGTCGATGAAATAAAGTACCAGTAATGCACTGGGTAATTGCTGGCCTTGTGCCAAAAATAGAAACAATTATATATATATATATGATTTCTCCCAAATGAAACAGTTCTAGTCCTGTAGAAGCCATTTTTATATTAAATATTTATACTCAGTATTGTATTAAGTACCTTACTTATTGTGGTTACCCCCGATTGAACACGGGATAAACTTATACATATATATATACGTATGTATGTATATATATATATATGTGTGTGTGTGTGTGTGTGTGTGTGTGTGTGTGTGTGTGTGTGTGTGTGTGTGTGTAATTATGGAACGAAGCTTATCGGATAGAATGGGCACAGCTTCGGTCGATTCCTTACTCAATAATTTATTTAAGTCCAAATTCGAACACAACCGATTAGAATGTACACTTAAACTTTAATCAGTGAAGAAGATAGCTTCGTGAGTGTAGGACATTGGAGTTACCCGGCTCATTGCACGAGTTTCTGCGAAAATATATATAAATATATATATATATATGTATATGAAATAATTAAGTCAAATATGTAAAATTTGGCGTGGTTTGTTATAAATTGTTGGATGTGACCTCTTCAGGCAGTCCGAATTGGTGTGGAAAAGACAGGTACAGATGTTGTTGAAGTGTGTTTTACTCCGTCAATACATTGATATGTCCAGCTCCTGGTTGTGTTGTTATTCCCCTGAGTAAACAAACCAACCTGCGTACTTCGTCGAGTGCTCCAATGTGCATACTGAGGTGTCGGTAAACAGCCAACATATACTCAAAATGTATATATATATATGTATATATATATATATATATATATATAGCGAGGGAAAAGTGGTAAGGAACCAGGTGGACCATAACGCACCAAAGTACTCAATACTTAGGGTAGTAGAGTGGGTAATAGGAGTAAGTAAGACCCCGACGGCTGAGCTCAAGCCGTTTCGACGGCTAATTCGGTACCGAATTAGCTGTCGAAACGGCTTGAGCTCAGCCGTCGGGGTCTTACTTACTCCTATATATATATATATATATATATATATATATATATATGTATGTATGTATGTATATATATATATATATATATATATATATATATATATATATATATATATATATATATATATATATATATATATATATATATATATGAAAACAGGGAGAAAGAGACGATTATTAGGAAGAAAAATATTTTTTTCCTTTTTTATTTCTCTCTCTCTCTCTTTTTTCTGGGTTAGAAAATGATTAAAACGAAATGTTTTACTTTGTGTGAAGTGTTAAGGTATTAGTTGATTTATATATATATATATATATATATGACTAAAGTCTGTCTCGAGACCATGAGCTCATCAGGCCGGTGCTTATCCCGATTCCGTGGCGTGAAACAACTGAGAGTACAAGACTTCCCCCTGAACAGGACGCTAGTCCATCGCAGGTTTAAACCGCCCAGCTATTTCTGGTACTCATTTTCAGCTGAGAGTGAACTGTTTTGCTTAAGAAGGCAACACACAACCCTGTCCAGGAATCGCGAGTCCAACACCCTCACCACTAGATTATACAGACACACACACGCATATATATATATATATAACAAAGGAATTGTGGTAAAGAACCAGATGGACCATAACGTACCGGAGTACTCAATACTTACGGTATTAGAGTGGGAAATAGGAAAAAGTATGATCCCGACGGCAGACCTCAAGCCGTTTCGACGGCTATTTCTATATTATTATGTGTATTTATATAGGTGTGTATATATATATATATATATATATATATATATATATATATATATATATATATATAAATCAAGATGGATACAGTAAGAAACTGGTTAGACCATTACTCACCCGAGTACTCGTACTTGGTGTAGTAGAGTATGGTTATAATGGAGTCGGGACCCCGATGGCTGAACTCTTTCCGTTTCAAGAGCTAGTTCCATATATATATATATATATAAATGAAAATAGACCGAGAAACAGGAATTTCCATCATCAGTAGTCTGCTGATTATCAATGGTATTTCTTCGCATTAAAGTCTATGTATATATATATATATATAGAACTTTACAACACCACGTGCCTCTTTGAGGTCAAATACCAACCCTACTAGCATCTACAGACTGACCAATGAGAATCAAGACTATTCCTGTTGACAACATTAAATTATTCCTAACAAGCTCATATATCCCAAGGCTCTGATACCATCCACACTATACACACAGACCTGGCATATCTAAGAACTGACTAACTGCCTGATGAGGTCATAGCCATTCAATGGCTATCATCGAAATATAGCAGTAAATAAAGGATTATGAGTTCATGCAATTGACTTATGTTTCGTCACTATATATATATATATATATATATATAGAGAGAGAGAGAGAGAGTCGACAAAGAGACATGTCAACCTTTCACATAGGACCAAGGAAATCATATTTCCACATGTCTTCCTGTTGCTGATTGGTGGGATTTGAATTCAGAGCACAGAGAGTAGGGACAAATCGTACAAATCATTTTTCCGACATTTTTTCTTCACCGAATCAACGGCAAACACATACACACACACACTCAAGCACACACACACACACACACACACACACACACACACACACACACACACACACACACACACACAAACTCATGGGTACACACACACACATGCATACACCCTCACATAAAACCTTATTCACAAACACATGTACACACACACACACACACACACACCCACTCACATATGTACAAGGTTATACATAGGATACTGTGTAGCTTAAATTAACCGGGTGTGTGTGTGTATATGTGTTCTATTGAATGTGTCTATGTGTATATATGCTTCAGTAAGTGTGTGTGTGTGTATGTGTATGCGGGTATGTGTGCATATTTATATATCTGCAAACATACAGCTGTGATGTGCCTAAGCACTTAAACTCTAACATTGTGTGAAAAGAGTTTAAAAATGGAATTGTTGAAAGAAATTATAAACAAACTGAGAAGGAATGAACCGTGCTTGTATAGCAGGGCGGAAACTTAGAGTTTTCTAAACGGCAGGGCTTTAGGGATTTGGGCTTAAATATTATAAATATGGAAACTATAACAAAATGTCGGGCGTTAAACGTTATTGTCTAACGGGAGTCATTTGGTAAAAAGGAGTCTGTTGAAGGAAACATTTATTAAAAACGTTTGAAGATTTATACATACATAAGGCTATCGTTTTTACATGAATGCATTGAGACAGACACGGATTTCGGCATATATATATATATATATGTATATATGAATAAAGTTGGTCCTTCATCAGTGATCTTCCAACCATCCTCGGTATTTCTTCGCTTTATATATATATATATGTGTGTGTGTAGAGAGAGAGGGTGAGAGAGAGATGTGCGTGTGTGCGTACGCGTGTGGTGTGTGTGTAAATGTGTGTGCATGTTTTTATATATATATATATATATATATATATATATATATATATATATATATATATATTAGAAAGTGAGGTTTTTTTTACAAAATGAAAAATAACCGAGGTGTCCTACACGAGTGGAAGTATAAAGAAAAAGAGATGAAATCGAAAATGCAACTGGAGTCTTATTTTTTTTTTAAATATATATATTTATTTGGTTCCTTTACCGGTTTCGCAGTTCTTCTGCTTTTCAAAATGTGAGTTGAGATGGAGGGTCTGTGGTTTTTCTCACATCTGATGAGAAAAATTACAGACCCTCCATCTCAACTCACATTTTGAAAAGCAGAAGAACTGCGAAACCGGTAAAGGAACCAAATAAATATATATATTTAAAAAAAAAATAAGACTCCAGTTGCATTTTCAATTTCATCTCTTTTTCTTTATATATATATATATATAGTAATAATAATAATAAAATTTGAAGACTATATATATATATATATATATATATAGAGAGAGAGAGATATTTGTGTTTTGTGAGCGTGTGTGCATAGATATATATGTGTCCCTGTGTATGTGCGTGTATTTGCCTTTTTGTGCTTAATTATATATATATACAATGTTAGGGCGCTGGACTGGCAGATCGGTAGTGCGTCGGAGACCTTGCCTCGCGGCATAGTTGCGACCCTTTTATTCTGAGTTCAAATCCCGCCGAGGTTAACTTTGCCTTTAATCCTACTGGTGTAGATTTAATCGATATTCCCCCTCCCCCAAATTTGCTGGTGGTGTGTCTAAATCAGAAATCATTATATAAACAATGTTATCTCAAAGAGCGAGATGGTGCATGAGTGTATTACAATATATATATATATATATATATATATATATAATATCAGAAGATCCCGTTAAGGGTGAAAGCAGCGATTCTTTGCTTAAACTTTAATTTGTTATTTTAATAAATATTTGCACTATGGTTCTTATATATTTGATATATATATTTATCCTTATCGAGCCCTCTAACAAACTTTGTATTTTATCTGATGAAAGTGTACCAAAGTTTTGGTACCCTTGAAATATATATAATAGAATAAATATGGTTTTATAAATATTGTTTCCATTTATTAATATCATGGATATTATACTCCAGGAAACTTGTCGAGTGTTTCGAATCTGTTATAAATATATTTGTTGAATTACCAACAAATTAAATATCCCTTTGCTTATGTATATATCTAGAGAGAGAGAGAGAGAGTGTGTGTGTGTGTGTGTGAGGGAGAGAAAGAGAGAAGTCGGTCGTAACACAACAGTTACTTCACCATAACGAGAACAATTGTTTCACCTTCAACTGCTGTGTTACCACTTCTACCTAACTCGTCCTATGGACTGAGTGTTCTACCACTACGGATATTACAACAGTGTTCTACCTCTCTCTCTCTCTATCTATCTCCCTCTCTCCCCCTCTCTCTCCTCTCTCTCTCTCTCTCTCTCTCTCTCTCTCTCTCTCTCTCTCTCTCTCTCTCTCTCTCTCTCTCTCTATATATATATATATATATATATATATATATATATATATATATATATATATATATATATATATACATATATACAAAGAAATAGGATTTCGCTTCAAGCATAGCTTTATACAAAATGTATAAATATTTCGTATTTCCAAAGAAATATGGTTTTAGGAAGCCGTAGCTATGCAAATACCGGGGGAAGGGGGTTAATGCCCTCTGGTGATGTCCAGCAGAAGCAAGGGGGGCAACCGTCTATGCATTTCAGGCTTAACTGGCCATCATCAGGACGTATATACGTATATACGTATATACGTGTGAGTGTACGTGTGTGTATGTTTGTCAATTTATCTGTATACATACATATATCTAGACATAACTTAGCTGCATACGTATATTTACAATAACACACACACACACACACACACACACACATATACATATATATATATATATATATATATATATATACATATATATAGCTACAGGTAAAACCATACTACATATTAAAAAATCTGGCGCTTTCAATTGAAAAGACTACGAATTATTACATTATTGCAATGTTTGGTTTTCTACCATTACAGTAGATCCCGTTAAAAGAATGTTGGTAGGACAACGCCCAGCACATCAAACATTAATTGATTATAAATACGTTTAAACATTTTAAACTCCACATTCAACTACAACAGAAGATCTCTGTCATGAAAGGCAATTAAATCTGAGGTATGTGTGTGATTGTCAGACGTTTTCTATACTCTATTTACTTATTAAATAACAATTTATTTCTGTATTAGATATTTTTCTTTTTTCATATATATATATATATATGTTAATGTTTATATTCATGTCAATTCTATCTTCTTCTTTCAGCTAACTTCGACTCGACAATCTCTCCACATCTCTTTGCCAGGCACTTAACATAAACTTTACCGGATAGGCTTAACAAAGAGATTTATCGGAAATTGGAACAATATCACTTGTCCTCCTTTATGAAAATTGGAAATTATCACTCCCGATCGCCATGATGTTGGCTGGTCTCGTTTGGGAATCTAGTTGGATCAGTTGGAGACAGTTGCTTCTCACGGGACTCGCTGGAAGGAGTGTTTGAGGGCTCTGTCCCCATGATCCACTCAGGAATAAGTGAGCAAAAGAAGAAGAAGAAGAAGAAGAAGAAGAAGAAGAAGAAGAAGAAGAAGAAGAAGAAGAAGAAGAAGAAGAAGAAGAAGAAGAAGAAGAAGAAGAAGAAGAATTAACACTTCTGCTATTAACACTTCTGGTAGTAACAATTCTAGTAGTAACACTTCTTGCTATTAACACTTCTATTAACACTTCTGGTATTAACACTTCTGCTATTAACACTTCTGCTATTAACACTTCTGCTATTAACACTTCTGGTATTAATACTTCTGGTATTAACACTTCTATTAACACTTCTGCTATTAACACTTCTGGTAGTAACAACTCTAGTATTAACACTTCTGGTATTAACACTTCTATTAACACTTCTGCTATTAACACTTCTGGTAGTAACAATTCTGGCATTAACACTTCTATTAACACTTCTGCTATTAACACTTCTGGTATTAACAATTCTAGTATTAACACTTCTAGTATTAACACTTCTATTAACACTTCTGCTATTAACACTTCTGGTAGTAACACTTCTAGTATTAACACTTCTGGTATTAACACTTCTATTAACCCTTCTGGTAGTAACAATTCTAGTATTAACACTTCAGGTAATAACACTTCTATTAACATTTCCGGTATTAACACTTCTGCTATTAACACTTCCGGTATTAACACTTCCATTATTATTATTTTTAAAATGTTCTTCTTGTTGGTATTCCCTTCCTCTATCTACCATGTTCTCACTGTTCAGGTGTTATGTGTTGTTAGCATCCAACATCAGAATCTCCAGTTTACATCAGAATAATAGAGAGAGAAAAACGGAAGGAAATCAAAATGAATCAACATATAGTTATAGTGGAAATAAAATAAATAATAATGTTAGTAATGAAGACAATGATGAGGGTGAGCGTGATGATGATGATGACGGTGGTGATGATGGTGTTGATGGTGGTGATGATGATGA
>OZ024745.1:127998900-128006400 GCA_964016885.1 Eledone cirrhosa
ACAAATATATAAATATTTTGTACGTATGCGTGTGTGTGCATATTCGAATTACAAGTACCTTCTCTTGTATTTAATTCTTCTCTCTTTTCATTTCAGTGTCAATGACTCCTTTTTTCCTCTTTCTTGTTCTCACTTATCTTCAGTCACTTATTCTCTCTCCCTCTCTTTCTCTCTCCTTCAACATCGCCCCCCCCCCTTCTCTCTCTCTCTTCTCGCCTGCTTTCGGTTAGTTAAACCGAATCTTATTAAAAGAATTCTTGCGCAAAAGGTTATTACATAAACTAACACATTCACAAATATATGTGCTTGCTTATAAACATATATACATATATATACACTGACATTTTAGACAGACACTCATGCATAATTAAAGTAATTTTATCCACACTATATACTGAATACATATTGGATGGTGTAGCTGTAGCAAAGATCTAGAAAAGAGGCAAAGAAGAGATAGAGAGATAAAACAAGGCTAGGTCAGAGTAAATACAAGAAAGAGAACAAGCTTGAAACATACAACGAAACAGATTCATATAGGAAGATATAGCTTAGAACAGAGGTTCTCAACCTTTTTTGTCAACGGCACACATTGGAAAGCATGAAGAAATAGCGGCACACCTTGGAACACATGAAAAAAGAGCGGCATACCTTGGAACACATGAAAAAAGAGCGGCACACCTTGGAACACATGAAAAAATAGCGGCACACCTGGCTAAATATATATGAAAAATAATTGAATTTTACAAAATAAAAACATGGCAAGTCATAGAGGGTATACAACTGTAGACACAGACAAGTCATAGACGGTATACAACTGTAGACACAGACAAGTCATAGACGGTATACAACTGTAGACATAGACTAGTCATAGACGGTATACAACTGTAGACATAGACTAGTCATAGACGGTATACAACCGTAGACACAGCCGAGTCATAGACGGTATACAACCGTAGACACAGCCGAGTCATAGACGGTATACAACTGTAGACATAGGCTAGTCATAGACGGTATACAACTGTAGACACAGACAAGTCATAGACGGTATACAACTGTAGACACATACTAGCCATAGACGGATACAACTGTAGACATATACTAGTCATAGACGGTATACAAGTGTAGATAGAAACAAGTCATAGACGGTATACAACTGTAGACACATACTAGCCATAGACGGTATACAACTGTAGACATAGACTAGTCATAGACGGTATACAAGTGTAGATAGAAACAAGTCATAGACGGTATACAACTGTAGACACAGACTAGTCATAGACGGTATACAACTGTAGACACAGACTAGTCATAGACGGTATACAAGTGTAGATAGAAACAAGTCATAGACGGTATACAACTGTAGACATAGACTAGTCATAGACGGTATACAAGTGTAGATAGAAACAAGTCATAGACGGTATACAACTGTAGACACAGACTAGTCATAGACGGTATACAACTGTAGACACAGACTAGTCATAGACGGTATACAACTGTAGACATAGACTAGTCATAGACGGTATACAACTGTAGACAGAGACTAGTCATACACGGTATACACTGTAGACATAGACTAGTCATAGACGGTATACAGCTGTAGACAGAGACTAGTCATAGACGGTATACAACCGTAGACACAGCCGAGTCATAGACGGTATACAACCGTAGACACAGCCGAGTCATAGACGGTATACAACTGTAGACACAGACAACTCATAGACGGTATACAACTGTAGACACAGACTAGTCATAGAAGGTATACAACTGTAGACATTGACTAGTCATAGACGGTATACAACTGTAGACACAGACAAGTCATAGACGGTATACAACTGTAGACACAGACAAGTCATAGACGGTATACAACTGTAGACACAGACTAGTCATAGACGGTATACAACTGTAGACACAGACTAGTCATAGACGGTATACAACTGTAGACATAGACTAGTCATAGACGGTATACAACTGTAGACAGAGACTAGTCATACACGGTATACACTGTAGACATAGACTAGTCATAGACGGTATACAGCTGTAGACAGAGACTAGTCATAGACGGTATACAACCGTAGACACAGCCGAGTCATAGACGGTATACAACCGTAGACACAGCCGAGTCATAGACGGTATACAACTGTAGACACAGACAACTCATAGACGGTATACAACTGTAGACACAGACAAGTCATAGACGGTATACAACTGTAGACACAGACTAGTCATAGAAGGTATACAACTGTAGACATTGACTAGTCATAGACGGTATACAACTGTAGACACAGACAAGTCATAGACGGTATACAACTGTAGACACAGACAAGTCATAGACGGTATACAACTGTAGACATAGACTAGTCATAGACGGTATACAACTGTAGACATAGACTAGTCATAGACGGTATACAACCGTAGACACAGCCGAGTCATAGACGGTATACAACCGTAGACACAGCCGAGTCATAGACGGTATACAACTGTAGACATAGACTAGTCATAGACGGTATACAACTGTAGACACAGACTAGTCATAGACGGTATACAACTGTAGACACAGACAAGTCATAGACGGTATACAACTGTAGACAGAGACTAGTCATACACGGTATACAACTGTAGACACATACTAGCCATTGACGGTATACAACTGTAGACATAGACTAGTCATAGACGGTATACAAGTGTAGATAGAAACAAGTTATAGACGGTATACAACTGTAGACAGAGACTAGTCATTGACTAGTCATAGACGGTATACAACTGTAGACATAGACTAGTCATAGACGGTATACACAACTGTAGACATAGACTAGTCATAGACGATATACAACTGTAGACATAAACTAGTCATAGACGGTATACAACTGTAGACACAGACTAATCTTAGACGGTATACAACTGTAGACAGAGACTAGTCATAGACGGTATACAACTGTAGACAGAGACTAGTCATAGACGGTATACAACTGTAGACACAGACAAGTCATAGACGGTATACAACTGTAGACACAGACAAGTCATAGACGACATACAACCGTAGACAGAGACTAGTCATAGACGGTATACAACCGTAGACAGAGACTAGTCATTGACTAGTCATAGACGGTATACAACTGTAGACAGAGACTAGTCATTGACTAGTCATAGACGGTATACAACTGTAGACAGAGACTAGTCACAGACGATATACAACTGTAGACACAGACTAGTCATAGACGGTATACAACTGTAGACACAGACAAGTCACAGACGGTATACAACTGTAGACACAGACAAGTCATAGACGGTATACAACTGTAGACACAGACAAGTCATAGACGGTATACAACTGTAGACACAGACAAGTCATAGACGGTATACAACTGTAGACACAGACTAGTCATAGACGGTATACAACTGTAGACACAGACAAGTCATAGACGGTATACAACTGTAGACACAGACTAGTCATAGACGGTATACAACTGTAGACACAGACAAGTCATAGACGGTATACAACTGTAGACACAGACAAGTCATAGACGGTATACAACTGTAGACACAGACTAGTCATAGACGGTATACAACTGTAGACACAGACAAGTCATAGACGGTATACAACTGTAGACACAGACTAGTCATAGACGGTATACAACTGTAGACACAGACTAGTCATAGAAGGTATACAACTGTAGACAGAGACTAGTCATAGACGGTATACAACTGTAGACACAGACAAGTCATAGACGGTATACAACTGTAGACACAGACTAGTCATAGACGGTATACAACTGTAGACAGAGACTAGTCATAGACGGTATACAACTGTAGACACAGACAAGTCATAGACGGTATACAACTGTAGACACAGACTAGTCATAGACGGTATACAACTGTAGACATAGACTAGTCATAGACGGTATACAACTGTAGACACAGACTAGTCATAGACGGTATACAACTGTAGACATAGACAAGTCATAGACGACTTACAACTGTGGACACAGACAAGTCATAGACGGTATACAACTGTAGACACAGACTAGTCATAGACGGTATACAACTGTAGACACAGACTAGTCACAGACGGTATACAACTGTAGACACAGACTAGTCATAGACGGTATACAACTGTAGACACAGACAAGTCATAGACGGTATACAACTGTAGACATAGACTAGTCATAGACGGTATACAAGTGTAGATAGAAACAAGTCATAGACGGTATACAACTGTAGACAGAGACAAGTCATAGACACATAAAATGACTCAAACTAAATAAAGAAAAACACAGCTATAAACTTACTTTATTGCAGTGTTTCGAATTTCATCAGTCAAATAGCTGACTTCTTTAGTGAGAAATTTGTGCCTGGCTTTTCAAAATTTTGCAGCACACATAAGAAGATCTCGCGGCATACTGAAGAAGATTTTGCGGCACACTTAAGAAGATCTCGTGGCACACTTGAGAATCACTGGCTTAGAACGTGAGTGTGATATATAAGTCAAGGAAAACAAACACACAGCTACGCTAAGATAGATAGAGTGAGAGAAAGAGAAGAGAAATTGGGGGATAATATCTGTGAAGATAGCTAAATAGACGCCATAGTTTCTGTTCCATAGAACCTCGGTGCCTAGATTTGAAATGCTCTTCGCATGAACCATCATTTTTCTTCTAGTTCTTCTGGCGTTTACGCGTTGTTAATCTAATTTGTTAATGTCATTCTTACACTTGTTTCTATTTTTCTTTACTATCTAAATATTTCCAGATTTGCTGAGATAAAATTGAAAATAAGTCTGCATTCACTACTTATGCTAACCAGTATTGTGACATAATCTTATCTAATGCTTGAAGTAACTTTAAAGAATGAAACGTCTCTTTTCACTACATATAATATATATATATAATTATATTATTCTTTTATTATTTTACTAGTTTCAGTTGAGATATCACAGCTCCGGTACTATGCACATGTGATTAGAATGACTCGGGAAAGAATTACTGGGCAGATTTTACGGGCAAAACCCAGTGGTAGACCCCGAGCAAGGTGGTTGAAGAAGAAGAAGAAGAAGAAGAAGAAGAAGAAGAAGAAGAAGAAGAAGAAGAAGAAGAAGAAGACGTCAGTGAACTATGGTCATATTTGGAACAAGGTATTCAAGGATATAGTCAATAATATTAACGTACGTCTTTTTAGGTGCTCATAAGCATGGACATACATACATATATGGTGGCTGCCAACTCGTTTTCGAGTACGGCCACTACTTTATGTCCATGTAGGAGAACCCCTACCGATGTGCTGAACAAATGTGACTTTTTAGTCCAGCCAGCGACTTGAAAACTCTGGTACAAACACTACACTTGTGACAATTATTGACACATAGTGCTGGGCCCATGGTACCATGTGATGACAAGTGCAGAGAGATCTCCAGATATAAAGCAATGCCTGTGCCGTGAAGCTTTTATAGTGAGCAAAGGCACTGCACAAAGCCAGTCCCACTCTCTTAACCAAGATGATATTTACCAAAAAGAAGACCAAGTCAACATCATTGGATACCATCAGGGTTGCAGGTGTTATATCAGAGTTTTCCTTCTCCTAGAATTCTGCCTTGACAAAGGCTAAGGGGTCATCTCTCCGATATATACATACAGATATACATACATATATACATACATATATACATACATACATACATACATTCATATATATATGGGTATCAGCATTTATAAAACAAATTTTGTATTTTATCTGATGAGAGCGTACCAAAATGTTGGTACCCTTGAAATATATATAATAAAATAAATATGGTTTTATAAATATAGTTTCCATTTATTAATATCATTGACATATATATATATATATATATATATATATATATATATATATAGGAACGAGTAGGACCCCGACGGCTGAGCTCAAGCCGTTTCGACGGCTAATTCTGGACTAAAGTATTGAGTACTTTGGTGCGTTATGGTCCACCTGGTTCCTTACCACATTTCCTTCGTTATATATATATATATATATATATATATATATATTATATATATATAGTAACATCTATTAGTACATACAATGTTGTATCATTTAGATGCATAAATGAATTAGTAGACTGTTCAATATTGTAATCAATTTTGATACAAATTCTATCTAAATATGGGTGCAGTTATACCTTGAAATACACTGGGTTACCACAATATTGTATATAACTAGATAATAAATATAATATACAATAAACTTGTGAAATTGTGGCAGAAATATCAGAATCAACGTAAGTCAATTTGTATTATAGAGTATATATATATATATATATGTATATATATATATATATATATATATATATATATATATATATATATATATATATATATATATATATATATATATTTATATATATATATATATGCTTTCTTTTTCTTTTTTCTTTCCTCTATATCACCCTGTTTTTAATGCCTCTTGCTCCTGATTCTTTTCATGTATTTCTTGCTTTCCTCTCTTAAATATATGTTAACGTCTATTATTTTAACTTTCCTCCCACATATGGTATCACAGGAATGTTGTTTAACAAAGTTATAACTTTTGATTTTTCTCCGAGAACGCGTTCTTGTGATTGGATGAAACGATCGTTACTAATTAAATGTTATCAAACACTCTTTGATTGTTATTTATAAAGTAAATATATATATATATATATATATATATATATATATATATATATATATATATATATATATATATATATATATATATAGTACTTATTACAGGGCATAATCACATTAACAGAAACAAAGCGAAGACACACACGTGCGCCTACATATACAAATAAGTGTGAGTGTGTATGTGTATGTGTGTGTGAGAGAGTTTCTATGTATATATACTATATCAAATATAATGAAGTAAAAAAAATTACAAAGCACGAACAAACAAGTCATTGCAAAAATGGGCGACAATAGTTCGAAAACAAATACAGAATTCAACGCTAGTGGAAGAATATGGAGGGGCAGGTCACATGGAGGCAGACACAAATGCGTTCTTCTTCAAGCATAGCTGTGAAAAAAGAGGGTGTATGAACGCCACAGTTGTGTCTTTTAGACAACAAGAGGAGATAATCGAATAGAGAATACAGAAAACACACAGATGGAAGAGGAAAATGTGATGGCTGGGAATAAAAATAGTATGCTAAAATTCAAAGAAAGACGACAGAATATTTTGTTGCGTTGGAATACGTGATAAATCAGATGTAATGATATGAAGGAACAATGGGAAAAACCTAGAACAATCAGGATAGCTGAGAAACGGGAAAAAACCCCCGACCACAAAAAGCAAATGGCGTTTCTTCTGAACTCACGGTTTTCGGTAGGTAAACAGTATAGAAACAATAGCTTAGAGTCTTACTACGATGATATATCCAAATTAGGAAGGCGTCGTTCGGAAGAGATGAACTACACGAGGGACAAAATACTATGACACACAGAGGACACACAGACAGACAAGCAAGTAAGTTAGACGAATATAAAAATAGTAAAT
>OZ024745.1:128011400-128016400 GCA_964016885.1 Eledone cirrhosa
AGCACTTCAGGTTAAACGATATTCTTTGTTTTTCTTTTCGAAACAAACGCAAAGAGATTATCTCTACTGCCAACTCGTGAGCAGGCAACGTAGAATTGTACCTGCGAAGAGCAAGGTTCATCCAAGTGAATTCCAGCGACGGACACAGTTTGACCTTGCGACTTGTTTATGGACATCGCAAAGGCAACACGAAGGGGAAATTGGGTTCGGCGAAAGGAGAAGGGAGTATCCACGCCTGATGTAGTCAGGCTAATTTTTGTAATTTAAGTCCCATAAGGATTGTTCTAAAAATAAACAAACCATCATCAAAATCTCGTCAAATCGAGACTGCTGCGAGATTAGGCCCTTACCGTGAAAATTAACACTTAATATAGTGAAACAAGTTAAAACAAGTGTGTTTTTAACTTTGAAAGCGCAACAAATTTTTTTTTGTATCAACATGGCTTATGAAAGTTTTAAAAATGTAAAAGTTGTAGGTCCCAATGATTTGAATGGAAAGTCCCATAACGATTGTTCTAAAAATAAACAAACCATCAAAACAACAAGTGTTTTTTTAACTTTGAAAGTGCATCAAAGAACAAACAAGAAACAAACGATAATATTAGTGATTTATCTTCAAATGAATCTGATGTTTATATTTCTGACATTTCGTCCGACGATGATTGTTGTTTTAAAATTGAAAACGAAGGTCTCCATATCTCACTCTCTTTATAAGGATTGTCAATAAAGTTGGTTATCTCCCTTTTTTTATAAGGATTGTCAATAAAGTTGGTTATCTCCTTACATCAATTTTGATACCGATAATTTTGATATCGATTTTTTATTGCTCAACTTGGGTCGATTGGAAAACTTTTTGTGATGTAACCATCTTAGCGACACGTGCAACGTGCAACGTGCACAGACAATTTGGTCAAATTCGGTTGGTAATTGTAAAAGCCTTAGGTATCCAAAGTTGTACACAGACACACACACATCCTCGCTTTTATATATATAAAGATAGATATATTTTTTTCAGTGTGATTTACTCTTGGTAGTAGGGTCCTACCGTAGATATAACTCAATGTGTGACATCCATAGAAAGGTTCCGTGTTCCGCTGAGTTAATTCCCTAGATCCAGACAGATATTAGGTATTAATTTAACAATGAAAATAACAACAAAGTCGTATTATTTTACATATTCATATTAGGGCGGTGGATTGGCAGTATCGGTAGAGGGTCGGACGCCATGCTTTCCAGCATAGTTACGTCCCTTTACGATCTGAGTTCAAATCCCGCCGAGGTTGACTTTGCCTTTCATCCTTACGGGGTCGATAAAATTAAGTACCAGTAATGCACTGGTTAATTGCTGGCCTTGTGCCTAAAGTAGAAACAATTATTTTACATATTCATGTCATTGTTTTACGATCGTTTCAGAGGGTTGATCATATTGACATACTGTCTGATCTATAGCAGCTATATAACTGTATACTATCAGACCTCATATATAGGTTCGATCAAACCGTCTTCTTGGGAAACAAATTATATATATATATATATATATATATATAACGAAGGAGGTGTGGCAAGGAACCAGATGGACCATAACGCACCAGAGTACTCAATACTTAGGGTAGTAGAGTGGGCAATAGGAAAATGTATGACCACCACGGCAGAGCTCAAGCCGTTTCGACGGTTATTTCTGGACTAAAACGTTTAGTCCAGAAATGCGGTCGAAACGGCTTGACCTTTGCCGTCGAGGTCAAACATTTTCCTATATATATATATATATATATATATATATATATATATATATATATATATATATATATATATATATATATATATGGAATGACAAAAAATATTATGGTGTTATGTTTGGGGAGCGTCATATTATAATATGGGACCATCGATATTAAAACGTCATATTATAATATTGCCAGAAATAATAACAGAACACACTCACTGCTTAGTTTAGACCGATTTTCGCTTCTGCATCTTTTATATCTCCATAGTTAATTTAGCTGGCCATCAATGTTTATCATTCATTGACCAACGGTTAAAAATACAGATATAAATATATATAGCCTATCAAAGTTTTTTCATCACACAACTATGACCTCATCAGTGGTACTATTCTGTTTCCTCCTGTTGTATTGTAATGTCTACGCCATTTATATTTATATATATATATATATTTATATATATATATATATATATAACCTCAGTCTCCTCTGTGTCACTTTTGATATATATATATGTATGTATGTATGTACATATATATATATTTAATAAGTGAAACAAAGGAAACGGAGGAGGCAATTTTACACAGTTATATTAGGCTCACGCTCGGTGGAAATGGAGGAGATTTCAACGTTTCATTTATATATATATATATATATATATATATATATATATATATATATATATATATATATATATATATATATATATATACACATAGAGAGAGAAATATATATATATATTTTGAATATACATATATGTGTGTGTGTGTGTGTGTGTGTGTGTGTGTGTGTGTGTGTGTGTGTGTGTGTGTGTGTGTGTGTGTGTGTAGGTAAATTTTATATAACAAAATTTCTTACACAACTCTACGAAAGCAAATGCCAGTCATCTGTGGAAAAGCAATAGTAATAGTAATAACAATACATTCGACCTAATCTTTCAACTTCAACTTAGTGATGTTTTGTCGATTATCATGTGATTGTGACTCTAAGAAGTTTGAGCAGTGCCCCGTAACATATCATCTCTGTAAAATACATCCATCTGTCTTCTTTGGCACACGCTAATAACTCTTTTGATGTGTGTCTACATGGACATCCAGGTTTAGAGAGAACAGGTGTCATAACAACATAACCATACAAAAAGAAATAGAAAAAGCCTATATACATGAATATATGTATATATATATATGTATATGTATATGTGTATGTATATACATATATATCTATATCTATCTATCTATATATATATACATGCACACACACACACACACACACACACACACACACACACACACACACACACACACACACACACACACACACACACACACACACACACATATATATATATATATATATATTAATTCAAAATATTAACAAAATAGATATTCTTGTGATCAAGTATATTTGATTATACATATTTCAGAGGTACTGAGTTAAGTTCAACAGTACGTCCTCATCAGATAAAATAAGATGATGCATGACATACCCTGACATAGTAAGTGGTTAAGATTCAGTATATGGTAGTGAGTAATATATGACAAAACTCAATATTTATATACCTTAATATTGAGAACATGAGAAAAATATATAATACATACAATAGAGAGGGTGCGTGTGAGACAGCTTAAAAAATACATGGCAACTATATAACTGCAAAAAAATGTTAATTACTGAAGGAAGAGGAAAGAAAGGAAAGCATAGAGGAAGAAACAGCTGATGGGTTAATATAGATAGTAGGTGCCTCGAAAGACAAAAGAGAGTTGATTACTGAGAGAGAAAGACAAAGGGGAATAATTTATGTTGAAGTTTTTAGACAATTATGCATATATACAATATATATCTAAACTTATTTGGTTGACCATTAATATTCAAAATATTTAATTTAAGTTAGTTCAGAGTAATGAATAATATTTTAGGTTTTAAAAGTTAATAGATATCTGTATTAATATTAAAGTATACTATCAAGTTTAATTTCTAAAATCAAATTTTATGAAATCAAATTTAAAGGATTTACAAACACGAGAAATAAAACAATGTTTTTACAACCTCGCGAAGGTAAACTTTACCAAAATTATTTATAATATTGACAACAGTTTATATAATATAATTTATAAAATAATTACAGTTATAATTATTAAAGAATTTATGATTAACAATTTGAGTGCCTAAAGGATCAACAGGCCTTATAATTAAACTTAAAGAGGTCTGAATTTTAAATTATATATATGTGTTAATCAAAAAAATATACAAAGATTATATTGTCTAAAGAACTTAAGGTGATACCTTTCAAATATACATAACATAATACAATAATACAATATAGTAAATAAGTTACTGAAAATATTGTTAAAAATTAATGTTTTAGATCAATTATTGTAACAGGATAATATACTATAAATATATAAGTCAAAACTACATGAGTCCTAAGGATAAGGGCTAGATTCAAAATAAAAAAATAAATAAAAAGTGAAAAATAATGAATTGTTTGCGAAACATAAAAATGCCCAATATTAACAATATAGTTTAAAATGTAAGACGGTTTTAATATATAGTAGACAAAAGATACTTCTAAAATATCCAGTGAATGTGATAGAAAGAGGAGCTAAAGACTTGAAAAAGCCGAAGGTAATCTGCCTCCATAAAGCTTTGTCTACATTCTAAGCCTCGCAAAAAGTCAGGAAAAAACACTAAACAAACAGGCTTTAATTTTTGACGTCTCTTATCAACTGTTGGACCTAAAACGTTATAACAGTTTATAAAACTTTAATAATACTTTATTTTCTAATCATTTATGATAGAATTAATGTTAGAATGAAGGATCCTGTTTAGGTATATAAACATATTATTTGGTAACTTGTTCTCTGGAGAAATATGCACACCTTTGGATTATTTTAGATATTTATAATTTAGATTCGGATCTTTATTTATTTGTCTTTGTTTTAAATATATAATTTGGATATTTAACTTGTAAGATTAGCGGAATTTTAGTCTACGACTTCAGTTATACCATTTACGTGGTTTTGTCTTTGCGTGCAATTGTTCTCCCCGCTCCACATATGACGTATTATCTTCGTTTTTTCCGTTCATTGCCAGAGAACGTCTCTATGAACCACCTAATAGAATATTAGTCTACGATTTCTTTTATACCATAAACGTGGTTCTGACTTTGCGTGTAATTGTTTTTCACCGCTCCAAATAATGACGTATTATATTCGTTTTTTCCGTTCATTGCCAGGGAACGTTTCCATGAACCAAAGTATCGTCTTCCTGTCTTCCTCC
>OZ024745.1:128021400-128038900 GCA_964016885.1 Eledone cirrhosa
TGATAAAGAGGCGGGAGTAGACGAATGCATACAATTCTTATCGTTCGACCTCCTCACCCCTCTTTCTCTGTTTATATCTCTCTCTCACTCTCTCTCTCCCCCTCTGTCTCTCTCTCTCTCTCGCTATATATCTATATATATATATATATATATATATATATATATATATTTCTATTTTTATTTATATATATAATATATATATATAAATAGAGATGGGTTGGTCGTATATAAATATATGTATCTATGTATGTATATATATATATATATATATATATATATATATATATATATATATATATACATATATATATATATATATATACATAAATATATACATATACATAATATATACATGTTTATATATGCGTATACACACACATATATACATGCATATACATGCATATACATATATATATATATATAATATATGTATATAATATATATATATATATATATATATATATATATATATATATATATATATATAAACAGAGAGGAGAAGGGCGTATATATATATATGTATATATAAAAATATATATATATATAGGAAAAAGTATGATCCCGACGGCGGACTTCAAGCCGTTTTGACGACTATTTCTTGACTGAAATAGTCGGTCCAGAAATAGGCGTCGAAACGGCTTGAGCTCTGCCGTCGGGGTCATACTTTTTTCTATTACCCACTCTACTACCCTAAGTACTGAGTACTCTGGTGCGTTATGGTCCATCTGGTTCCTTACCACAATTCCTTCGTTATATATATATATATATATATATACATAATATATACATGTGTATATATGCGTATACACACGCAATCACACACACACAGACACAGACACACACACTCACACACACACACACACACATATATATATATATATATATATATATATGTGTGTGTGTGTGTGTGTGTGTGTGTGTCGTGTATATACACTGGCACGCGTATAGTCCGAGAGACATTCAGTGTGATAGCGAGAGAATGTGAAAAACACAGATATATGTACTTAGATTTTAAAGTTATTCTCACGATAGTAACTGAGAATCTTTCGGCAAATTTTGACAACAGAGCCGATTAAATAAGCCGTTTTATTAAGTATCTATCTAACATGGGTATTTGGCAGGCTGAAATAGCAGCCAAGTCTCCCTGAAATCAGAAGTCTCACAAGCCAAATGTTATTTAAATAATTGTTTCTACTTTTAGCACAAGGCCAGCAATTATCTCAGTGCATTACTGCTATTTATTTTATCGACCCCGTAAGGATGAAAGGCAAAGTTAACCTCGGCGGGATTTGAACTCAGAATGGCAAGGGCCGTAACTCTATGCGTCAAAGCATGGCGTCCGACCCTCTACCGATACTGCCAATCGACCGCCCTTATTTAAATAATGCTGTAATCTCATTAAAGAATACATTATTTTAATGACTTGGTTAGATAGAAAAGGACAACGCTTATGATGTGTTTCAGTGCCTCCGGAACTACAGGGAGGAAGAAACTGTTTACTCAGACTGGAAGAATGAGCCGAATATTTGCAATGAACAGAAGTCTACTAAGGCCACACAAAGGTCACATGGTGGTGTTAAACTTGATGTATTATGTTTATCAACTTATGAATGGAAACCCCTTTCTTCTCGGTTGTTTTTACTCCCAAATTTCATTCACATGTCTTTAGTCGATCCGAGGTAAAGTAGCCGAATCCTGCCCAAAGCAATCGGATCTAACTCCAAAACATGATGTTGTAAAGACAGTCATAGCTTCACCACGTCTGATGAAAAGATAGGATGGTCAATGCTAAACCATATTTGCCCATACATGCTAAAACCATCGCATATGATCATGTGCGTAATGCTGGATAAATGCTGTTGACATGAAGCCCTCCTTCCTGCTTACAACTGTTAATCAACGATACGGAAAAGTAGCTCAATAATTAGCAACTATATGTATATATATATATACATAAATCAGAATGGATAAAGTAAAATCCAGTTAGACCATTACTCACAAGTGTACTCGATACTTGGTGTCTTGGGGTAGTAGAGTGGGTAATATGAAAGATTCAGGACCCGACGGGTGAGCTTCTCCCGTTTCAACAGCTAGATCTATGTTCGGATCTAGCTGTTCAAACGGCAGGAGCTCAGCCGTCGGGGTCCGAATCCTTCATACACACACGCACACACACACACACACACACACACACACACACACACACACACACACACACACACACACATATATATACGTGTGTGTGTCTGTGTGTGTATGAATATAAATATAGACCTTATGCTATTCCCGTTAATCTCGTATATATATATATATATATATATATATATATATATATATATATATATATGTGTGTGTGCGTGTGTGTGTAAGTGTGTGTAAGTGTGTGTATATATATATAAATATCTGTGTGTGTGTGTGTGTATATATATATACAAAGTCAATCTGTGAACGCGGAAGTGAATATTTCAAAAAACGTTGCAACCGGAGGAAGACAGGAAGACGATACTTTGGTTCGTGGAAACGTTTCCTGGCAAAGAACGGGAAAAAACGAAGATAACGACTTCAGTTATACCATTTACGTGGTTTTGTCTTTGCGTGCAATTGTTCTCCCCGCTCCACATATGACGTATTATCTTCGTTTTTTCCGTTCATTGCCAGAGAACGTCTCTATGAACCACGAAATAGAATATTAGTCTACGACTTCTTTTATACCATAAACGTGGTTTTGTCTTTGCGCGTAATTGTTTTTCACCGCTCCAAATAATTGTTTCTACTTTAGGCACAGGGCCAGCAAATACCCAGTGCATTACTGGTACTTTATTTTATCGACCCCGTAAGGATGAAAGGCAAAGTTTTTTCCCGTTCTTTGTCAGGGAACGTTTCCACGAACTAAAGTATCGTCTTCCTGTCTTCCTCCGGTTGCAACGTTTTTTGAAATATTCACTTCTGCGTTCACATATTGACTTTGTTAGTTTCAGAAGATCCCGTTAAGGGTGAAAGCAGCGATTCTTTGCTTAAACTTTAATCTGTTATTTTAATATATATATAAATATATATATATATATATATATATATATATATATATATATATATATATATATATATATATATATATATATATATATATATTCTATATATATATATATATATATGTGTGTGTGTGTGACCATAGCTATCACTATACACAACTATATATATATATATATCTAAGGCGGGTAAAATTCCCGACATCCATGGACGAGTTCTCTCCAGCGGTCTCTCCCTCATTATCGCTGCCATGTCCTGCGTCTCCAACAGACCAGTGTCTGTCCTTAGGGCATCAACATACGTTAACCTTGGTCTTCCACTTCTAGTGTGTCCATGTAGGGGTTCCCACATATATATACATATATATACACACACACACACACACACACATATATATATATATATCTTACGTTTACTTAGCTTCTTGCTACAATACTTTCTATACCCTTCATTTATATATATATATATATATATATATATATATATATATACGATATTAAATAAATGGAAACTATATTTATAAAACCATATTTATTTCATTATATATATTTCAGGGATATCATATTAAAAATATGGTATGCCTTCTTCAGACAAAATACAATATAAACAGTCTTATAAATAGATAGATTTGACATACCTTACAACTTCAACTTCCATTTAAAAAGTTGATTTGATTTTTAATATGATATCCCTGAAATATATATAATGAAATAAATATGGTTTTATAAATATAGTTTCCATTTATTTAATATCGTAAATATACTCCAAATACTTGTTGAGTGCTTTTATATCAGTTATAAATATTTACTCGTTGTAACCCAACAATTTAAATAAAACTTTGCATATATATATATATATATGATATTGTACTGCGTAGATGGTAGAAATGATTGTGTTTTAATCTGAAATCCCGCCCAGTTTGAGTTTTCCTTTCCTTCTGAAGGAGGAGGGCCATAAAATAATTAACTGACAAGTTACTGATATCTGTATAATTGCTATATAGTATGGTAATTATTTAACTTGTGTAATCATAAATACATTGGCGTCTCTCTCTCTCTCTCTCTATATATATATATATATATATATTTGTGTGTGTGTGTGATTCTGTATATCTATATATCTCTCTCTCTCTCTCTCTCTCTATATATATATATATATATATATATATATATATATATATATATATATTTATATGTGTGTGTGTGTATATATTATCTAAATAACATTAAAATTTAAGCAAAGTATCGCTGATTTCAGTCTTCACATTTATTATTATTATTATTATTCTCTCTCTCTATATATATATATACATACACACGCACACACATACACCCACACACACATATATATATATAGACATTCATTTAAATACGAATTATATTTATAGAGAAACAGGAAAATACATTGAGGTAACTCGTCCATTTTCTCTCTTTCTCTCCTTTCAATGGTCTTATGCACATATAGTTTTACTGCGTTTATGCATGTGTTTGTACGTATTATATATATATATATACATTATATTTATGGATCTATATATATATATACACACACACACAATATATATATATATATATATATACGCCTTGTAGCTTATTCAATTATTGCTTTGACTAGTGAAAGATATATCACGTACCATATTCTTTAATCTCAAGAGTGCCTTCAGTGCTACGACCGGATAATTTATGGCTCATGTCTAAGAAAGACACTCTTCAATTACTATCGCCATTGCCCTTAATAAAAGAGGGATGGTCACTACTACCTCCCATTTCATACACCTCCGCATTTCACTAAGAACACTTTAACTACATTTATTATAGATTTGAAAGTTCATTCTCAAACCAATTAATATTCATCAGATGATTAGGTAGCCGTGTAGAGGAACCAACCGTAATACCAGCTGCGATGTATCCTGTCATGAATTCTACTTTGTGTAGCTTTCAACGGTGGATCCAACAGAAATAACTAATACTATTTTGCTCTTCTGAACCCTACCTACCCTGTAGATCAAAATTCTAACAGAAATAGGAGCGACATATCCCCCATATCGAAATCTTGAATTTTTGACAGCTATGTATCTCTATTGATTTACTTACTTCTAACCATAAAGTGATATTTTATCATAAACAACTTATTAACAAGCATCTTGGGATATTATCATCTAAAAAATGATGTTATAGCCCGAAAACTAAATGAACAGACAGCATCTGTTATTGCTGGTTATAATATGTCTGAAAAAAAAATTGTTGGTTAAACTGGTTGGAATCTCGGTTTGTGAATAAAGATTCGTCCTCGAAAGTACAATTATGCGGGTGTTGTTTCTTTTTTCTCGGAGTTTTATGTACTAACACTTCTGGTAGAAAGTGAATCATTCCCTTCAAGACGACTAGAGTTGGTTATTGGGTCACCCCACCCCCCAGTAAATCATGAATTAGTGCGGAAATCATTGTCAGAAGAATGCATGACTAGAACATATTAACTGTGATTGCATCAGGAAATAGTATATCAATCATATTTTGCTAAAGTTACCGTGGTCTCACCGTATATTCATAAGTGAAAATACCGCAGAAAAAAAATATTTATTAATTCTCATGATGGTACTCACTGTCCATAAAATTTGTAGTTCTAAAGATGGTAGCTCAATGGAAAAACAGGTCTTCATATCATAGTACGTAATTAGTTCTCTGTGAAAATGATGGATGAATCATTTCCATGAGGGGAAAATAATCGAGAAGAGAGTGGTTCGAATTAGCGGCAGAATCCATTTGGTTTTAAGATAGTATCGCGGTTGGTAGAGTTAAATCAGCATTACTACAGTTGCTTAGTCGGGGGTCAGCTCTACTCCAGTAAATCTATGATCAAAGGGGATAAAATTGGAACGAAAATCAATATATTAGTGGTAATATATTTAATGAGGTAAGCATCGAAAATTCAATTATAAATATTTATGCGGTGAGAAAGGTAAAACTTTATATTTTAATCATTTTGGCAAGCTCGGAAGACACGCGTGGGAATGATTTGGTCTTACTTTGACCTCTTTTGTCCGAACTTTTGACTATTGAACAGTATTGATAAATTATATATATATATGAACATATATGTTATATATTGTATAAAAGCCATACATAAATTGGAGGCGGGATTTTAATCATCAGTTAAACACCCCTTGTGAGAAAGTTAGACACCAAGACGACGATCAAACAACATTTAACTAATAAAAGAATGAATAAATACCAATTATTAATAAATAAATAAGAATTCAACAGTTCTTGAATAATGTAAAATTTGGACAACAGCAGACCTAAAAACCCCAATGGGGTGTACCATGAAAAAAAGTGCCCCAAAATGGGGAGATTTTACATAATGAAAGCTATACCCATTTTCACAAAAACGAGGGGGGGGGGGGTGACAGGTCTGCAACACCCTAAATATTGATGTGGAGAGAGTGCGGGGTTGTGGTTGAGAGAATGAGAATAGGATGTTACTAAAGTAAAATATATTAAATATATTGACTATTATTAAAAATCAACAACAAATACATAAAAACTGTTAGATCAATGAATACAAGCAAAAATACAGACATAATGAAAATGCTAGTGAGCTAAAACAAAACGTCCTTCACGCTCAGTGTTTTAACCACACGACCGGGTGTCCAGCCCGACTATTTCTGTGTCCCCGCGCATATACATACACATGCATCCATCCATATACACATATACATATACACACATATGTACATGTGTATATTCATATTTACACACTTTTGGAGTTTACGAGTTCTTCCGCCCTTTGTCAGGTTTTGCTTTTTGTCCTGCAGGGTGTCCAAAATCAATCCCCTCACCAAGTAAACTTGGTGGGGTTGCCGGTTTAGTCGCCGACGATCCGACCATATATACACACACACACATAATATATATATATATATATATATATATATATATATATATAGTTTGGAATATCAGAAAACAAAAAACAGTTAAACGCAGGACTAAACGTTACAAATATTATTAGTTTCGCGCTTATTGAGAGTAGGATATTCATATATATATACATATTCAGAGAGACAGATCGATAGATAGCTTGACATCCAGACAGTTAGACAGATCGACAGATAGGTAGATAGATAGATAGATAGAGGAACTTAACCTCAACCTAAATAAGGTGCTGAAAGAACATTTAGAGATAAATATATCAAGCAATATGTCAATACATATTTAAGATTTTAATTTCCTTAATTAACTTGAAAGTAAAGCACATTTTAGATGTTATAACGTGATGACTGATGTTAAAAGTGAAAATTGTAAGACATATTATCTTGATTACTGTCCTATCAATCAACAGCAATGACAAGCATACAGAAATAAAATCAAACTTAATTAAACATTATTATTTTGTCGTTCTGGTGAGTTCAAATCCCGCCGAGGTTAACTATGCCTTTCATCCTTGCGGGGACGATAAAATAAAGTACCAGTCACGCACTGGGTCGATTTAGTCAAGTTTTCCCTCCTCCAATATTGCTGGCCTTCTGCCTATATAAGAAACCATTATTTTGTCGCTCTGGAGAGAATTATACAGCCCGAGTTTGATTTTATTTGAATCCATTTCGTTTTACTAACATTTCATTCTCCATACATTCACTAATAATAATTGTTTCTACTTGTGGCACAAGGCCAGCAATTCACAAGTACATTACTGGTACTTTATTTTATCGACCCCATAAGGATGAAAGGCAAAGTTAACCTCGATGGGATTTGAACTCAGACCGTAAAGGGACGTAACTATTCTAGAATAGTTACGTCCAACCCTCTACCGATACTGCCGGTTTCTTATATAGGCGCAAGGCCAGCAATTTTGGGGGAAGGGGAAATTCGATTAAATCGACCCCAGAGCGTGACTGGTACTTTATCGACTGGTACTTTATCGACCCCGTAAGGATGAAAGGCAAAGTTAACCTCGCCGGGATTTGAACTCAGATCATAGAAGGCCGTAACTCTATGCTATAAAGCATCTCGTCCGATCCTCTACCGATACTGCCAATCCGCCGCCCTTTTAAGGTTTCTTATACAAGCACAAGGCCAGCAATTTTTGGGGAGGAGAAAGTCGATTACATCGACCCCAGTACATTACTGGTGCTTTATTTTATCGACTCCGTAAGAATGAAAGGCAAAACTAACTTCGGTGGAATTTGAACTCAGAATGTAAATGGTCGTAATTCTATGCCGCAAAACAATGTCCGACACTCTAACGATTTATTTTAGTCGGTCTAGCTTTTATCGCCTCCCAACCGAGATTATGAAATGTCATGTTATATATATATATATTCTAGGGCGGGTAAAATTCCCGAGATCCATGGACGAGTTCTCTCCAGCGGTCTCTGGCCCTCATTATCGCTGCCATGTCCTGCGTCTCCAACAGACCAGTGTCTATCCTTAGGGCATCAACATACGTTAACCTTGGTCTTCCACTCCCAGTATGTCCATGTAGGGGCTCCCACAGGAGCACTGAGTGCAATGTCAACTCTTCCTATCCTCAGGCTCCGTTCCCTGGATCTGACTGGAACACCTCTTCCTCCCTGTGATCTCGTTGATGATCATCCAGCTCTCCTTACATCCAGATCTGTCAACCGCTCTCTCCACACTTCTGATCTTCTCTATCAGTGCCTCTTCTCTGGCCTCAGTGTAAGCGGTACAGAGTTCTTCCCTCATCACCTCCACAGTCTCCATCCTCTCCTCCGTAGGATCAGCATATAATTGGTCCTTGGCAGCTTTCAGGTGTTCTCTGGCTGCACACACTTTTGGGTTTGCAGAGCTGACGTGCTTCCTTTTGTTCTTTTTCCTCGGGACCAGAGTTTCACTTGCTTCCGCCACTGCACTGGTGAAGTGCCCGTACCTCCTCGTCACACTCTCCCCAGTCCATCCAATCTCTCTCTCCTCTGTCTCTCCACACAGAGCACTGAACCTGTTCCTCACTTCCACTGTGAACCTCTCCTGTAGCATATCATCTTCCTTGAAAGCTCCCCAGTCATAGATTGCTCTCCGGGGCTGAGCCTTGCTCTTTCTTAAGCTCACCCGGACCTCACTCATAACAAGCCGGTGGTCACTACTCAGTGTACTGAAATAGTTGTATGGTTCTGTGTTCAGAACACTATTCCGCCACTTTTTCCTCAACAGAATGAAATCAATCTGGGACTTGGACAGGTGCATATCTGAGATGTAGGTCCACATCTTCCGTGGATTCTTCCTAAACCTTAGGTTGGTCGCTATCAAGTTCGCCTCCAGCAGGGTGTCTCTCAGTAGTCTTCCATTTCGGTTGGTGTTGTTATGGAAGTACCAGCAAGGATCTTCATTGCCCTCCTTATTCAGATCTGTCTTGGGTATGACATTAAACTACATCCAGTGGCAAGGCTCCAGTTCGGGAGTTCAGGAGCTGTGGGAAATATGGAGTTACCCCTTAGTTGTCATAACTCCCAGGTCTGTTCTGGCCCGGTGTAGTAGTACCTGTTAGGGCCCCATTTATGGGTTAAATAACTACCTTATTCGAGTGGCGCCGGTAAGGTATTGTCAGCCATTGAAAAGAAATATGGAGAGTCGATCTAACAGTACTAGGGTTAGAGCCCCTAATTACACTGTCAAGGAGCTGTTTGGTCGTTATGACTCTGCTGGCTTAGAGCCACAGAGAGGACCAGTGGATGATGGATCAGCTGTCTCTGAGACAAATATAAAGAATGCAGTTTTGTCCTGCAGAACGGTCATCAAAATGGGCACTTTGAATGTGAGGACTATTCGGACGCTGGAGAAGAGAGAGGAGTTGGGTCATCTGTTCAAGGAGAGTGGTATACAGATACTTGCGATCCAAGAACACAGGATCCTACACGATGAGCCCGTGAGGAGTGTGGTGATTGGGAAGAGGAGCCAGCTCATCACCACATCGGCAGTGAGGAACATGACCAATGCTGCAGTGGGAGGAGTGGGTTTTGTTTTCAGCACAAAAACCAGTCTATTGGTGAGGGAAATAATGCCTGTCTCCCCGCGAGTGTTGAAAGTGACCTTCAATGGAAACCCAAGACTGACAGTCATCTCAGCCTATAGTCCAACCGAGGGAGACAGTGATGTGAGTGCAGAAAAGTTCCATGAGGAGGTGTGTAGAGCTGTCAACACCACTCAAGCACATAACACCCTGCTTGTTTTGGGGGACTTCAATGCACATATATATACATATATATATATATATATATATATATATATATATATATATATATATATATATATATATATATATATATATATATATGCGTGTATGTGTGCGTGTGTGTGTGTGTACAGAGATAGAGAGAGAATAACAGAAATGCAAATTTCGGGTTAGATGTTAAGGACCTCTTTATTAACAAAGCTGTGATACATATTTCAATGACGTCTTGGCTACATGATCTCATCAGGCAACAATTTTATGTAATAAGGTTACAGTTCCAAGCAATCCAATCTAAAGAGATGGGAACGGACAGAAATTATGTTTTCATAACTGAAATCTATTCCCTTTAATATCTACACCGAGCTTCGCCTTTGCTACACAACACCGCTTACTGTAAGTATATATTATTTATATATAGGCATGGATACAAAAGAAGGAAAAGAGCGCAATGCGGAAGTAGTTTCTATATATGTTAACAATTCTAAGTCGTTCAGATGCTTTAATATATATATATGTTTTCTATATATTTCATTTATATATATTTCATTTATATATATATATATATATATATATATATATATATATATATATATATATATACAATATATTAACATATGGAATCTATATTTATAAAACCATATTTATTTTATTATACATATTTCAAGGGCCACCAAGGCAAATTATGGTGCGCTTTCATCAGATAAAATACAATACAGAATTAGTTTTATAAATAAATATTGACATACCCTGAAAAAAAGACAACCTTAACGGTTGGAGCTTCCTGGATATATATATATATTATTTTTATTTTATAGAAGGAGCTTCTACAGGACTAGTACTGTTTCATTCTGAATGAAACAGTACTAGTCCTGTAGAAGCTCCTTCTATAAAATAAAATAAATTTACTCTGCCATGTATTGAGTACCTTACTTACTGTGGTTATCCCCGACTCAACCCGGGAACAACGTATATATATATATATATATATATATATATATATATATAATAAATTTGAAGACTAAAATCCAAAGAGGGCTCGATAAGGAAAATATATATCAAATATATAAGAACCGTAGAGCAAATATTTATTAAAATAACAGATTAAAGTTTAAGTGAAAACTAAGGTTAGTTTCAGAAGATCCCGTTAAGGGTGAAAGCAGCGATTCTTTGCTTAAACTTTAATCTGTTATTTTAATATATATATATATATATATATATATATATATAGTTATGTAATAAACAACATAAGGCAATTATTCCATTTATCAGTGGTTTCTTAAAAGCAAAAGATTTTGCTTTCAATCCTCAGAATGAAAAAATCCTGGTTTGTTTATTGAATTTGGATTTAAAAAAAACAAAAAATTATATATATATATATATATAAACGGAAAATATAAACAAAAATTATATATATATATATAAACGGAAAAAATGAAACGAAATTGCATTTCCCACTCTTAGTACGGCTGTTACTTAAATATAATTATGTACACGTACATACATATATGTATACAGACGTACAGTAGTATGTATATATATATACATACATGCACACATATATATATATATGTACGTATGGATTCACCGAACATTTATTATAATGCTTGGTGTGTTTGTAAACAAACATCCCGTATTAAGCCGTAGTGTATAGCAACCAACGTTGCTCGTTTGTTCAAAACTGACAAAGGAACGCTGTACTAGTTTCAAGCTTATTAGCTATCGTCAGCAACGTATACCTTCCTGCCAGATTGTTGAACGTATATACTTACCTTATGCATATTAACGGCTGAGTAGCCCAATTTGCATATCGAGTGGGTTAATCGGCCGGGTGCACCGAAAACGATAAACGGAAAAAATGAAACGAAATTTCATTTCCCACTCTTAGTACGGCTGTTACTTAAATATAAGTATGTACACGTACATACATATATGTATACAGACCTACAGTAGTATGTATATATGTATACATACATGCACACAAATATATATATATATTTGTATATGTGTATGTATGTATATATAATTAAGCACACTCGTCCAGCATAAAACTCCGGTCAAGGTGAGTCATTGAATCTTCTAAGTTCCAGAATAAATATTTGTGTATGTATGTGTGTATGTGTGTGTGTGTGTGTGTGTGTGTGTGTGTGTGTGTGTGTGTGTGTGTGTGTGTGTGTGTGTGTGTGTGTGTGTGTGTACATGTGTGAATATGAAGATGTGACTTTTAAGATGGTCCACTTAGAAACCTAGATACAGAGAAAAGGTCAGCACCATTCGTCTGTTTGCTATGTTCCCTCACTACATACGAAATTCACAAATAAAAGGAGGTAAAAAAATAGGAAGAGGAAACAAATATATAATAAGAAAAATGGAGTTTATTCTTAACTGCTTTCTGCTTTTCTTTATCGTTACTACGTTAAATATTAATTTGTTTTTTCAAATTGTGAATTATCTAATGCTAGTTTTATTTACTGCAGCAACTGTTCTCTTGTAAAGACATTCATTTCGTGTAAAGTTGTGAATTATGTCATGCTAATTTTCTCCTGTTAATACCGTGTTCGTTTTAGAGACTACAACTACTTAGACCTGTAGAGATGTCTTTCGTTTCGGTTTTAAAATGTCTTAGAAACGTCGTATGTCAATATGGCGCCACTACAACCCCTCTCCTTCCCCCCAGGAATTACGGTTCCATACATACATTCACTTACGTCTTCTGTACAACATATCCAACCAGCAGGCTGTATCGAAATATGTGTTTGTTTGTTTGTTTGATCAGTCTCTGCTATCTCAAAGACATCAGGAATAATCCACAATATTTTTCAGTCAATGTTTTATAAGCCAAATATTTGTTTGACCTTTCCGATATTGGAAACTATAATAGTTATTGATGCAAAATAAACACACATACTGCCCATGTGTCAAGGAAGAAATGTCCTTCATATACGTTAGTTATATTTTGCATTGTTTAGGTCTAATATTAATTCCGTGTGTAAAACAGTATAGATGCACATTACATTTTTCTGATTTAGGCACAAGGCCAACACATTTTTGAGGAAGGGAAAGTCGATTAAATCGACCCCAGTGCATCAGTGGTACTTTATTTGTCGACGCCGTTAGGATGAAAGATAGAGTTAACTTCTGCAAGATTTGAAATCAGAACGTAAAGGGCCGTAACTCTATGACACAAAGCAAGTTGTTCAATGCCCAAGCGATACTGCCAATCCATAGTTCTAGTTAGTGTTCATGCATTTATTGGTATAGTTTGAGTTATATAACAATATAAGAATTATTCTTTATTAAACTCCGGCGGGATCCTAATTATCAATTACATCGGTTTTGCTTGTAAGTATCTTATTTTGATCTCTGCAATGTTAATATGGTTACATCTTTAAAATTTCATCTTCGTATTAACTATTTATTCCATCTTACCACCCTGCACCATAAGCCTCTGTTTTCGCCCATGGTGTCGTCGTCGACGTAAACTTTATAGCTGAAATTAATTAGGCAGAAACTGTGTAGAAACCTATCAGATAGACTGAATCTTTTCTTGGGTGGTAGAATTATATTTACTGTTCGGGTTAACACAAATGTTTCCCTCGAAACGTCAACACTGAACCATGACTTGTTATCTCAAACCTGTACTGATTCTAGGAGTAGAGAGCGCAAAAATATCCTTCACTGGGTTCCACAGGTTTTCTGTCTTTCTCAACACAATGATGCCTCACTACACATACAAAAAAAATATTCTTCCCTTCATTCCTTAAACAGAAACAGCTCCTTATTATAACCTTCCAGTGCACTATAAATACTAGGTCTCTCCTTCATTGAAGATCTCTGCTTGTAAACGTACATACTAAGCCCAACGAAGAGAGAGTCATAAAGGTTATCCCTCTTTCTCGAGGCCAGAAAATATTTCATCCTACAATTACTTAACCCCCTAAAAAAGCATATGTGAGACCCACGATGAAGTACCATACCCATGCAGCTGCATATACACAGACGTCCTTGATTGTTCCCATAAAAAACAACATAAAACTGACTGTTTGGCACGAATTCTTTCAGAAACACACCCATTCTCTGGTGAGTTTGTTCTGCATTTTCTACCGCTATTAGAGTGGTCGATGCTCCACTAATCTCGAGCTACTTCAAAACAAACATTACCGACCCACTTATTTCTCCTCTTCCCACTCATCCGTATTGCGTACCCCTGAAACCCGAAAAAACTACTAGGTTCTGGCCGTCTTCCTCATAAAACGTCGGCCCCCTGGAAATACCTTCCTACACCATTTTTTTTCCATCAGCCAGTCACTTCAAACTATTCAAGAGTGTGAATCTAATCAGTATTGGAGAACCTGCAGTTCATGTGCACACCCCCGTGCTTCATACCACAACAGCAACAAGAAAAATATACTTAGAAAAATAATAGAAACAACAAGAAAAACGTGAAATGCATACAAAGAGTTAAACACTAACTGCAGAGGAAGTTGTGCGATGGTTGTGATGATTATGGTTATAGCTATGGGGTTGGAGACAAAAGCTGTTAAAAATGAAATTAGTTCATTCTATACAGCAGTAGGATGCAGCGGTAGGGTGCATTGGTAGTGTGCAGAGGAAGTTTGCAGCGATTGGTGTTTGCGTTGATGAATTAACAAAGAAACAAAGCATACCGCATGTAGTTCTTGCAAAGTAATAAAACTGATGTGTACATTAGCGTACGTCATAATTGTAGGTTTGCACCCATCCATCTGTAGAGTGTGGTTTAGTGGGTCTTGTGTTTGTTTACTGTTCTCATTAGATTCCTGCTGGTATTATTGTTGCTCTCCATACTGTTATGGTTTTATTGTTTTTGGCTTAGCTAATATCGGAGCCGTAATTGTTGTTGTAATTGGTATTGTTCTTGTTCATGCTACTGCTTTTGCTACTGATAATAGTAGAGAGTGATCCTTTTGGAAGTAATATTGATGGTGGTAGGCGAATTGGTAGAGTGGTTAGAACGTTGCATACGATGCTTTGGAGTATTTGTTTCGACTCTCTGCTCTCTGAGTTTAAATTTCCACCGAGGCTAACTTTGCATTTCATTCTTTCAAGATAGATAATAAAAAATGTACCAGTCTAATACTGGGGTCGATTCTTCCTCTATATCTCTTTCTCACTTCCATCCTCTCATCCTCTCTATCCTTATCTGAAAGAAATCTGTTGTATTTAGACCTGGAGAAGAGCTGGTCGTTGCCAAGTTTTTAAAAAATGCCCTAGAAACGCCGTATATCAATTTGGCGTCCCTACGACTCCCTCTGGAGTTACGCGATCATGTATACCATCCATTGATGGTGGTACGTGTTGTATTGTTGTCAATGATGATGGTGGTTATTTTGTTGGAATAGTCACATATGATTTTGGTGTTATTGACAGTTTCAGTGGTGTCGGCGGCTTTAGTGGTGGTGGCAATATAATTGTTTCTACTTTTGGCACAAGGCCTGCAATTACCCAGTACATTACTGGTACCTTATTTTATTGACCCTATAAGGATGGAAGGCAAAGTTAACCTCGACGGGATTTAAACTCAGACCGTAAAGGGACGTAACTATGCTGCAAAGCATGGCCTCCGACCCTATACCCAAACTGCCAATCCACCGCCCTTTGGTAATATAATGGTTTCTTATATAAGGACAAGGCCAGCAATTTTGAGGGAGGGGAAAGTCGATTAAATCTACCCCAGTGCGTGACTGGTACTTTATTTTATTGACCCTGTAAGGATGAAAGGCAAAGTTAACCACGGAGGGATTTAAACTCAGATCATAAAGGGCCGTAACTCTTTGCTGCAAAGAATGGCGTCCGACCTTTTACCCATAATGCCAATCCACCGCCTTTTGGTAATATAATTGTTTCTACTTTAGGCACAAGGCCAGCAATTACTCAGTACATTACTGGTACTTTATTTTATCGACCCCGTAAGGATGGAAGGCAAAGTCAACCTCGGCGGAATATAATGGTAGTAAGGATTGCGTCAGTGTTTTTGACAAAGTTATTGGTGTTATTTGTGTTAGTAAAATTTGGATAAACTTAGTTGGTGGTGTTACTAGTGGTATCATTAGAGATATTGTTAACAGTAGGCATGCTATTTATGTTACTAATGATAATGTTGATGGTAGCTGGATATTCTCAGGTCTCGAATAATCCTCACATTCTCTCCACTTATCAATTTTTCAGATATTTTCCAACCCTTCCGCTTAATAAATTTTGTTAATCTATCTCCGACGAAATTTTATATTCATTTTCTATACGTTATAAAATAAATACGATGTATATATGGTTGTTTATGAAAATATATACTACATATTTATATACAATAAACGTATAAGAGCCTCACTTGTAAATAAAGAAAATATTTGGTTCGATATGAAAATATACTTTTCTTTTGCTATTTAAAGATGTCACAGATACAAAAGAGTCTCTCCAACAAATGTTGCTGATACATTATGTAATCCAGGCGAATTGAAAGAAGCAGATATAGCTATTTTGAGCATGACGTGAATTCACAATCAAATCACCCTTCTCATTTTGAACTGATACCGGCAAATTTGAAGTAATATGAACTATTTTTGAAAGTGTTACTCTCACTTTGAACTGATATGTTCTCACTTAGTAATGCAAATGCATTGTGCAATATTGCCTTGTAAGAAGACATATCCGATTGTATTTAGTATAGGCAAATAGACTTTGGTTACTCTATCATTATTCACTACATTCTTTTAAGAAAAGATACAACGCATGTTTGCATGCATGAACATTTGTGTGTGTGTGTATACACACACACACACACACACACACATGTTCATGCATACATACATACGTATGTATGTATGTATGTATGTATGTATGTATGTATGTATGTATGTATGTATGTATGTATGTATGTATGTCAGGTCACAAGTTGGTGCTACTGGTAACATGTATCCCAGTACAACCTGTCTCATGGTCGGGTCGTTGGCGACTAAACTGGCAACCCCACCAAGGTTTCTTGGTGAGGAGGGTGACTTTGGACATCCTGCAGGACTAAAAACAAAACCTGTCAAAGGGCAAAGGAACTCTTAAGAGTCAATGGCCATCCAAAATCACCGGGAGAGATGACCCCTTAGCCTTTGTCAATGCAGAATTCTAGAAGAAGGAAAACTCTGATATAACACCTGCAACCCTGATGGTATCCAATGATGTTCACTTGTTCTTTTTGGTAAATATCATCTTGGTTAAGAGAGTGGGACTGTCTTTGTGCAGTGCCTTTGCTCACTATAAA
>OZ024745.1:128048900-128053900 GCA_964016885.1 Eledone cirrhosa
TTTGATGTTGTTGGGGTTTGAATTCATAATGTAAGTATCCGTACGTAAATACCACCGTGAAATAACCTAGAATAAGTATAGGGTTAACAAAATCTGCTAGAAGGTATGTGAATTAAATCAATTATAGTTCTTAGCAGCTACATATATTCTTGACTCCGAATGCATGTATATATGTGTATGTTTACACACACATATATATATATATATAAAGAAGACTTACTTTTTCTAAATTTCAGTTCTTTTCGTTTTGTGTCGAGCAACTCTGGAAATATCACGTACGGTAGTCTAATATAGCTTCTTAACTGGATTAGGATCTTCCGGGGAAATGTACGCTATTCGTTGTTGTAAGCTTTTTTTATGAAGGACATGTTTAAAGCAAGTAGTAGAAGAGTCTATGTAGATTATATTGTTTAGAATCTAGTTGAGACATAATGTAATGAGAGTCGCTTGTGTTTCCATTGGGGAAAAAGATAATCATACGAATCAACGTTAAACTTAAAATTCACCACTCGCAGATCGTCAACCAGTCAACGGATTACAGTTGATTCAATTTAGTTCCAATCCATTAGCTGATATGCTGGCATCTCACATCAAATCATAACCGCACTGCATTGTTTGTGGTAGCAGCAAATTTCTTTCAAAGATGTTACAATTTGTCAATGACAAACACACGTAATTCACATTTCTCAGAGATGATAAATATAAGTTATGTTGAAACTCCATTTTATGACACCGTACGCAGCATTTAATTTGTTCAGACATTAACAATACTCAATAAAACGAGAAAGCTTATCCGTGATCACTTAGTTTTCTAGAAGTAGTAGTCAAATCTTTCTCACATTACCTTCTACTGGTTAAAATAAAAACACACTGCTTAAAATAAAAACTATCGTCAAAAGCAAAGTGTGGTATGATCAAGTATATTTTGATGATGGGTCAGATAGATCAGGAATGACAAAAGCCTATACATACAATTGCAACAACAGCAACACTAATAATATTAACGGTTTCTAAGCCGTGGTATAGTCGATTAGTGGATATATGAGATTGGCATGTATTAGACATCAAGCGCCAATTAATGAAAGACGCTAATCGACGTCTTCGGGATACGAACGTAAAATATAAAGACACATAACAAAAGACGTGACAAGGAAATTTTCTCAGAGCTCTGTCAGTTCTGCTTTCATTTGTTCTTAATATGAATCTATAATTGAGATTCTAAGCTGCAAATGTTGCTCAAGGGAGTGTACTCAATTAAATATACTCTCGCACATGAATGGTACTCTTTCTATACTTTCCGGAAGAATGAAAAATATATTTGACCTTCGTGATTTTTGAACCAATGTAAAGTATTTGAACTACTGTAAAGTATTTGTGTCACCCTTTTCTGATTCTGCCAATCATTCTCGATAATTAGTCCTCACTTGGTAGTTTTTGACAAAGAAAAAAGATCTTGCTTGATTATTGATGTAGCTTGCCCCTTTGACAAATGAGTGCAAGAAAAGGAGGAGATAATTAACCGATACCAGGATTTAAAATGAAAAATGAAAAAGATTTGGAACTGTCGTGAAATCACGGTCGTCTCTATCGTCAGAGGCACACTAGGTACTATCTCGAAGAGCTTCCAATGGTGGTTAAGTAACATTAGCCCATCCCACCTTTTTTGTAACACTCAAGAAGGCATGCCTACTGAGAACAGCAAGGACCCTCCGATACGTCCTGATTATCTGAGGTTGCAGGTAGTGGCTTGATGTTGATTTGGGCATTTTCCGGTTAAATAACATCTATGACTAAGATATCAAACTACTACTACTACTACTACTACTACTACTACTACTACTACTACTACTACTGCTGCTGCTGCTGCTGCTCTGCTACTGCTGCTGCTGCTGATGTTACTACTACTACTACTACTACTACTACTACTACTACTGTTACTACTACTACTACTACTACTACTACTACTACTAATAATAATAATAATAATAATGATGATGATGATGATGATGATGATGATGATGATGATGATGATATTATTATTATTATTAAAATAGAGAGGAGAGGGATGTATAGAGGCAAAAGCTGGGTTATTACGATATTCCTAGTTTTCCCAAGGGTGGGTTTCGTTTGTGGTAGAAGTGAAGCAGTACCCACTGGGAGTCTAGATCAGGTCGAGGAGTAGGTTCGCCGAGAAATTATTGCCACAGCATGCCACCCGTCATAACAACAGCGCCACCTACACTAAAAACACCTTCTCGAATAGCAATATTAACGTCACCTACACTAACAAGAATAGTACAAGAAAACATTTTTTTTTAAATCAATAACAACATCAAGAACTGCAACATCAACAAAGTAATTATGATTTTATTTTTATTTTTCTAATATTTTTCATTAGTATCGTGGTGAGATGACAAATTATAAACACAGCTTTATCACTCACCGCCTTAAGTAGTTCATTGAATACATACGCGCCACCACACCCTCCGTACTACACCATACTACACTACACCATATACCACAATACTACATCACTTAATACCACATAACACTCTATGACATCACAACACACCTTACCACTCCACACTACACCACTAAACCACATAACAACACACAACACTACACCACACCACAACACTACACCACATAACAACACACCACACCATACCACATCACATCACACCATACCACACAACTCCACACCACTCCACACCACACCACACTACTGCACATCACATCACACTACACCATACCACACCATACCACATCACATCACACCACACCACTCCACACCACTCCACACCACACCACACCACACTACTGCACATCACATCACACTACACCACTACACCATACCACACCACACCATACCACTCCACACCACTCCACAGCACACTACTGCACATCACATCACACTACACCACTAAACCATACCACACCATACCACACCACACCACTCCACACCACTCCACACCACACCACAACACTGCACATCATATCACACCCCAACACACCACTACACCATACCACACCACACCACTACACCATACCACTGCATACTACATCACACCATTACACCACACCACTACACCACTCCACACCACACCATACCACTTCACACCACTACACCCACACCAAGCCATCACCACATAACATCACACCACACCATACCACACCACACCACACCACCACCATATAACACCACACTATACCACTCCACACCACACCACCACCACATAACACCACACTATACCACTCCACACCACACCACCAACACATAACACCACACCATACCACTCCACACCACACCACCACTACATAACACCACACCATACCACTTCACACCACACCACCACCACATAACACCACACTATACCACTCCACACCACACCACCACCACATAACACCACACCATACCACTCCACACCACACCACCACCACATAACACCACACCATACCACTCCACACCACACCACCACCACATAACACCACACCATACCACTCCACACCACACCACCACCACATAACACCACACCATACCACTCCACACCACACCACCACCACATAACACCACACCATACCACTTCACACCACACCACATAACACCACACCATACCACTCCACACCACACCACATAACACCACACCATACCACTTCACACCACACCACCACCACATAACACCACACTATACCACTCCACACCACACCACCACCACCACATAACACCACACCATACCACTCCACACCACACCACCACCACATAACACCACACCATACCACTCCACACCACACCACCACCACATAACACCACACCATACCACTTCACACCACACCACCACCACATAACACCACACTATACCACTCCACACCACACCACCACCACATAACACCACACCATACCACTTCACACCACACCACCACCACATAACACCACACCATACCACTCCACACCACACCACCACCACATAACACCACACCATACCACTCCACACCACACCACCACCACATAACACCACACTATACCACTTCACACCACACCACCACCACATAACACCACACCATACCACTTCACACCACACCACCACCACATAACACCACACTATACCACTCCACACCACACCACATAACACCACACCATACCATTTCACACCACACCACCACCACATAACACCACACCATACCACTTCACACCACACCACCACCACATAACACCACACCATACCACTCCACGGGTATGGGGCTTGAAACGGTAACCTCACAGTTCTAGAAGTCTTCAACAATTTCAAAATAACAATAAAACTGAAAAGAAGGAGAAACTAATGAAAGAAATAGGGAACAGCTGGTAGGTGTCGGAGCTACTTACTACAGCTACCCAGGGGTAGATACCCATGTCGGAGCTACTTACTACAGCTACCCAGGGGTAGATACCCATATAGCCAGTTCACTCAGCTCTCAAACAACGTACAGGGATATGTTTTATAACGATATAGACGAAATGCATTATTTATTTATTTATTCATTTATTGTTAAACTTTTGTTTTTGTAATATTTTTGTGGGGTTTTTGTGGGGTTTTTTTTTGGTTTTCTTTTTGGGTGGGTGAGGGCAACATTTTATTTCGCTTTTCTTTTTTAAATTATTTTTTAAAGTGACATATGTTTAGTGTTTTCAATGTTTATAGTAATGATATTGGATACAGAGTGTAGCAAAGAAATAAACACATCATACGACAGAGATATGAGAGAGTTGAAAGTAATAAAAAAGAAAGAAAGAAAAGGAAACGTAACGCAACTGTATATACCACGTGACACTTACAGTTAACCAATCAACATATGCAACAGCAATGTATAGTATTTTTCTCAGCTTTTCCCATTTTCGTATTCTTATCATTTTTTTTCTTTTTCTTTTTCTCTGAAATATTATCACATGACAGGTAAATTGTTTTATTTGAAACACCTGCTGTTCACAGGTTCATATCTTTCTGTTGGAATACACATGTTAC
>OZ024745.1:128058900-128061400 GCA_964016885.1 Eledone cirrhosa
GGGCTCTGGGTCAAGTGCGTGGCAGCGTCTGAGCTGCGACCCGTGCACAAAATTGTAAAATTATATCTCTTTTCCGTAAGAATAGCAAAATTTATTGATTACAATAAAAGAAAAAAATAAATAGAAAAGATTAGCGCATGGACCAGAGTTAAAATTGAATCTGTATTATAACCTTGACATCGATTGTGATATGATATAACATAATGACACAGTAGAGATTAAACCTAATTGCCAATTTCGGTAACACTCTCCTGGGTATTACATGTCATATCTTTCGGGCAAGATATAATTATATTATTTATAAACGATGAAGAACAGCATCAATCATTCTTATTCTTAATGAATCTAATATGAAGCCATATTAATAGAATTCAGAATGTATCGCGTTCTGAGGGATTCTATTGCGACATTATAAAGGCGAAAGATTTCATCCAGTTGAGGATTTTTAACTTTATTGGTTTTAGTTTTTCATTGAAATTATTTGTCAATGTAGAAAACGCAAATGGATGATTTTGTAGATTAATTTCACTCACGCATACGCTCGCCCACACACAAGCTCATATATAATATATACCTTGTAGAAATACCACTCTTTAGGTTTGGTTTTTGGCTAGTGTAAGAACGTGTGTATGCGTGGGTTTCGTCATGTATCTATCTAGGTAAACAAATGAAAAGTATAAACAAGATTTTTGACAGCTATATGATACAAAGCTGCACCGTTATATTTTATTTCGCGATGTCTTTAATTTGATAGAACGGTATTTATTATCTTCAAGATAGTAATCTACAAAATTAGTTAAGCAAAAGCATGATTGAATGAAGCAAGAACACATTCGATAAAGGTCGAAAATAGTTTTTTATCCATCCTTGGATACCAGATATCTTCTATTCTAGTAGCTTACAGTGTCTAGATTACCTTATGGTTAAATGGCAAAGCTACATTTGTGACATGGAAACAATGCGCACTTAAAAAGCATATTTGATATGACGGTTTATTGACTTTAATATCACGTAGGCACAGATCGTCGCAATTTGGTTCGGCAGTATCGGTAGAGCGTCAGACACAATGCTTTGCAGCATAGTTATGGTGCTCTACGTTCTGAGTTCAAATCCACCGCGGTTAACTTTGCCTTTCATCATTACGGAGTCAATAAAATAAAGTACCAGTAATGCGCTGGTGCAATTGATGGCCTTGTGCCAAAAGTAGAAATATTATTGTCATTATTATGTTAAGAGACAAAGTTGGATAGGCAGCAGTATCGGTAGAGGGTCGGACGCCATGCTTTACAGTATAGGGTTACGGCCCTTTGCGGTCTGAGTTAAAATCTCGTCGCGGTTAGCTTTGCCTGTCATCCTTACAGGTTCGATAAAATAAAACACCACTAATGCACTGGAGTAATTGCTGGCCTTTTGCCAAAATAACAACCATGAAAGCAAAATCAAAAGCTGCAGCACCATCATCATCACCAACTGCAAAACATAGACACAGACGTTTCAGCGTGTAAGAAATATACCGCCTTCAGCACTAAAATTAGAGTTGGATTTGTTACCACTTCTACTACCGCTATCTGTTATAATACTACTCCAGCAATAGGCTCATGTTTTGCCAAAGCAACTAAGGCCGCAAGAGCTACATACATGTCGAAATAAGCGTAGAAAAGGTTATGAATCGAGTCGTTGGTGGACCCGGAGGGAATAAAACATTTACAATAATTGATGTGAGGTTCTCAAATGGAGGCTAGGAGATGCTCCTCAACCATTTTAAAAAGCGAGGAACTAACTCTCATTCCAATATACCGCTTTGTTTACAATTCTAGCTACAGGATTAAAATCTTCTAACAAGATTGAATTAATAGCTGACCAGAAGCACTTTCACGTAGGGGTTAAAGCACTTTCACGTGGGGGTTAAAGCACTTTCACGTGGGGGTTAAAGCACTTTCACGTGGGGGTTAAAGCGATGAGGGCTTCCATTCCTCGCAGGGGCATATGTCTACGTTTTGCATCTCAATGGTTGCTTTACCCTATTTTCTCAGCTATAATATATAATTGTTTCTACTTTAGGCACAAAGCCAGCAATTACCCAGTACATTACTGGTACTTTATTTTATCGACCCCGTAAGGATGAAAGGCAAAGTTAACCTCGGCGGGATTTGAACTAAGAATGGCAAGGGCCGTAACTCTATGCGTCAAAGCATGGCGTCCGACCCTCTACCGATACGGCCATCCAAACATTACTTTTTTTGTATTTTTCACCTGCGAGTGAAGGCCTCCAGTTGTTGTCTCAACACCATTCTAGGAGAGGGAAACTCTGATAGTTCAATTCCAATATTGGCAGTACTGGAATTGAACTATCAAGACCGTTGAGGTATGTCATACATCAATTCATGTATTTTATCTGATGAGGACGTTCTGAAAAAACAGCACAGTACCTTCGAAATATATATAATAAAACATATATTTTGATTATGTGAATGTCTTCATTTATTAATATTTTGAATAA
>OZ024745.1:128066400-128073900 GCA_964016885.1 Eledone cirrhosa
TGTGTATACATATTTAGGGACACCCTGTGTATATATCATCATCATCACCATCCCCATCGTTTAACGTCCGTTTCCCTCCCAGGCTTGTATGGATTAGACAGTTTGTAATGTTATGAGACAAGTCAGATCCAGAGACGACGTCTTTGCTAATACAGATCTGCATTTTGGCTTGGTTTCTACGGCTGGATGCCCTCATTAACACCAACCACGTTACAGTGTAGAGTGGGTGCTTTCTTATTGTGGCACCGAAATAACCACTTTACAAGGTTGACTGGGCATGATTTGTCATGTCACCTGCATTCTCCCGAATGAATCCTGTAGATTCCTTTTCTATATTAAATATTTATACTCTGCTTTGTATTGAGTACCTTACTTACTGTGGTTACCCCGATTGAACCCTGGATAAACTTATATATATATATATATATATATATATATATATATATATATATATATATATATTATATATATTCCCAGTAGTCCGATGATTTGATCAGAGACACACACTGTATTTAAGGTCGAGTGACGCAACTTCGAGTGATTAGCAGCCTTTAGACGCACCTGATCAATGAAACAATTGTTAATACTATAAGTAAAACCCATGTTATCCTTCACAATTTCACTATATATATATATATATATATATATATATATATATATATATATATATATATATGATAGGTGTGTGTGTTGTGTGTATATATGTGTATACATATATTTATGCATGTATATAATTATAAGGTACTTTATTTCTAATGTTGTTTGAAGTAAGCTATGACAATTTGATGTGGACGGAACAAAAGACAGTCTATTCTATAATTCTGTCAGAAATGTATCTAATCAGCATTAAGTATGATTGTGGGTTTGTTTTATCGACCTGAGAGGGGCTAATAGTAGTTTCTTATATAGGCACAAGGCCAGCAATTTTGGGGGAGAGGGATGTCGATTAAATCGACCCCAGTGCATGACTGGTACTTTATTTTATCGACCCCGTAAGGATGAAAGGCAAAGTTAACCTCGGCGGGATTTGAACTCGAGAGGGGGTAATAGTAAAACAGATTCCGGTGGGATTTAATCAAGGAAATGAAATGAAGAAAACTGTATTTCTGAAATATTATCTAACTGCTGTATTAACTTCGAGTATTATCAATAACCGTAGTTAATGTCTCATATCATTGATGCGAGTATTCCCAAGATTCCTACTGTATGCAAAAGAATCAAAAGAGCCATCTTGGAAAATTCTCTCATCTGCCTCTCATCTCGATTTTTCCTTCTTCCATACACACAATCTCTCTCTTTCTTTCTCTCTCTCTCTCTCTCTCTCTCTCTCTCTCTCTCTCTCTCTCTCTCTCTCACACACACACACAATATCTCTCTGTTTCTTTCTCTCTCTCTCTTTCTCTCTCTCTCTCACACACAAACACACACACAATATCCCTACCTCTCTCTCTCTTTGTTTCTCTCTCTCTCTTTCTCTCTCTCACACACACACAATATCTCTCTGTCTTGCTTTCTCTCTCCCTTTCTCTCCCTCTTTCTTTCTCTCTCTCTCTTGTATCCTCTCTCTCTCTTTCTCTCTCTCACACACACTCAAACACACACACACACACACACACACACAAACATATGCGCACACACACATACACATCCATTGTAACTTGTTAGCTTAGTCTATCATTTCTACTCCTCTAAAGCAACGATTCTTCTTTAAATTAGTAGAAATAGTAGTAATTATTCTGCAAACAAATAAGCAGAGTAACGCATGCAATTCTCATGGTGGAATACAAATTAACATCTATTACAATGGTTCTAACCATTATCCTTAAATGAAAACTTCAATATTAAAGTTTTACTGCAGCAAGGTTATTAAATTAATTGCAAAAGATCACGAATGTAACCCAACTCTAAATGCCGATGTTTTATTTAATATACACGTAATACAAATAGAGTTTTATACTTGATTTCTAAGATGATACTCGATTTCTAGCCGAGGATACGTTAAGAAACACCGACTAGATAAAAGTGTCCTGTCTTGTCAACCAATATAAAATGATATGAATATCAGGTCAAGCGTGTTTTAATAGATAGCTTTATCCGATAAAGATCTTTCTTTTAATTGTGGGTTATATAAATATCGACGTGACTAGAAAAGCAGGCTCCTTCTGTTACGGGATTTATATATGTTATTGTACGTCTTCAGTTCAAATCATACCAAAGCCGACTTTTTATTCCATCCAATTAATTGATTATTGAGAATAATGATTAGAAGAATTGACAGAGAGGCGGACAAATTGTGTTATATTTAATTACGTTTTATTTTTTTTTTACATTCCGAGCTTGAAACCCCCTGAGGGTGAATTTCTCTTCCATTATTTCAATCAATATTATTTCCATCAAGGGCGGTGAATTGGCTGTATCGGTAGAGGGTCGGACACTATGTTTTCCAGCATAGTTACGTCCCTTTAGGTCTGAGTTCAAATCCCGTCCGGGTTAACTTTGCCTTTAATCCTTACGGTGTCGATAAAATGAAGTACCAGTAATGTATTGGGTATTTACTGGCCTTGTCCAAAAGTAGAAACAATTATTTTAATCAATATTTGAGGACTAATGAAGATTTCAAAAATCGATATTTTATTATGATTACTATGACTTGTTGACACACACTTCACTAAATCTAATGTATATGTTACAATACCAAGTAGGCAATTCGTATTTATTAATTATATTTATTTATATGATGTGTTTATTTAAACAAACAAATAAACAAACAAAGGAGGTGACCTAAGGGTAGACTCTGAGCAAATTGGATGGATAACACCAATGAGCTTGGCTAGTCTCGCTTGGGGATCCAGCCGGATCAGTTGGAGACGATTGGACCCACTGGAAGAAGTGTTTCAGGACTCTGCCCGCACGACCCTCTCAGGAATAAGTGGGTGAAGAAGAAGAAGAAGAAGAAGAAGAAGAAGAAGAAGAGGGAGAGGAGGGTATATTTATTTGTTAATTCGTTGTATATTTTTTATTAAAGCTATACTTCTGGTGAAACCGTGGTACACGATATTAGGAATTTTTGTGAATAAAAGCGGATGAGTTGGGACTGAGTGTACATAAAATAACTGTCAAATATCCATATTGAAGCTAATCAATCTTGAACTTATCTTACGGTAAATAGTTCCATGATATGATACGGTCCACTGCTTTCGCAGCAAGGTCATCGTGGTACAGCACAGATCTCGATATTGTTCGTTGGGCATAACTCGTACTCGACTAACATCCTGAACAGGAATGGAAAAGAGGAAGAGGGTTGAATGAAGATTTAATATCTATCAACAAACAGTTCAGCTTATTCAACTGGGATGTAAAGTCGCGTGATACTTTCCGGTGAAGACGGAAGAAATGATGAAAGATGGCATAATTCCTGAATATTTTTTTTATTCTTATATTTTATTAGTTTTTCTATGTGTTTACATCTCTGTAAACAATTGGTAGGTTTAGATTACTAGAAGGGGGAGATAAGTAGAGTATAAAGAAAAGGAGATTGATCGAAAGAACTTTTCATTGAGCAGGATATTAGAGTGAGAAATTAGAAAACGTAATAGAAATATGGAAATTATAGAGTAAAGAAAGTTAATTGACGAAAAAGAAAAAGCAGGAAACATATATTATAATAATAATAATAATAATAATAATAATAATTGTCTCTTGAGGTCACTGGTTGTGACTTGGTGATAACTCGTATGAACATAAAGCAAGATAAATGCAGCTGTAATAATAATAATAATAATAACAACAACAATAATAATAATGCTTTCTTTATTAACCACAAGGGTTGACACAAAGTATAACATTAAGGACAACACAGGACAATACAAATGGACATTTTTGCGTGTAAAAAACCAACAACAGAGTGTGACAAAAAGAAACAATGAAAAATTCCCAATAGGGGGGGGGGAGACCTCCGAAGGTTGCTCGAGGAGAAAACCCAGGGGAAAAGCCACGGTTACCCTGACCGCTAGGGCAAATGCCCTCTTCCAGTTTTCCTCCTACAATGCTACAGGCACACGCTCAGGGTAGACCCATTCACACGGGCCATTCTTGCCTCTCTCACCCACCTTTCAACAAACTGGCTGGAGGTCAGCACTTCCCTCTCCACCCTGATTTTCCTCTTCAGGTGAAACCTGAAAAAGTTAATGAGGGCGTCACTGAAGAGGAAAGTACCGGTCCTCAACCCTTTCAGACGTGTCCACCATACAATCTCTTTTACCATGGCCACCAGGCAGATAAAAACTGCCTGCCCTTCTCGGCTAAAGGAAGGTGGCGCCGGAATCTTCACAATGGACTCAGCTGATAACCGGATCCGTTCTACCCGTGACAGCAGGTGTTCGGCATAAACCCAAGTCAGCAATGCTCGGACACTGGACGAGTGCGTGCAGGACGGTTTCATCGCCCTGCGCGCATCTCGGACAGGCTCGGCTGACGGCACTTCCATGCCTGTAGAGTTTATCCCGAACTGGCAAAGCTCCTCGGTAGCACTGCCAGGCCAGGGATTTCTGGAAGTTTTCCATGGGCCCCGGCCTGAAAGTTCTCCCGAATAGATTGGCTAGTTGGTTTTCGTCGACGCCTAGAGTCTCTCCAAGGACGTCGTTGCTCTTTCCTTCCACTAATTCTCTATAAAAAGCCAAGGTGGAGTTTCCAGCAATTGTATTGCTCGACTGGTCGAGGGCTGTAAGCGCCTGAAGACATTCTAGTCTCCAAGCGCTTCCTCTCGGTCTTATGGTTTCTTATATAGACACAAGGCCAGCAATTTAGGAGAAAGTCGATTACATCGACCCCAGTACGTGACTGGTACTTTATTTTATCGACCGCGCAAGGATGAAAGACAAAGTTAACTGAGGTGTGATTTGAACTCAGAACGAAAAGGGCCGTAACTAGATCCCACAAATTATTGTGTCCGACAATCTACCAATACTGCCAAAATAATAATGATAATGGTTTCTTAAATAGGCACAAGGCCAGCCATTTTGGGGAGAGGGATATCGATTAAATCAACCCCTGTTTATTACTGGTGCTTTATCTTATCGACCCTGTAAGGGCGGAGAATCCTTGGGAGGAGTGAAGATCAAAAGAGGTATCTTCCAAGGAGATAGTTTGTCCCCTTTGTTGTTTTCCTTACCCTCATACCCATGTCCCTCATATTGCGAAAAGTGAAAGCAGGATACAGGCTGGGAAGAGGAGAGCTTCCCATCAACCACCTCCTATTCATGGACGATCCAAAACTCTTTGGGAAAAGAAACAAGGAGTTGGATGTATTTGTTAACACTGTCCGTATTTTCAGCAATGAGATATGGATGGAATTTGTTGTTAATAAAGTGTGGAGTCCCAGTGATGAAGAGGGATACATTGAACAGAAGCAACGGAATCCAAGTACCAACAGGTGAGATAATAAAGGAAATCGACATTGAAGAGCAATTCAAATGTTTGGGCGTTCTGGAAGCAGATGACATGAAGAACAATAAAATGACATCAAGAAAAATAAAATTGATTAGATCTGAATACATAAGGAGAAAAGGAACATACTAAAATAACATCTAAATTGTAGGAATGTCATAAGTGCAGTAGATTCCCGAGCTGTGTCTATTATTAGGTACAGTGTGGGAATTCTGAAATAGAATGCTACTGAACAAAAATAAATGGATAGAAAGACTAGGATGCTAATGACTAGCTAGAGCATGTTTTGCAAGAGGATTGATGTTGATAATCTCTACTTAAAGAGATCTGAAGGTGGAAGAAGTCTTATCAGCGTAGAGGACTGTGTTCAGATGGAGAAAAGCAGTCTGCACAAATATGTATCTGAGAATAGGGAGCCAATGCTCAAAGTTGTTCTGAAGGAGAAGACAATAAACCAAGGGATGTCCAAGGAGGAAGTAACAAGAAAGCAACCTTCATCAAAAATCCCTTCATAGCACCTTTTTAAAGAAAGCGGAATTCAGAGGTCCACAGATATAGAGCCAGTTAAAAAGAGGGGACCTTAAAAAAGCTACAGAAAGGAAGCTAGTGGCTGCACAAGAGTAAGCCCTCAGAACGAAGTGGGTGAAACACCATATTGACAAAGATGAGGCTAGCTCACTGTGTAGGATCTGTGGAAAGAGAGAGGAAACTGTGGCTCACATCGTATCCGAGTAAACACATAGCTCAGACTCACTCTAAAGGCTGCAGGCATGATATAATACGAAAGGTGATTCACTGACATTTATGCAAGCTAAATAATTTACATTCTGAGAAGTGGTATGAGCATAAGCCAGAGTCCGTGATAGAAAACGATTATGTGAAGGTGCTTTGGGATTTCAGGATACAGACAGACAAGAAATTAGAATACAATAGGCCTGATCTGATGTTTTTTGACAAGGAAAAAAAAGATCGTGCCTGGTTGTAGATGTCGCCTGCTCCTTTGACACAAAGTGCAAGAAAGGTAGGAGAAAATTAACCGATTGCAGGATTTAAAGTGGGAATTAAAAAGGATCGTAAGATCGAGGTCGTCCGATTGTCATAGGAGCACTAAGTACTCTCGAAGGGTTTTCAATGATGGTTAAAGAATATTAGTCCATCTCCCTTTTTTGGAACACTTCAAAAGGCATGCTTGCTGGGAACAGCAAGAACCCTCCAATACGTCCTGAATATCTGAGGCTGCAGGTAGCAGCTTGATCTTCATTTGAACAAACTTTCCAGTTAAATAACATCAATGACTGAGACTCCAAGAATAACAATAATAATAGCAGTGAGTAAAAGGTTGAATGCATGGCTTGAGAAGCTATGAATTAACATCAGGACGGAACTTTTGCAGAAAACTGCCTTGCTAGGAACAGCGAGGGTTCTAACGAGTGTGTTAGAAAGTTGAAGGAGAAGGAAAGATCCAAATGATCTTTCCCTATTGACTATGGCTCGCGCTTTTGGTATAACATCTGCCAGAGCAAAAGCATTACGAATGATAATAATAATAATAATAATAATAATAATAATAATAATAATAATAATAATTTCTTTATAAGCCATACAGGGCTCACATTAAGAAAACATTAAGCACAGCGGAGAACGAGACAGCACAGAATGCTACAGTGTGGATTTTAGCGTGTAAAAACATTCATAAAGCTATTCAAACAAAATAAGTTCAAATAAGGTGAGGGAGTTCCAAGGATCATATATGGAGAAAGTCCACAAAAACCCCACGGCCACGCTGACCTCTAGGGCAAATGTCCTCTACCAGTTTTCCGTCACCACTATACAGGCACATACCCAGAGTAAGCTCATTTACTCAGGCTATGGTCACTTCTCTCATCTATCAATCAGCTTGGAAGGCAGCACTTCTCTTTCCGCCCTGATTTTCCTCTTCGAGTGAAACCTGAAAAAGTAATCAGGGCATTATTTCCTTTTTTAAACATTTTGTAAACATTTTGTGATGGAAAAATTATTATTATTGTTGTTTTTACGCGGTGGATTGGCAGTATC
>OZ024745.1:128078900-128086400 GCA_964016885.1 Eledone cirrhosa
TGAGCATCGAAAACACTACCCAAAAAGGAGAACTAATCAACATCATCGGATGCTTCCAGAGCCGCAGGTTTTTTTTCAGAGTTTCCCTCTCCTAGAAAGGTGTTGTGACAACAACTGGAGGCCTTTCACTCCCAGGTGAAAAAGAGAAAAAAAGTAATGTTTGGATGGCCGTTGACTCTGCTGAGTTCCTCCGCCCTTTGCCGGTCGGGTCGCTCTCGAGTGCTACTGGTAACATGTAACCCAGTACAACGTGTCTCATGGTTGAGTCGTCGGCGACTAAACCGACAACCCCACCAAGCTTGCTTGGTGAGAGAGGGTGATATTTGGACACCCTGCGGGATGAAACATACATTTATACATGCATACATAATACATACATACATAATACATACATACATAATACATACATAATACATGGTGGCTGCCAACTCGTTTTCGAGTACGGCCACTACTTTATATCCATGTAGGAGAACCCCTACCAATGCGCTGAACGAGTGTGACTTTTTAGTCCAGCCAGCGACTTGAAAACTCTGGTACAAACACTGCACTTGTGACAATTATTGACACATAGTGCTGGGCCCATGGTACCATGTGACGACAAGTGCAGAGAGATCTCCAGATATAAAGCAATGCCTGTGCCGTGAAGCTTTTATGGTGAGCAAAGGCACTGCACAAAGCCAGTCCCACTCTCTTAACCAAGATGATATTTGCCAAAAAGAAGAACAAGTCAACATCATTGGATACCATCAGGGCTGCAGGTGTTATATCAGAGTTTTCCTTCTCCTAGAATTCTGCCTTGACAAACGCTAAGGGGTCATCTCTCCCGGTTATTTTGGATGGCCATTGACTCTTAAGAGCTCCTTTGCCCTTTGACAGGTTTTGTCTTTAGTCCTGCAGGATGTCCAAAGGCACCCTCCTCACCAAGAAACCTTTTTTGGGTTGCCAGTTTAGTCGCCAACGACCCGACCATGAGACAGGTTGTACTGGGATACATGTTACCAGTAGCACCAACCGGTGACCTGACATAATACATACATACATACATAATACATACATAATACATACATACATACATACATAATACATAATCAACAACTAAACAACCATCTGAAACGAAAGACTATAACAACTCCTTTTAGCAAATTCATTCCGGGTAACGGGCATCAAATAACAAAACCTGCTTGATAGTTTCATTTGAATATGTTATTAAAAAAGGACATAAAAGTTATCAAAAAATGGCACCAAGCGAACGTTAATCATATTTTGAGAAAATATGGAACGAAAATGTTCAGCTCAATAAAAGTATTAATTGGATTAAAAGGAGAGGAAGTAGTAATTTGCAGTTGCATCACAAGCATGGCCCTGCATATCTAGCAAGGAATTTAGTAATACAATAAAAACTGCTTGCTATTAATTCGCTAAAATGCTTAATCAGTATTCATGAGTCCAATGCAAAAAACAACCAAGGAATTACTAAATAGACCAGAATCAATAATAGAGGCGAAAACAATATTAATTCCCGACCACCCACTAATTTTTCTTGAAAGGAAACACCGAGAATTTCAGCAGCTACAGAACAATATGTTGTTTACCAATATTATACAAAGTTCTGACCTCATCTGGTTACTCATCACAAAGGAGTTGAAAATGGTGGCAGAAAAATGTATGGTTTTAAAAACAGCTACAAGTGAGCCGAACAATTATTGGAGAGAACAAAGCGTGAAAGAAACATATTTGTTGATTGCCCCAAATAATTTAACTGTTTACTCTATATTGAAGATGTTATAGATCAGTTCTCAAAGTGGGCGCTAGAGATGATCCAGTGAGGAATGAGGGGGGGGGGGGGCACTAGAGATGATGGTATATTAAATACCAAATGATACATATAGATATAATAAAATAAAATAGTATACAATATATAGTTATACATACTATATATTATATTATTTATCTATATATATAAAACTGAGGATGTCTGTCTGTGTGTGTGTGTGAGTTCGAATCCCGAAAACTCGAGAACCACCAAACCGACTGTTTTCAAACTTTACACATGTAATATTTATGTTTCAGGGAGTGATCTGAGCAAAGATTTCAAATTTTCTATGCCCCAGGCACCACATTAGGCGATTTAGCGATCTCGCTCTATAATTCTTAGTCTTTCTCTTTTTAGTTAGACACATACTTATAACGTCGTGCCCTTATAATATCTGTCTGTATGTCTGACTGTCTGCATTACGTCACTTCCTTGCGGATGTATGTGTGTGTGTGTGTGTATGTGTGTATGTGTGTGTGTGAGTTTGAATCCCTAAAACTCGAGAAGTACCCAACCGATTTTTTTCAAACTTTACATGTGTATTACTTATGTTTCAAGGAGTGTTATTCAACCTTTTTTTTATCTCCTAGGTGAAAAACTGCGTTGTTTAACATTTTTATGGGTTTTTTTAGGCGTTACGTCAGACCGATTTCCTTGAAATTGTAACTATGTATTAGTCTGTCTCTTCTTCATACCGTAAGCAAAGAAAATCCAACTTTCTTATGGCCTAGGGCCCGCATTAGGTGAAAAACTTCATTTTTTTCAGCTTCTTAGGGCTAGCCGATTTTCCCGAAATTTCAAGGCATATTATACACATGAAAAAAAATCCATTTTCTTGATCCCCTAGGGCCCGCATTAGGTGAAAACCTACATTTTTACTGCTTCATCGAGAAAAATCTTAAAGATTATCCAGCCCCCAGAGTATTCGGTTTATTTTCTTTACATATTGTCCAGGCATGCAGTTTTTAGGTCTATTGCCGGCCCGCGTTCCAAAATACCTTATCCCGGGCAACGCCGGGTACCACTGCTAGTTATATATAAATTAACGGAAATAGAGGTGAGAACAATGAAGGTATTACGTAGCCAGGGGGGGGGGTACCAAAAAGCTTGAAAGCCTCTGCTATAGATGAACAGATAGGCGGAGAATCGGCAGAGTCGTTAGAACGTCGGTTAGAATGTCTTGCGGTATTTGTTTCCGCTCTCCGTTCTGTGAGTTCAACCTTTCCCTTTCATCCATTCGAGGTCTATAAAAATAGTATCAATCTACTACTTGGGTCCATTCATCCTCTATATATATTTCTTACTTCCATTCTCTAACTGTCTATTCTTTTCTGGAACTAATCTGCTGTATTCAAACCTGGAGAGAAAATGGGATCCGCCAAGATTTATTTAACCCTTTAGTGTTCAAACCGGCCAAAACCGGCCAGAATTCTCTACTTCTTTCTGTTGAAACTGGCTGTAACTGGTCGCTCAAACTCATGTTAAAGTATTGTTTTCAAAATAAATACTTTCAATATCTCATAGATTCGATATTATGTGAGATAATTATGTGAGGTAAAGCCTTTACCATTAAAATATAATAGTATATATAATATAATTGCTTCTACTTTTGGCACAAGGCCAGCAATTACCCAGTGCATTACTTGTACTTTATTTTATCGACGCCGTAAGGGTGAAAGACAAAGTTAACCATGGTATAGTATATATAAAATAACGTGAATGCTAAAGGGTTAAAATTCCCTAGGAACACCTACGACTCTGCCAGGAGTTGCTGCATCATGAATGCATATATAAACACAGCAGCCCCAGTACTGAAACATATATCAATCAAAATCATACACTCACAAAATGGCGAACCACTTTATATATCCCAGTATATCAGATTATAAAACCATGATATTCTCATAATACTGGACAATTTTCAATATTACTTATCCTTTAACGTCTTCTTTCTAGCTAATATCTCTTTAACAAATTTGTCTAACTGGTATTATCAAATATCTCCAAGTCCAGGGGCTGTCTTGGTGATACACTACGACTTTGAAAAGCTCTCTGGATAGATTGTAAGTCTCTTCCTTCATTTAATCTTTTGAGACAGAGCTTTTAATATTACTATTCCTGTGAAAACAACTAGCTGGTGCTAGGCTCATGTGGAACTTAATATCTATAGAGAGGATTTCTTTTATAGAGCAGTGGCTTATTCCAAGTGTTGAACCCAATAATGTTACTGTTAATACATTTTTGAATATTGTCGACTATTTGTACTATTTATACTATACATATATGTCGACTATATTTACTATATTATACATTGTCAACTGCAAATATTTATACTACATTTTCCTCAATACTTGGGCAATTGAAGCTCTCGTTGTGTTGTACAGGAGAGATTGAATATTTCTGGAAGTAAAATTTCTTGGACGCAATTATACAAAATACAACTGTCAAATATTAAAGTTACTTTGGGCTAAATTTCATATCATAACTATCTATAACAGTTATAAAATATATATTACCACGAATATCATTTTTACCTACTTCTGTTTATTGTAATTCCACTAGTGAATGTTCAGCAGACACAAACTTGTAAAACAAAGTCTTGGTATAATAATTCTGGATTTGTAAATAATTTCAAACGCATCATTGGTAGAGAAAAACATGAATTCAATTATTAAAATTCACTAGAGCTAGACGTCTGGATTTTATCGATTTATAATGTACGTTGTTAATGGCAACAACGGTTAGAAATGCTTGTAGTTAAAGAATAGAAATTCTATCAATTTATATAATGGTTATCATTGAAGATGGATTTATATAACTCGGAATTATTTATAAAAATTGTGTATAAGTAAATCGTATGATAGAAGGGAATTTATAAGCAAAGATCGGATTAATAAAAACTTTACAGGCAATTACTTGTGTAATATAGTGCAGTTATCCTTAACATGGACAAATAAGATTCATGTAATAGAAAACATTGAGGAAAGTATGAAGCATTGTATGACATCCTTTGTCTGGTGAGCCATTCAACGTGACAAGTGTACTATGTAACAAAAAGTGTCTAGAGAAAAAAATGGACTTATATATGTTATGGAGTATATACAAAATATAAACATATTTTTAGAGATTGCCAGGAAATATTACTTCAAAGTGAATGTCTCTTCCATGCATGTAAAAGAATAACTAAAAAAATAATGAAAAATACAGGCAGGATTAAAAAGTCAATTAAAGTTTTAAAATATGTTATTTCATGGCCTATTTCAGAGAGAAAGTAAAGGAGTTTAAGGCGGGAAATTCCTGGCAGGAAAATGTATAGAACCAGACAAAAAACTATTAGTTGTGTTCAGTAGAAGAAAGGAAAGCATAGAAAGCGGGGAAACAGGAAGCTATAAATAAAAGAAAAGATAAAGAAGAAAAGTAAGAAAATAATGCACAAAAATAATAAGAAAAGAGGAAATAAAAAAGAATTGAAACAAAAACGTTCGCTAGTCAAGAGATTCTAGGGTCACATGGAAGGGCGTATCGGAAAATGAGTACTTCTGGAGGAATTCATTCGCAATCTGTTATTCTCTTTACTTTTAAGCTCTTGATTGATGTTTATTCTTTATATTTTGTTGCCATTATTTAGCAGGGGCTGTCTTGGTGATACACTACGACTTTGAAAAGCTCTCTGGATAGATTGTAAGTCTCTTCCTTCATTTAATCTTTTGAGATAGAGCTTTTAATATTACTATTCTTGTGAAAACAACTAGCTGGTGCTAGGCTCATGTGGAACTTAATATCTATAGAGAGGATTTCTTTTATAGAGTAGTGGATTATTCCAAGTGTTGAACCCAATAATGTTACTGTTAATACAATTTTGAATATTGTTGACTATTTGTACTATTTATACTATACATATATGTCGACTATATATACTATTTTAAGTCTGGTGTATTATACATTGTCCACTACATTTTCCTCAATACTTGGGCAATTGAAGCTCTCGTTGTGTTGTACAGGATAGATTGAATATTTCTGGAAGTAAAATTTCTGGGACGCAATTATTCAAAATAAAACTGTCAAATATTAAAGTTACTTTGGGCTAAATTTCATATCATAACCCATCTGTTTCTCATCATTGTAACTATTTCAAATATAAATCTTTGCTTTGTCCATAAGAGGCTAATAGATTATATTAGTGCCACTTTGTGGTTGTAAGATCTAACACATATCTACTAGAAACGAAATCACAATACATTTAACATGATGTTATGTGTGTTTATATAGAGAGTGAGAGGTATCTACATGGTTTACTTGACATGGCACCGGACCAAGTGTTAGCTAACATAATCTCGGGCTGCTTTTAAATGAAATGCAACAAGAGTAGATTGAACGATAGTCAGTCGCAAATACATATACATTCAAGCACACACACACGCACACACACACACACACACACACACACATATATATATATATAACAAAGAACAGAGAGGGTGTGGTAAGATACCAGGTGGACCATAACGCACCAGAGTACTCAATACTTAGGGTAGTAGAGTGGGTAATAGGAAAAGAGTCAGGACCCCGACGGCTGAGCTCCGGCCGTTTCGACAGCTAGATCCGAACTCTTATATATATACAAACTCTGAGTTCAGATATAGCTTAGCTGTCGAAAGAGTCGGATCTCATCCGTCGGGACCATGACCCCTTTCCTATATATTTATATATGTATATATATATATATATATATATATATACAGTTTTTTCCGTTGTGTTGTAATATAAATATTATTCCTTTCAACTAAACTGTATCCATTCAAATCTTTCTATATATATATATATATATATATATATATATATATATATATATATATATATATATATATATATATATATATATATAGAGAGAGAGAGAGAGAGAGAGAGAGAGAGAGATTTTGAGTTTATGTTGGTTGTATACCAACACCTCAGTATGCAGGCTGGAACACTCGACGGAGTGCGCAGGTTGGTTTGGTTACTCGGGAGTAGTGTAAAATAAAGTTAAATAAAAGTCAAATGATTAAAATTTAGCTTCGTTTATTACTGTTATATATATTTCAGTGACAGCCATCTTTGGCTGTGACCTCTTCAGGCAGTTTGAATTAGTATGGTATAGACAAGTACATATGTTGTTTAGGTGTATGATATTGTCAATACTCTGATATGCCCAGTTCCTTGTTGGGTTGTTATTTCACTGAGGAACTGGAGTCATATGCTATGGAGTTATATATATATATATATATATATATATATATATATATATATATATATATATATATATATATAAGGAGTTGACGGACCCAGCATATTTATCAATGCCAGGACCGGTTGTATCTCAGCGTACTCAATAGGTAATGTAGGTAGTATACATATAGTTATTCGCTTCAATACAACACACGTAAACGGGTGCCTGTGGTAGTTCCCGGACTCGAGTTTCGGCCACACTTAATGCAGCAGGAAGTGTGGTAAGGAACCAGATGGACCATAACGCACCAGAGTACTCAATACTTAGGGCAGTAGAGTGGGTAATAGGAAAATGTTCAAGACCACGACGTCCAAACGGCTTGATCTCTGCCGTCGGGGTCTTGAACATTTTCCTATATATATATATATATATATATATATATAGATCGTTTCTGAATTTGTTTAGCAAGATTCTTTATCTG
>OZ024745.1:128091400-128108900 GCA_964016885.1 Eledone cirrhosa
TTCCGTTAGAAATTCTCCGAATCACTAACCTTTTGTAAAGCGAAACTGCCGGTAATAGCATTATGAACGGGTAAATATTTAAATCATTTTTTAAATTTTTTGCAGACTGTATGTGTGTATGTATGTGTGTATGTATGTATGCATGCATGCACATGTATGTGTATATATGTATGTATGTATGTGTGTATGTATGCTTGTATGTATATATATATGTATATATGCTTGTGGGTGTGTTAATGTGTATGCGTTTCAATGTGTATTAATGACACCTTATAAATCAATATAATTCGTAGAATTGTGCCTCTTAGTGTACGTGCAAAAATATGTAACACATGCATGGATGTGACATAGATAAATATAATACATATGTATCTTAAAATAACAGTGTCTTATATACGGAATGTTTCAAATCAATAGTAAGAATGTGTGTCAACTCCGAATTGCTATGGACCGCCATGTTGAAACAATACTACAATTTAATCAAACATAAATATAACGTAACATTAAAGTACATAAAAAAGACTGTTTCGTGATATAAGCAAACATTAATGTAGATTAGAATGTAAAGCATATTGATGTAACACCTTTGAATAATTATATGAAATAATTTATACCTGCTTAGGTGTATATTGTTTCTATGGGATTTGAACTCAGACCGTAAAGGGACGTAACTATTCTAGAAAGCATGGCGTCCGATCCTCTACCGAGACTGCCAATCCCCCTTGGTTGTATAAATAATTGTTTCTACTATTGGCACAAGGCCAGCAATTACCCAGTACATTACTGGTACTTTATTTTATCGACCCCGTAAGGATGAAAGGCAAAGTTAACCTCGGCGGGATTTGAACTAAGAATGGCAAGGGCCGTAACTCTATGCGTCAAAGCACGGCGCCCGACCCTCTACCGATACTGCCAATTCACCGTATAAATAATGGATATAAAACATGCATATCTTAAAATTACAGATTTTAGCACTAAGTAATATATAAGTAATAACTTTGATAGGTGTTGGCTAATATTGGCCAAGACAATGCCTAACTTAATAGCACCACCTGGCGAAGTCTTTCAAATCAAGATTCGGACCTCATGGATTACTCAAGCAGAGAGTTAGTGTTTACGGAGACATATCCGGGTGTAGGAGGTTTATCAGGGTTTTCTTCGAGGAAATTGTTAAAAGAAGGTTTTATTTTATGCATGTCGCAACTGTAATGTTATCTAATATACAAACTTATCATCTACAGGTTTTAGCAATATCAGTAATATGTGTGTAAACAACATGATGTTACAAAAACATGTTGTATGTCACAACTGTATTTTTATCTAATCTACAAGCTTATCTTTTGCAGTTTGGGTAATATCAGTAATATGTATGCATGTATGTAAAATGTATATATATTCTCTAATAATAATTTCTACTTTAGGCACAAGGCCAGCAATTATCACAGTGCATTACTGGTACTTTATTTTATCGACCCCGTAAGGATGAAAGCCAAAGTTAACCTCGGCGGGATTTGAACTCAGATCATAAAGGTCCATAACTCTATGCTGCAAACCATAGCGTCCGACCCTCTACCGATACCACCATTCCACCGCCCTCAAATAATTGTTTCTACTTTAGGCACAAGGCCAGCAATTACCCAGTGCGTGACTGGTACTTTATTTTATCGACCCCGTAAGGATGAAAGGCAAAGTCAACCTCGGCGTGATTTGAACTCAGATCGTAAAGGGATGTAACTATGCTGGAAAGCATGGCGTCCGACCCTCTACCGATACTGCCAATCCACCGCCCTCAAATAATTGTTTCTACTTTAGGCACAAGGCCAGCAATTACCCAGTGCATTACTGGTACTTTATTTTATCGCCCTCAAATAATAGTAGTAAGATACATATCTTAAAATAACAATAACTTCTACTTGGTTATATCATACGAAAATGGATTAAAGTAGTAATGTGTATTACTGTAGAATGTAGTGACCTCTAGCGGATACAAATCCAAAATCGTAGAGTAAGTTGATCAGTACTTTATCCAATAAGACATTCACCTTCCAGGGATATTTCAAGATGCATTATGCAATATAATCATCCCCATCTCTCTCTGTGGAGTATAGGCCATTAACGACCCTCCACCATCGTACAGGATCCTGGGCTGCTCTCTCCACTCCACTCCAGTTGGCTTCCAGTTTTCTTAATTCAGCCTCCGTGTCACGCCTCCAGCTGCCGTGGGCCCAGCCTCTCTTTCTCTTACCCTGTGGCTTCCAAGTCAGAGCTTTGCTTGTGTAGTTGGATTCTGGCTTCCTGAAGGTATGTCCAATCCAGCTCAAATTCCTCCGCAGAAACTGCATTGCGACTGGTTCCTGTCCCGCTCTCTTCCATAGATCCTAGTTTCTGATCTTCTCCGGTCAGATGCTCCTCAGACGTGTTGAAGAATGTCTGGATCTTCTGCTGCATCTTCTTTGTTGTCCTCCAAGTTTTACATCTGTAAAGTAGTACCGCCTTCATGATGGAGATGCCCAGACGTTCTTTAGCATGATGAAATCTGTCCCTGCTTTGCAAATCCTGGTTGCGTCGTCTCAGTCGATTTCACCAGGTCGATCAACCACATTTCCCAGGTAGACAAATGACCCCGCCTCTCAGATTGGCTTTCCACAGACAGTAGCTGGTGATTCGGAGTAATGATCCACCCCACGTTAATTACCTTCCTCTTCATTACTGTCTCACAACAAGGTACAATATGCGATACACTCGTTCCAACTAATTTTCTGGCAGATTTTAAACTCTGTGTGTACTTTTAAAATTAATTAAATCTACTTTCATACACATATACTTAAATTTAGTTACTATGGTACTTAATTTCAAGATATACCTGTTTTGTTAAGTCTCGTAAAATAAAATATAGACATTATGCAAACTGCATACATAACCAGATTCTAGTTTCCGGTTGCCGCTCCTTCAATTCTAAATGCTTGCTTCACTATTATAAAGACGTGATAATCTCACCTTCCTATTTTCTCCGGGCAATAGAAACAATGTTAGTTAGTGAAAGTTTCTATTATATGCTGCGACACATTAATTATCTATAATTTTATTAATTTGTTGCCACAATTATACTAACTATTTAGATCAAATTTAATTCCTCAATACCAAATTTTGCTGGAAATATTTTTTCAGTTAGAAATGTCTTATAAATCACCCTATTATTACTACCATTACCCTTACAAGAGAAAACCATATTGAAAAATGAATTTCTATAATATCTGTGTAAAAGATATACATGTTAGGCATGTTGGCTGCAATATCAATTAATAAATATATTCTTAATCAAGGTTGAACTGAACTAATGAAATCCAATTTAATTCCCACTTTCCTAAATCATATATTCGATGCTAGATAGATAGATAGATAGATAGATAGATAGATAGATAAAGAAGAAGAAGAAGAAGAAGAAGAAGAAGAAGAAGAAGAAGAAGAAGAAGAAGAAGAAGAAGAAGAAGAAGAAGAAGAAGAAGAAGAAGAAGAAGAAGAATGACAACAAACCTTAATCGTCCCGCCAAACCAATGTTCAAATCACTCCATATAGACCCTGTCATTGAGAGCGCTTCAATTACTGCAACCAATACGTCAGATGACTAAAGTAAAAAGGATAGCTCAATTTATCTCTATGAAAGTTACCTTGCGTTCTTGAGCAAAACATTTCCCATCACAATTCTTGATATGACTATGGCTCTTATAATTAAAACACTAGAGAAATCTCATATGAGATTCAACCAGAAGATCTACTAAACCTATATAAGTATGAACAATTTTTCTTTATATATTAGCTCAGTATATGAATGTTAATTTTTCAATATTAGCCATAATATGAAACAAAGGTCTGAAAGAAATTATATTGCTTGTATTGTTAAGTAACCATGTATATCAGTACACATATATCGCATTTTGTTTTTCGCATAACCAGTATTTTATATCGCTTTTGCTTTTCTTGGTACTGTTGTAATAGTTTTGACATGGTTGCTAATAAGTTCAGCATATATCCAGATATCTTCGTAAAAATAAAACGTTTCAAAAAGCAAAATAAAATTAAATATGAATGAAGCAAAACCAACACAAAAATATATTTACTTAGTAATCATTCATGATACAATTATATTGAACATCCTAGGTTCAAAAGTTTTGAGATATGAAAGTGGATACAGAAACAATCAAAGAATAAAGTATACAAACTGGATTTAGGAAATAACATCTTTATTCTTTTTTCTTATTACGTTGGTATTTTTTACCTAACACGCATCGCCAGACTTCCAAATAACTAAAGTTATTCCTTAGTCGTATTTGTATCTCATGCTTCAAACAAACTACAACACGTTATTTTTAGTATTATTTTCAATATGTCTCTGTTAAACCCCAGATCAACTCTGGCTAAACGATCGCATGATCAAATTTATTTCAAGCATGATTCTTCCAATCCATTGTTCATTTTTCGATGTGTCATTTGTTTTCATACGGTAGATCTTATAGTGAGGGTGATATAGCTAATATTTCTAGCAGGCAGAGTGTCTACAGAGATTTATATATTGACTCAATGATATTGATATGTTAGATTCAAGTTGGCTATAAGAACAAAAACAATAGAGATCATAGAAACCAACCACCCATATATAGAAAAATAAACAATATAATAAGTAAATCACTTATAAAGGAAAGACATTGATAAGTCTGTTGGAGAGAAATAAAGTCGCTGTAAAAATATGAAATATATAAAATTAGAAATAGAGACAATAAGACGGTATGGCAAAGATATCTTACTTGCTATATTAATAGATCAGTGTATAGCAGAAAAAAAGAAAAATTCCAATAGAGTGAGAAAGGAAAAGAATATAATATATGCAAGAAATCATGAATTCAGAAAAGAAAAAATATTGAAGTTTTTGATAGCGTGCATACCATAAGAATAACCATTTGCAGAGAAAATAGGAAAAGACAGATGAAATAAATAGAATAGCAAATATTACTCTAGAATCAATAATTCCATTCTGCATATACTATGCACAAACATATACAAGATGCATACACAGGTACACAGAAAGTCAAACATCAGCTTTGAAAGGGTAAATATATAATTGAAGTTTAGCTTAGCTGCTTTGACAAAATTCCTGACACACGACAGGATTAAAAAGAAACAAATAGAAATGCTGATATCTAAATATGATTGCTTCTTACGATGGTACAATGGCTGATATCAGTATTCGCTGCGAGGGTTAGATAATTGAAGCACCGCGAGAATGTAGGGTCAATTTAATCGAGTCTTATAGTTCAAATTTCATATACCGAGTATTTAAGTCAACTGGGTCTACACACACACACACACACACACACACACACACACACACACACACACACACACACACACACATACACACACATATATATATATATATATATATACATATATATATATAAACAAAATTAGAATATTTGATTTCTCGTTGTAGCATACCAGTTTACGTAAATGTAAGTATGGGTTATATCGAACAATAATAATTGTTTCTATTTTTGGCACAAGGCCAGCAATTATCCCAGTGCATTACTGGTACTTTATTTTATCGACCCCCGTAAGGATGAAAGGCAAAGTTTATCTCGGCAGGATTTGAACTCAGACTGTAAAGGGGTGTAACTCTATGCTCGACGACAACAACCACGACGATAACGACAACGACAACAACGACGATGACAACAATCACGACGACAATGACAACAACAACGACAACAACGATAAATACGATGACAACAACAACAACGACAACGACAACGACAACAACGATAAATACGATGACAACAACAACAACGACAACGACAACGACAATGATGACGATAATTCTTTTTTTCTTTTAAGTCAATTTAGTTTAACTTTCAAACAGAAAAAAAAAATCCAAACGACTTTACATGGCTGTGTTTGTTTTTAACAAGCAAATGTTCATTGTGTTAACAGATCACTTTCCAATGATCAAATCAAGTGGCCATCAGCACAACTCAAAAATCAACATGGAAGTGTATTATGGGAAATTTCTTTGCATTCCTCTTTTTATTTTTCATTTTTTTTGTTTGCTTTCCACCCCAGCCCTCACCGATTTAACATAATTCTTTCTTGCTTGCTTGCTTGATTGCTTGTTATAATTTTTCTTATTGTTGTTGAGGTTGCTGCTGTTGTTTAAGTTTGTTTCGTTGTTCTCTTGGAAGTCGACAGGTCAATATTTTTATAAGCCAACATGTCGGCAGCCTTACTGACAGACGACCGTGTAGTTTGACTTGTCTCTATGTTGTTCTTTCATAGATTTGTTTTTTTCTTATTTTCCATGCCAAGCTGTCAAACTCCCTTATTGTGAGCAGGTGTATGGAGCTTACTTTGTAGTAATTTATTTTATCATACACTTGTATGTAGTTTACTGAAAATATAAGAATATGTGTTTGGTTAAAATAATAATGATTCTAACATAGACACAAGGCTAAAGTTGTTTGACGTGTAGGTAAAGAATTGATAAAGCCGTAAATGATTTGTATTTATTTTATCGACACCCGTAAGTAGAAAGGCAGACTTGATTTTAGCGTGACTTGAAAGCGTATCATAAAAATACGTATAACTAATACTGACAATGATGCGGAAGAGATCAGCTGGGAGTATGCCAAATCTCTTACAGAAGACCACAGAGGATGGAGATCTTTTGTTGCTGCCATTGTTCCACTTGGATAATGAGGACTTAACCTAAATAATACTAACAATACTGCCGTCCTCTGTCTGTTACACTTCAAGATGTGTAACTAAATACTATATTAATATAATTCGCTAGCCCAAAATTTATGTTACAATCAACCCTCAAGTAGATGTTTTTGTCTTTTTTGTCTCTTTTTTGTTTTTTGGATTTTTGGGGTTCCTCTTCATTCTCACTTGGAGATGTAGAGGTTCCCGTGTCTGAGACTTCTGAATCAGGTGTAGATGGGAGGGGTATGTTGTGTGGTGGAGTGTTTGTGCAGGTGTTTGTGGAAGTATTTGACAGGGAGAAGGCAATGGAGGGTTTTTCAGTGGGATTTTGTGTCTCTGGTCTGTGGTGGTGTGGGAGTGGATGTTGCAGTTTTTTATGTTGTGTTTGGTTTGGGGTGTTGATGTTGGGGTTTTGGTGTTGGTAATAACACCTTGTTTGTCCTCGGTTTGTTTAAGAGAGGGCAAAAGGCCTTTAAGTGTGTGGTTTTCCCACATTTATGGCACAGAGGTCTTTTTCCCTCCACTAAAATGGAGATGACAATAATAATAACTAGCGGGCCCTGTGTAAATTTCTTGGTTGTTGAAAATTTAAAGCCCAATAATTACTCTGACATATATTTATGATTTCATCATTGTCACACTATATAATTATCATTGTCATAATTAATTGTTTCTACTTTTGGCACAAGGTCAGTAATTATCCGAATGTATTACTGGTGCTTTATTTTATCGGCGCTGTAAGGATGAAAGTTAAAGTTAACCTCGGCGGGATTAGAACTCAGAACGTAAAGGGACATAACTCTATGCTGCAAAGCATGGTGTCTGACGCTCTACCAATGCTACCAACCCACCGCCTTATTATCATAATTAATTGTTTCTATGTTACGCAAAAGTCGAGTAATTTTGGAGGGTGGGCAAAGTCGATTAAATCGACCCCCAGTACATTACTGGTGCTTTATTTTATAGACTTCGTAAGGAAGAAAGTCAAAGTAAACCTCGGTGGGATTTGAACTCAGATCATAAAAGGCCGTAACTCTATGCTGCAAAGCATGGTGTCTGACGCTCTAACAACACTGCCAATCCACCGCCTCATTATCATAATTAATACGAGAAGTTTAATACTGTTGTATATAGAATGGATTTTAGTGTAGCTTTTCCTGTTCGATGTCCATGCTTATCGATATTAACTACTCTAACTAAAATATCAGTTTCTGACAAAATGTTACCCACAAAGCGAAGCATTGCAGAACTATGGTGTTTTACAGTTAGTGGGATTCGCTTTGTAAATGAATTTCTTCATTTGTGATTTGCTTTTCCAGTTGTCGTTGATGATGTTCCACAGGCAACGTTGGTGGAAGGTGTCCACCTTCTTGGCCAAATTGGCTGTTATTTTTTCCATGTTTCGCTGTTGGTAACACTGTTACACTGATTTGTTTGACTTTCATTACAGTACTAATACTTCATTTGTTCAGATTGATGCACTATTTCGAATATGGCTCCTACATTACCATTACTGCAGCTCACAAAGCATTCAATGCCTCTATCACTATTGATCACTCTGCCCAGTTAGAAAAAATCTCTTCGCGTCTTTCACGACCTGCTATCCGCAATTCTACGCATCATCTTGCTATTTGGCATCTACTTCTGGTCCCGGTCTTTTCCGCTTATTCTTTTAGCTTAGCAGTTAATTATTGCAGCCAAGTCTCCTTGTTTCTGATAGTGAAACGTCATTGGAAAAATCCAGATCACAAATTTGTTATTACTTTCCTCCAGCACAGCCCCGCATTACCGGCATTCAAACCCCTTCTGTATTACAAAATCAACTGCTTATAGGAATAAGAGGGTAACGGAATGCCATCATGGCGAACAGCAATATTGATGTTGAGGAGAAAAAGAGAAAGAAAGAGAGTGAGGGGTTTCCTTTGGTTATAATTAACCATGGCTTTGCTCAAGGAAAGTCCCTCTCCAAGGTGCGACCTGGACAACGTGTTTTGTGGCTGATTAGCTGGATTAGCTGTCACACACACACACACACACACACACACACACACATATATATATATATATATAGTAATAATATTTTCGAATCAGCGAGCGAGTTTGAAATTATTATAAATGTAAGCTATCGCCGTATTTTGACTAAAGAAATTAAAGAAATTATTTAGTCTGATAGTGGGGTTAAGAACCCTCGGAGAAGTGGAAAAAGATGAGTATTGACATATATATATATATATATATATATCGAAAGTCCTAAAATACTGAATATATTACCTAAGTATGCCGCAGTCAATTCTAACTTGAAGTAAATCCGACCCTAAGAAAATTCAGTTAGACCATCTCTTCTAAAAACAAAACTTAAACTATGTTAAATTAGTTTTCCCAGCAACGACATATGTTAGGACTGAATCATATAAGGGATGCTTTACATGGTTATATAATCTGAAAAAATGGAAGTTTTCCGTAATTTACTTCCAGCTGGCTACAAAAAGTAAAGAAAACTTGAAAAACGAGTGTAGTATTTATTCTAAACAATGTATATGAAAAAAAATGGCATGGTCACGGCTGGAAAACTTTTGATCATATGAATACTTGATCAAGTTTGTCATAGCACTAAACAATAACAGTATTATGATTATACAATTGCATGGGAAATTGTCCTTTGTTTCCTTAGAAATATACTGAAAGATATCAAGTCCTGTGGATCTATGAGGTTGTGCTCATAATGTTTCTCGGTTGACTATATCAACAACTACACCCATAAACAACAAAATTACACGAATCCCCATGCCGTAAGACCCACGTTGAAGCTTATTATTTTTATTATTCTCATAGAGCAATAAAGGCGTAGATTGATTTTGTCAGCGTGGGAAATCAGTACAATTGCCTTAAAATAGAATGACAATACTATATCTGAAATGAAGCATTCTGTGAGGGAAGCGTCAATGAACCATGGTATGTGATAATAAAAGAAACGGAAGCACAATTGGATAAATTAAGTCTCATGATGTTACCACTTGAAACACTAATTGGGAAATACTAGAAACATTTTCCCACCAAACACAAAAGACCCAAACCTAACCGAAATATCGATCATTGGGTTGAAAATGAAATGTCTTCCACTATCCACCCTCTTATCCATAATCCTTATTGGGGAAGTAGGAAAACCTCTGAAGCGTTTGTCGTTTTATAATACAGGAGGTGTGGTAAATCAGGCAGTTGGAAAATATCCATCTCCAGCCAGTTGAGCACATTTAGACTCGTGAATACAAAGCCGAGCTGAAGTCATATGTTACTATCAAGTTTCAAAACGGGGTCATAGTAAACAGTTTAGGCTGTACTCTTTATACTTCAACTAGGTTTCTTGTTTTTTTTTTTATAAGAGTGAGCCAGCGATTAAGTCACTATGTGTTTTATCATAATGCTGGAAATAGCAACTCCAAACTCATTCAAACCGTACATTGTTTTTAATAAAAGGGAGAACATTAGCTAATGTAGTCATAGTTATATTTTCTTGATAAGAAATGCGATGGATTGGCTGGAACAATACAAGTTTTCCCCGATCAGGGATGTGGTGGAATTAAATAGGAAATGCAACTAAGTAATGTTCTGGGTTCACTAAAATTATGCGTCTTTCTGAATTAACAAGTTTAATAATGTTGACATTAGACATAAAAGTCAACTCAAGAATATCCATTATTAAGTCATTAATATTCATACATTATTATTAAACATCAATTTTAAATTATGAGTTTTCAGTACAATTACATTAAGCCTATAACCTCTATAAATGTGTGTATATATGTGCTTGATAGTATGTTAGTTTATGTGTGCTTGGTGTTATGTGCGTGTGTATGTCCTTAAGGTTACATGTGTATATATGTGGTTGCTTGATGTTATATGAGTATATATGTGCTTGATGTTATGTATATGTATACGTGCTTAACGTTATGTGTGTATATGTGCTTGATGTTATGTGTGTGTATATGTGTTTAAAGGAGAAGTTAGAGAAGGAGAGAGGGGGGAGATGGAGACAGATTCTGAGTGCGCTTTCCTTAACCTTTTATGTGTGTATGACACAGAATTATATGATAAAGGTGAATCATTCAATAACGATATTTACAGATCTGATGGCAATATGTGTATACTTTTTCAAGAGACAGTAAAGGATCCTTTATATGGTCGCTCGACCTACTAAAAATATCAACCAAACTACTATCCAATTTCATTTTGAAAGATGAAGGAAGTATTATGAAGTCGTAGGTAAAATAAATTCGAAAACATGTGTTTTTTGGCCACGGTTATGACGCCTTTGATCATAAATCTGCTCGATCAAAGTTACACTGGGGTTAGAGAAAAGCAGTATGCTGTGTCTGTACAGCTAATATCATGATTCATTGATTTGTTGGAGCGGTATAATCAGAATCGATTATAAACACAAAACTAATAAGTCCTGCCGAAACCAAAGAAATTTATCCCTAGCCGTTTTCTGGGAGATATGGGTTTCAATTCTTTATAGCTGCCGATGGCAACTCCTTTTACCGTTTTTTTTTATAGCATGAGCAAATCGTCGTTTACTTTAAATTAATCCCTATTTTGATCTGTAGATACTCCGAAAAAAATCTTACTTTGATTTACAGAAAGCACCAATAAGAATTTCATTTTGTTTATTTGTACTTAGTGCAATATTTAACAATATTGGGTTTCACGCAATGTTGCTAAAATTAATAACGAATTAAACAAAATTTTCTGGAATTTTTACGTTATTAATCTCATTCGTTAAATTGAAAAGGAAATAATTAAGATAAAATAAGCAAAGACAAAGTTCGGTCATGGTAATTCACGCTATATATATATATATATATATATATATATATATATATATATATATATATATATAAATATTGTTATACTTTGGGAGGGTCATGTTGCCAATAAGAAACCAATAAGAACACACGCACCACTGTTTTCACTTCAATTTATTATAAATTTCCGGTTGGCTGGTTGGATCTATAACCGGATGGTTGTTCACATATTGTCAAAGTTCTTTCGTCACACATTCTGTGACCTCTTCAGTGACTGGGGATTCTTTTCTTTATTTTTTTATTGTGTGCCTCTCCTTTGTTCTGTACTACGCCATCTTGTTTTTGTGTGCGTTGTGTGCTTAGTTTGCGCATGTGTTACATCCGGGTGTCTGTTTGTGTTCTTATTTGTTTGAATATAAGGGCAAATTAGAGAACATAGAAATAAAAATAAAATCTACACACAGAAAAGACGCAATGTTTAGGCAAATCACAGAGGCAATAAACATAAATGAACTCCAACCAAAATTAAATAGAAAACATGAATGGAATAGCAACATCACAACTTACAATTAAGGACAAAATGAAATAGACACAAAAAAATGCTTATATATGTATGTATGCATGTATATATGTATATATATATATCACACATAGAACAAACAACCAACTAGTGACATATAAATAAACAAATAAATAAACAAATAAGAACACACACAGACACCCGGATGTAACACATGCGCAAACTAAGCACACAACACACACAAAAACAAGATGGCGTAGGACAGAACAAAGGAAAGGCACAAAATAAAAAATAAAGAAAAGAATCCCCAGTCACTGAAGAGGTCACAGAATGTGAAACTAAAGAACTTTGACAATATGTGAACAACCATCCGGTTATAGAACCAACCAGCCAACCGGAAATTTATAATAAATTGAAGTGAATATATTTGGTGCGTGTGTTTCTTATTGGTTTCTTATTGGCAACGTGACCCTCCCAAAGTATAACAATATCAGTTAAAACACACGTTTTCAGATAAGGAATCTTGCTATACAAATTCAAAAACTAAATATATATATATATATATATATATATATATATATATATATATATATATAAATATATATATATAGAGAGAGAGAGAGAGGGAGAGAGAGAGAGAGAGAGAGAGAGAGAGAGAAAGAGAGAGAGAGAGAGAGAGAGAGAGATAAACAAATGTATATGTATATATATCAACTAGAAATAGATTGACATATATATATATATAAAATAAACATATGGAACAATCACAGGGAATAATTTGTAAAGTATGTAAGAACATATAGCTAGGTAGGTAACCAATTAAAGTTTAACTAGAACTTCAAATACCTTTTAAAATGATTTTTGGATATATGTATATATATATGTATGTATGTTTATATGTAATTGTGTGAGTGTGAGTGTGTGTGTATGTGTGTGTATGTGTGTGTTTGTGCGTGTAGCGAATTGACAGAGTCATTAGAAAGTTGGATTCGTTCTAGCTTGTCTGCGCACTAAGTTCCAATATCACCGAGGTAAACTTTGCCTTTCGTCCTTTTGAGGCCGATAGATAAAGTAACTCTCCAGTACTGATCTGAAGTATATTTTTCATTTCTCTCTCCCTAACTCTCGGCCTCGCTTTTTTCTCTGGAACTAAAATCTGCTGTGTTCACACTCCGAAAGGTGAGGATCCGCAGAGATTAAATACTACAGCGTCCCTACTACTTAACATATGAACACGTTTATCTCTTATTCTTACAGACTCTCCATCAATATTATTAATATATTTGAATAAACATATTTATAGACACTTATATACAAAAGTAAACGAATTTATATATATACACATGTATATATGTATACATATATGTATATATATATGTATATATACAAATGCAACCGTCTTTCTAGTTTATTATATATATATATATATATATACATACTTCAATACATAAACAGAGAAAGCCTTAAGCGATACTTCGACCAACTCCATCTCACTCAACAAACATTAGGATATATCTAAGTATTATCCCAATTTAGTGTTTGTGGTGCTAACTAATCAGTATTTCGTGGATAGTATTATTTTATATGAGACATTATTAAATAAATATCTCTTTCCTTCCAGACGATCGTTTCGTTATAAGATTTCTACAATTTTGGATAAATAATTTCCAGGTTATGTAGAAACTTGTATATAATCCATAGTTTTATACACAAGCGGGCTCTTATAAACTCATCAGTGGATGCCCAAATAATATCGATATAAGAATTATATCGACATTAATAGATTAGTGATGGTCTCCCTCAGCGCTAAGAAGAGACTGGTAGATTAGAAAATCCAGCAGTCCTCTCAAAGATAAAATACACGCTGTCCCCAAAAGGATAAAGGGAGGTCATCTTAAAATAAAATAATATACACGCTGGTCATTTAAACCTGTTAGGTATTAACCACATAATAAATACATGTATGGACCACCCAAATACACACATAGCCATTCTCTAAGGCTAAATCAGACATGGGATACAAGGAAGATCAATCAGTATTTCATATAAAAAATAATAATTGTTTCTACTTTTGGCACAAGGCCAGCAAATACCCAGTGTATTACTGGTACTTTATTTTATCGACCCCGTAAGGATGAAAGGCAAAGATAACCTCGGCGGGATTTAATATAAAAAATAAAAATAATAATAATAAAGAGAGTCATACCTTATATCTGGAAATCATATCAGGCCCCCAAGAGTATATATTCAATACATAAAAAGAGAAAGCCTTAAGCGATACTCCGACCAACTCTATCTCACTCAAGAAACATTAGGATATACTTATATATATATATGTGTGTGTGTGTGTTGAATCGAGAGTAACCACAGTAAGTAAGTTACTCAATATTAAGCAGAGTATAAATATTTAATATAGAAATGGCTTCTACAGGCTTAGAACTGTTTCATTCGAAGGAAATCATCAGGAAAGCGTTGCTGATATTCTTCCAATGAAACAGTTCTAGTCCTGTAGAAGCCATTTCTATATTAAATATATATATATATATATATATATATATATATATATATATATATATATATATATATATATATATGGTGAAAGCAGCGATTCCTTGCTTAAACTTTAATCTGCTATTTTACTATATATATTGTGTCACGTTAACATACACCCCTCCCTATATATATATATATATATATATATAGGGGTGGTATGCTAACGTGACACAAAGAAACCGCATATATGTGTGCAATTGCGTATTTCATTGTATATGAATATGCTTGCAGGAGGGGGTATGTGTGTTTACTTGTGTATTTGGCTGTATGCGGGTGTTGACATTGGTAAAAGAGAGTACTTTGTTTGATGGGTATTTTTCGGGCTGGTGTGACGTATTTTGATAAGTGAAGTTTCATTATCGTGACTGCATTGTTTTTTCTACTGTGTGGATAATTATATTCGCAAAAACGTTCACCTCCCATTCTGGACTTGTATTTTTAAAGAAAGGTTAGACAATTCTTTGTATGTGTATGATTAACCGTCTTAAGATGGACTTATATTTATAGCCTAAGTAACAGTTCTGGTGAATTTTGGAACTCATAGAACATATACGGGAATATATTTTATTTTTGGAGTAAATTATGGAGACATTTAAGATTTTATCATGTGTATTTATCAGACAGCAGTTAAAATAACTTACTGCGTAAATTTCTGTCTTCACTGTTGCAGAATTTAGCTCCTGATTGTTAAAGTCTTGTGTAGAACGAATGAAATATAGTACAATAAAAAATGGAAAATAAATATGGAAAATAAAAGTTACATGTTGTTAAGCTCGGGATCTAGTACTATTACCTTGTAAAATTTGATTTGATTTGGTCGAGCCGTTTGAGAATGCATAAGGAAAAGACAGACAGATATAAATAATTTTATATATAGAGAGAGATACATACATATATATATATATATATATATATATATATATATATATATATATATATAAACAAGTGTACCGATGGAAGAATCAATTCTTAAAAATCCAATTTATTTCCTTACACGTGTTTCAAATGTGTTGTACATACAATTATTTGAAATTTTATCAAACATTTCGCATAATATAGTCATAATTGTATTTTCCTTCTCTTCGGAAGAGCGATAAAAGTTTCACAATGAGTGGCAATGTGAGTGAAATATCAATTTTACCATAGGCAGGAATGATGTACTTAAGATATGCATCATTTGTATGGTGTTAATATAAAACTTTAACAGTTTGTCTACGTGGTTCTCGTGTCGATATTTTACTAACTTTAAAGAAGTAAAAACGTTTTTGTAACTGCGGTGTTTCAACTTTTCTGCGGGGTGTGAGATATAGACATTATACTGAAAGTGACTGGAAATGTTTGAAGTTAAACTATAACTAAAATCTGAACATTATCATGAAGTCCTGTTGCCTTGACATAGAAACTATCATTATCTTCCAATAAAGAAGCGATGTTAAGTTAATGTAACTTCGTGGTGTCATGAAACAAAGAATGGTTTCGCTAGCAAAGTCAACTGTTGTGCGTTCTCCCAAATATCTAAAGGGCATCAACATTAAAGAAGGCCTCATATTAGCTTCAAAGACAAAAAGCATTAAATTATAAGCTGGAAAACATATAAAATAATACATTTACCACTTAATTTATCTTATGTACAATACTGCCTTAATGAAAAGCCACACTTGTCGCTATTGATTAAAAAAAACACAAATACTTATACGCCCCGTCACACACAAATTCACACATTCACACATACTCATATGTATGAATGCATACGTGTGTGAATATATGTGTGTGTGTGTGTGGTTGAGTGCATGTGTGTGTATGTGTTTATGTGTGTATGTGTGTGTGTTTGAGGGAATGTGTGTAGGTATGTGTGTATGTGTGTGCATGTATGTGTGTGCGTGTTTGTGTTTGAGTGCATGTGTGTATGTATGTATGTGTGTATATGTGCGCGTGTATATTTGTGTGTGTATGTATATGTGTATATGTGTGTGTGTTTGTGTGTGTGCGCGTGTGTATATATGAGTGCATGTTTGTGTTTGTGTGTGTATGTGTATGTGTATGGGTGTGTCTGTGTGTGTCTGTGTGTATGTGTGTGTGTGTGTGTGATTGTATGTATGTATTCATTCATAGTCAGTTTGACCTTTGTCGAAGATTAAATTACCATTATCATGCCCCTCGGAAAATAGCATTTCTCATTCCCAAATCTCTCCCAGTAACAACATTTTTTTTTTCATCTTTTAGTTTTATAAATAACGGGAAATACTAGAGTAATCCTGTATCCCTCCCAGTTTATTTTGTTCTATTTTACAAAGATGGACGAATCGACATCTGTTCATGTTAAATTAATGTATTTAATGTTTGATTTGAAGTTGTTTCTCTTTAACAATTGTCGTTAAAAACAAAATAGGGACGAACAGATAAATTCCAAAGTTATGCAAGTTCAAATAGCTATTAATAAAGGTCAGCGAACTACACTGCTGTATTAATAATTGTTTATACTGTTGGCACAAGGCCAGCAATTACCCCAGTGCATTACTGGTGCTTCATTTTATTGACCCCGTAAGGATGAAAGGCAAAGCTAACCTCAGCGGGATTTGAAATCAGACCGTAAAGGGCCGTAACACTATGCTGCAAATTATAGCGTCCGACCCTGGTGTATTAATAATTGTTTCTACTTTTGGCACAAAGCTAGCAAATACCCCAGTACATTACTGGTGCTTCATTTTATTGACCCCGTAAGGAAGAAAGACAAAGCTAACCACAGCAGGATTTGAAATATGACGGTAAAGGGCCGTAACTCTATGCTATAAAGCATGGCATCCGGCCCTGGTGTACTAATAATTGTTTCTATTTTGGCATAATTCCAGCAATTACCCCAGTGCATTAATG
>OZ024745.1:128113900-128126400 GCA_964016885.1 Eledone cirrhosa
CGATAAAAGCAAAGCCAGAGTTCAGGTTCAATTACCACATATCGATTGATTCTCCTTATGCATTGAATCTATCTTCACTGTGACCTCCAAATATATTGGGAAATACAAATGTCTTCCACAATACCATTACCACTGTATCAACCAATGCTTCCATCCCTATAACTAGATTAATCTTCTAGTAAATATACCGAGCTCTTGGTACAATTATGTACAATCTATGACACATTCGTTGGAGAATTAAACAAAATGTAGTTGATAAGTGTCCAGATATGTTGGTGACAGTTGTTTCTGACTGACCCACTAGAAGGAGTGAATGAGGACCCTGCCCCCACAACCCTTTCAGGCATAAGTTGGCGAAGAAAAAGAGAACTAGTTAATAAGTGATTATTATTGCTGTTGTTGTTATCGACTAAATTATTAAAATTATTATCGTTAAGAAATAAAGTACCAGTAATGCACTGGGTCGATTTAATTGACTTTCCCCTCCTCTAAAATTGTTGGCCTGTACCTAAATCAGAAACCATTATCACTCCTTCAAGGACGGTGGAGGGTCGGACGCTATGCTTTGTCGCATAGAGTTACGGTCCTTGCCATTCTGAGATCGAATCCCGCCGAGGTTAACTTTGCCTTTCATCCTTACAGGGTCGATAAAATAAAGTACCAGTAATGCACTGGGTAATTGCTGGCCTTGTGCCAAAAGTAGAAACAATTATTACTCCTTCATGTTTATATTGGAAAAAAAACGTTCGTAAACCAATCAACTTTTCGCGATCGAGGGTTCCTCTTCTGAATGACAGAGACTCAGTCGCGCCTCGTTCCACCATTTTGTAATATGCAGTAATTATGTTAGAACTGTTACAATCGTGATCGCTGAATTTAAGATTATTTATAGCTAACTCCTTGTTACTCTCGTAACTTATATCACATTTATTTTTTCAATTGGTTTGTGGTTTGTATGTTGCTAAAGTCAAGTTTCCACATTTACACTTGTGTGTGTGAGTGTGTGTGTGCGCGTGTGTGTGTGTGTGCGTGTGTGTGTGTGTGTGTGTGTGTGAGTGCGTGTATGTGTGTGTTTGTGTGTGTGATTCTATATAGGATGGTGGTGTACCAACTAATTCTTTTTTCCTAGTTTCGTTTCGTGTTTCTTTTTTTTTGGGTTTTACGGAACAGTAGATATACAGAAAAGGGGCCCTTCAAAGTTTTTCATGTTTACCTCCATCTCATTTTAAGGATCTCCAGTAACCGCTTAACTGAACATATGAGTGTAAATTTGGAATCTGTTTCTTTTTTCTTGACATTATCATTCATTACCATAATCATTAGTCATAAGTAAAAATGTATACAGCAGCTTTAACATATTCTCTTCTGAATATATCTGGAAATATTTTCTAGCAAGTGTGAATGAAGGATCAAGTCGTATTGCAAGCTATGTATTAGTCACCTTCATGTGAAAAGCAATCAAATTGTATTTATAAACTTCTTGTATGATTTCGTTTTTCTGTTTGCATGTTTCAAGTCACCCTTGAAATGAATTCTTTTCCTTAACATTGTTAACACTACGTAGAGAATCAGGAATGCCATACTATACTCTTTTCCTGTACATTTATAATGTTTTGGTTTGTTACAAATCAATATATGAAAAAGGAATTTATCTAAGTGTTGTTTACCTCGTGTCCTAGTACAATGTTTGCTATTTGGTCTAGCAAGTTTCTTGGGGTATTTCAACTTAATAGATTTCAAATTCGTATCTCCTGGTAATGCTCCGAAATACTTTGTATAATATTGTTTCTTGCTTCGTCTTATTTGCCTTTAATCACACAATTAAACATTAATTAAATTAATCTAAAGTGAGCGTGCGGTATTATTTTGTCTTTCTTCCTTAGTTATACTTGTTTACATTTAGCCTACACGAATTTTATTACGGTTTATAAATTGATTTTTGATTTAGACATGCTGGAGAATAGATGAATGTCTAGTACTCATTTTATTGACCATGAATTGATAAATGTTAGATTTATCTCGGTCAGATTCGAACATAAAATGGCGTAACTACATGTTGCAGGGCATGTGGTTTGTCGCTCTAATATAATCGCTAGTAACTGTTTTTGCGTGGTCCATAATTGAAAAGGAAATATAGTCAAGGAAACTGGCAAGCAATGGAAAGGATTTAGCAAAAACAAATTTATTTTGTCAAAACTGGTGGTGGTAGGTGAAATAGAGGTACATCCGAATAAGACGAAATTTATTTAAATGTTGAATCTCAAATCCGTGTCGTATCTGTAGATAAGATAAATAACTTAACTGTAGATAGAGTAAATATTTGATTTATCCGACACCTTGTTAGGTTAAAAAAATTATGCAGTCTTCGATATCCTTTTAAAATAAGTGATAGAAATTGTATATAAAAGCAAATAGATATAAAAATATATTGAACATTTATAACTTCTTTTAGTAACAAATCAGTTGAAATAATTTGAAACATCAGTACACATATTTATTTTTAGTTAGTTTGACTGGGCCGCATGTTAAGTGTTTTGAGAAAAATCATGTGGTGATGCGGTGCAAACCATTAACAGAATGTCGGACATCCTATACAATTGGTTACCTTCATGTGCACTGTTGGAAACGAACGTATAAAAATCCCTCATAACTCTTAATTAGTCAGGACTTCGTTGACTCACTTTGGATGTTGTATAACTCAGATTAAGTCTTTCTCACGTAGGATCTTGAGCAAAGGCATTCCAGCCATGACTATCATGAGTTTTTCCTGTTTTCAAGAAACCCAGTAGTGCTACACAAGATATGAGTATAAGGGGATATGGTTGCTATTTCTAACAGGTCAGGGGATTTGTGTGGATTCATATGTTGAATCCCATAATAAACGATGCTTTTGAACTAGAATCTGAAATAGCAAATAATGTGAATAATTGTTTCTAATTTTGGCACAAGGCCAGCAATTATCCCAGTGCATTACTGGTACTTTATTTTATCGACCCCGTAAAGATGAAAGGCAAACTTAAACTCATCAGAATTTGAACTCAGACAGTAAAGGGCCATAACTCTGTGCTGCAAAGCATGGAATCCGACCCTCTACCTATTCTGCCAATCCACCACCAATACTAGGAACAATGATTTCTAGTATATGCATAAGGCCAGTCATTTAGGGGGAAGGGAATGTCGATTAAATCGACCCCAGCACGTTACTGGTACTTTATTTTATCGACCCGTAAGGATGAAAAGCAAATTTGACCTCGGCGGTATTTAAACTCAGACTGTAAAGGGCGGTAACTCTATGCTGCAAAGCATGGCGTCCGACCCTCTAGCGATACTGCCAATCCACCGCCAATAACAGGAATAATTAAAAGAAAACGTTAATTGAAATGTTAGCTACATTGCACACTAAGCTGGACATTATAATTGTTGAACTGTTCTCTACCAGAATATACCTTATTCAGTTAATCCAAAGTTATTTTGCTGCGTAATGTAAACCGACCATTCAATCGGTCATCAAACCTATCGATTTCAAATGTTATCAACACATTTGTTTTAATCAAAGAAATTAATCACTTCATTTAACATTATTAGTACACATTCAAATCCCGTCGAGGTTAACTTTGCCTTTCATCCTTACAGGGTCAATAAAATAAAGTACCAGTAATACACTGGGTAGGTATTTGCTGGCCTTGTGCCAAAAATAGAAACAATTATTATTACACATTAGTACATATAAACTACCAGTAACACACTAAGGTCGATTTAACCGGCTCTCCACCGCCACCCCACCCCCCAAATAAACGGGAAAAAATTGTTGGCTTTGTGCCTAAATCAGAAAGCATTATCAGTGCACCAGTAATGCACTAGGGTTATTGCTGGCCTTGTGCCAAAAGTAGAAACAATTATTAGTACATATTTTATCGATCCAATATTGTAACCATCTCTGCAGGTGGATATATACATAGCTATATTACCATGGCGGGATTTAAACAAACGACTTAGTGAAACATTATTAAATGTGAGAAGGAACTTTGTCAAGTACCGTATTTCCCGGCGCCGAAGACGCTTCGTCCTCGAGGATGTCCCCGAATTTTGACAAGCAATAATTTGAAAAATAATAATTGTTTCTACTTTTGGCACAAGACCAGCAGTTATCCCAGTGTATTACTGGTACTTTATTTTATCGACCCCGTTAGGATGAAAGACAAAGTTAACTTCGGCGGGATTTGAAATCAGACCATAAAGAGCCATAACTCTTTGCTGCAAAGCATGGCGATCGACCCTCTACCAATACTGCCAATCCACCGCCCTTTAAAATAATAATTGTTTCTACTTTTGGCACAAGGCCAGCAATTACCCAGTGCATTACTGGTACTTTATTTTATCGACCTCGTAAGGATGAAAGGCAAAGAACCTCGGCAAGGGCCATAACTATGCGTCAAAGCATAGCATCCGATCTTCTACCGATACTGCCAATCCACCGCCCTTTAAAATAATAATAATGAAGAACCTTCGGCCTCCAGAACGCATGGTAGATTTCTGAGACTTATTTTAGGAAAAAAGTAGCATCTTCGACGCCCTAATATTGGTTTCTGATTTAGGGACAAGGCCAACAATTTTGGGGGAGGGAAAACTCCATTAAATTGACTCCAGTGCATTACCGGTACATTATTTTATTGACCATGAAAGGATGAAAAACAAAGTTTACCTCGGCAGGATTTGACCTCAGATCCTAAAGCATGTTCTCCGACGCTTCAACAATACTGCCAATGCACCGCCCTACCTCGGCCTAATATCGCTTTCTGATTTAGGCACAAGGCCAACAATTTTGAGGGAGGGGAAAGTCGATTAAATCGACCTAGTTTATTACTGGTACTTAATTTTATTGACTCTGTAAGGATTAAAGGCAAAGCTAATCTCGGCAGGATTTGTACTCAGATCATAAAGGGGCATAACTCTATGCATTAAAGCATGTTATCCGACCTTCACCGATACTGCCAATCCGCCGCAAGTCCTCAGCCTAATATTAAGCATATACTACACTTTTTTAATGATTTTTGGAAATTATCTTAACAGATAGCTTTTACATACATTTCACAGCTCCCTAATTTCCACTTTATAATTTTTCATTTTGGTGTATTTCAAAGTTGCAGCTGTGGAAAGATTTTTAACATATATTTCCTGTATTTCTTTGTAAAAATAACATAGGTTGGTGGCAGGAAAAGGTCCCGGATACACATGTTTCAGCTGAATTCCACCACCCATAGTGCACTGGAGACACATTGCAAGGATTAATAGTTATTCTAACAAATAACGTTTGTGGTTTCTCTTGTTGTTGTTGTTGGTGTTGGTGTTATTGTTGTTGAATGGTGGTGGTGGTGGCGGTGGTGGTGGTGGTGTTATTGTTGGTGGTGATGGTGGTGGTGTTGGTGGTGGTGGTGTTATTGTTGGTGGTGATGGTGGTGGTGTTATTGTAGGTGGTGATGGTGGTGGTGTTATTGTTGGTGGTGGTGGTGTTATTGTTGGTGGTGTTATTGTTGTTGTTGTTGGTGGTGTTGTTGTTGTTGTTGTTTGTGGTTTCTCTTGTTGTGGTTTCTCTTGTTGTTGTTGGTGTTGGTGTTATTGTTGGTGGTGGTGTTGGTGGTGTTGGTGGTGTTATTGTTGTTGTTGGTGGTGGTGTTGTTGTTGGTGGTGGTGTTGTTGTTGTTGTTGTTTGTGGTTTCTCTTGTGGTTTCTCTTGTTGTTGTTGTTGGTGTTGGTGTTATTGTTGGTGGTGGTGTTGGTCGCGGTGGTGGTGGTGGTGTTATTGTTGTTGTTGTTGTTGGTGGTGGTGGTGGTGTTATTGTTGGTGGTGGTGTTGGTCGCGGTGGTGGTGGTGGTGTTATTGTTGTTGTTGTTGTTGGTGGTGGTGGTGTTATTGTTGGTGGTGGTACTGGTGGGGGTGGGGTGGTAGTAGTGGTGACGATATTGGTGGTGGTGGGGGTGGGGGTGGTAGTAGTGGTGGCGATGTTGGTGGTGGTATTGGTGGGGGTGGTTGTGGTAGTAGTGGTGGCGATGTTGGTGGTGGTGGAGGTGTTGGTGTTGGGGTGGTGACGATGTTGGTGGTGGCGATGTTGGTGGTGGTGGTAGTCGTAGTGGTAGTAGTGGTGGTGACGTTGGTGGTGGTGGTGATAGTGATAGTAGTGGTGGTCGTAGTGGTAGTAGTGTTGACGCTGTTGGTGGTGGTGGTGCTAGTGGTTGTGGTGGTGGTGGTGGTGCTAGTGGTGGTGGTGGTGGTGGTGGTGATAGTGGTGGTGGTGGTGGTGGGGTGGGGGTGGTGGGGGTGGTGGCGATGTTTGTGGGGGGAAGTAGAGATGTTGGTGGTGGTGGTGGTGGTGATAGTGGTGGTGGTGGTGGTGATAGTGGTGGTGGTGGTGGTGGGGTGGTGGGGCTCGTGGCGATGTTTGTGGGGGGAAGTAGAGATGTTGGTGGTGGTGCTAGTGGTGGTGGTGGTGATAGTGGTGGTGGTGGTGGTGATAGTGGTGGTGGTGGTGGTGGTGATAGTGGTTGTGTTGGTGGTGGGGATGGTGGGGATGATTGTGGTGGTGGCGATGTTTGTGGGGGAAGTAGAGATGTTGGTGGTGGTGGTGGTGATAGTGGTTGTGTTGGTGGTGGGGTGGTGGGGCTCGTGGCGATGTTTGTGGGGGGAAGTAGAGGTGGTGGTGGTGGTGCTAATGGTGGTGGTGATGGTGATGGTGGTGGTGGTGGTGGTGGTGATAGTGGTTGTGTTGGTGGTGGGGGTGGTGGGGATGATTGTGGTGGTGGCGATGTTTGTGGGGGAAGTAGAGGTAGTGGTGATGATGGCGGTGGTGGTGGTGGTAGCGGTGGTGGTATTAATAGTGGTCATGGCCGCAGCGGCGGCGGTGGCGGCGTTGGTGTTGGTGTTGGTGGTGGTGGTGGTGATATATATGTTTTGTTGTTATTGTTATTGTAATTGTGGTTGTGGTCGTCGTTGTTAATGTTGTGATTAGTGACGACGTTTTCTGAGGTATTTTCACCATTATATTTAAATAGAAGAGAGGAAGTCTGGTAAAACGATTGTATAATCTAAAGGTCGGGTGTTTCCGGAAGTTTCCTGAATCTTTATTTAAACAGAAGATAAGAAAACACTTGTGTAATGTCATTATCAAACTTTATCCATTCACCATTTCTCATTTGTGACCAGCATTCTACCCGTGTACTATGAAATGTTAGCAATATATCTGTTGATCTGTCGATCTGTCGATCTATCGATCTATTCTTAGTTCAGGATTTTCATTCTCAGTTACTTATCTCCTTCCTCTTTATCTCACACCTCCTCTCTCTTCTTTCCCATTCGCTCTCTATTCTCTATCTTTAGTTCTCTTCCTCTCTCTTTCCCTTTCTCTTTCATCCTCCTCCTCTCTCTCTCTCTTTCTCTTTCTCTCTCTCTTTCTCTCCCTTTCTGTCTTTCTGTCTTTCTCTTTCTCTATCTCTCTCGCTCTTTCTTTTTCTCTCCCTCTCCCTTTCTTTCTCTCTCTCTCTCCCTCACTCTTTCACTTTCTCTCTCTTTATCTTTATCTTTCTCTATCTCCCTCTCTTTCTCTCTCTCTCTCTCTTTCTATTTCAATTTCTCTCTCCCTCTCTCTCTCTCTTCTCTTTCTTTCTATTTCTTTTTTCTCTCCCTCTCTCATTTGCCCTCCCTCTCTATCTCCCTCTCTTTCTTTTCCTCTCCTCTCTCTCTCTTCTCTTTATTTCTATTTCTTTTTTCTCTCCCTCTCTCATTTGCCCTCCCTCTCTATCTCCCTCTCTTACTCTTTCTCTCTCTATTTCTCTCTCCTTCCATTCTCCCCTCTCCTCCCTCTCTCTCTTCTACATTCTCTCTCCTATGTTATATTATATTGCTTGATATAGTACTATTGTTGGTTGTTACTGTTATAGCTACAACGGTACTTTTTCACTCTATGGACATTACACTAATTGTTTTGAAAGTTCATCCACAAAACATTTGTCAAAAACTCAGAGTACTTCATTCACCTCCGTCAACATGTTACTGTACATCTCTTTATCCCTTCCATCTCTCTCTCCGGCTCTCTTTCTTTGTTATCTCAGTGATAGTGCAACTCAGATTTATGATTTTCGTTCTACTGTCTGGTAACACACGACGTGACAGAAACTCTATACTTTTCATTCATAAAACTCTCGGCAATTATTGTATTTTATTCCCCAGTACAATCTCTCCATGGGCAGTGCTGAACAGTTTGCTTTATTTTGTCCCATTTCTAATAAGACTCAATGACGTCATAAGGTGGGACTAAATCTTAATATTATACTGCCTCTGGTAATATACGTGACAGAAAGTCAGAACCAAATACTAGCCGTTGCCGGCGATAGATTAGCATAATTTAATAAATGTAGGGGTGGAATAAAAGTGGAGAGGGGTGATGTGGTAAATTCTGAAAAATTAATAAGCGAGTATGGCGGGCATGATTATTCGAAACTCTAAACTGCGTAACAATTTCTTTGCTAATTGGTCGTCAAATTCTTGAGAAAATCCGCTTCAACATCATTGGAAACCACATGAGGAGTTTACTTCGGCACCTGCCAACAACTAAATGTTGATCCTCGTTTAATAGTTTTATATTATTTTACATCATATCTGAATATAAATTAATTGTCTTATGAAATATGTTTTTATATGCATTATTGTCTTATTGGGATGCTGCAAAATAAATCTTTTAGATAACAGTCGTTAGCCAGAGCAAATTATCTAGTAGAATTATGAAAGGGATTAAGTAAATCACTATAGCGTATAAAGATTATTCAATTATGTGTATTAAAGCGTTTCTAGATTTGTTTGAAAAACAGATTTAAGCTTATAATCTCTATAAAGGGCATGCGGAAAGCATAACCCTTGCTTTAAAGTGGCAAGTCTTTCTTTTCAATTAGTAGACTGGGTATTTGTTTCGGTGATAGAAATCGTATATTACACGCGACCGGGAAAACAAAATCGCTGCCCCATGAGATATCAAAAATACATTTATTTTAGATTAGAAAATATCATTATACACTAAGATCCATATCTGTTGAGCATCTGCATTACCTAGCTTGTTGTGTATTGTGAAATCGTGGACATTTCACCATAGATATTTCGATATATTGTAAGTCTTTGAAGAGGTTTGGCTTCGGGAATTCCAGAACAATCGTGATTTCCATAATCGACGTATTTGATTTTGCCAACCGACTATTAACCGAATCACTGAAAAGCAGCATGTGCGATGGTATGGTAAGATAAATAGTGTCGATCCTTTGTCGATGCTATACAAACTTTTTACACCTCAAATTCAATCGTTGAAACAGACAAAAATAATCTGAAAAAAATAGAGAGAGACTAGCAATATCCATTCAGGAATGTACAGTACTGGATAATGGTGAAACACCATCTGCATGTATGATGAGCAGCTAAGTAAAGAAAATAGATGAAATGGAAAAGTCTTAAAACACATTCTCCTCCATGGGTACATGATGGAAACAGTGATGATGATAATGTTCATGGTGAAAAATATGCGGTTCGGGCAACCACGTCTCCTTATTTCGTCCAACTCTCCTCTTACCTTCTTGAACGTTAGAACGAAAATCTTCTTCCAATCAGTCAATCAACGATGAATAAAAATTCCGAATTCTTTTCACAAGACGAAATACTCCTGGTGTTGACGAAGTCAGTGTATGGAGTTCTAATCGCCATTTATCCTAAGAAACCCGACTACGTAAATATCGCCATCCTTTGTTTGTTTGACTTGCAAGTTAAGAGTTATAACAATGGTTTAAAAAAAACCCACGATAGATTGTCTTATACAGGATTAATTAATTCCTTTTTACAGTTGTTGTTGTTTTGTGATCAAAAGATTTTCAGTCGAGAAATATCCATTCCGCCTTTTTCCCGACTACATTATCAAATGTGTCCTATTTATTTATTCATTTATTCATTTCACTCTAGTTCAAATGAAATCAAAGGGGTAAAGGAAATGCCGACAACTATTATAATTATCAACAACAACAAAGGCAGTACCAACGACAACAACGCCACCAGCAACAACAAAAACGTGAACTTCAATGTCAGCAAAAAGGACAACAATAACAACATATACGGATAGATATATTTAGAATGTTCTTTTCGAAATATGTAGTATTTGTTCTTGAACAAGGAACAGCCGTATATTTTCAGGCATTTTACATCCGTGGATATCTTTCTTGTGGATGGCATATACTGTAGTGTGTTCTCCAGTACAAAGATTAGAAATGTTTTGTGTGTATAGGAGCTGGTTCTGGGGCATATTGTTTGAAGGTGATGGAAGGAACATTGTCAAAGAAGGTGGCCTAGGTGGCTAGAAGCGATCTGAGGTTATTTTGTACTTGGTCTGTACTTTTGTGCTTGGTTCGAAAATATTATATAAAAATTAGATTTTGTTATGCTTTGACGCATAATTCCATTCTGAGTTCAAATCCCGCCGAGGTCAACTTTGCCTTTCATCTTTACGGGGTCGATAAAATAAAGTACCAGTAATGTACTGGGTAAATGCTGGCCTTGTACCAAAAGTAGAAACAGTTATTAGTATATGAACTTTGAAAATAAAGAATAACGTAATTCTGGACGTATCCCTGAAAAATACACAAAAATATCAATGGTAAACGTCTTAAAAAAACTTGTTTCGAAAAATTATGGCAGTAAATATTATGAAAATAAATTAATATATTTACTTTAGACATATCTTTGAAACCTAGTATGTCTTGTTGGGGGAGGTGTTTAAGTGTCTTATTTCCTCAGAACATTGGCTTTCGGCACCAGCTATTCGGGGTTCGAATCTTCTAACAAAGAAGAGTTTTGATATTTTTTACTAGAACTGAAGAAGCAAGCAGTGCATAGTTATATACCTGAAAATATCTAAGTAACAACATTATGATCTAATAATTTTCTCACTTTTTCAAATACACTAAAATACGTTAAAGTGTTCTAAAATGAGAAAGTTACAGAAAGACAGAGAGAAAAGACAGACTATGTTTGAATGTGTGGTTCTGTAGGTATTTCTAAGTGAATCTTGTTAGGTGTGAAATGTAGCTCCAACAAACAAACATTTAAGTGTATTGTTACTGGTATTTATATAATTGATTTCCCGACAGAATTAAATCTAGTGTGGCTACCGGTATCATTTAAACTAAGAAACACGAGAATAACCACCCTATTTAGCACAAAGAACTACGCCTACGGGGCTTTATCCTTCTACCTATTGCACTTGGTAGCTATTTCTGAAACTACAAAAGCCCCCAACAGAGCTATTAATTAATAAATTTACCTGCTTTCATGACATTTGTAAACATCGATATAGAATAGACAATTGTAATATTTGTAATGTCTAGTAAAATGATACAAACAGTTTTAAAATTCTATTTCATTTCACTGTCATATTTGATGGATTACCTCATTGTCTGAATAGATGAGTGATACAGCCAGAGAAAGGAGAGTGGACCATGAGCAAGAAAGAATATGACAAGCGACAGTTGGCGAGACAGTCTTTTAATATAACAACAAAGACAACAAAAACAACACCAATAACAACAACGCTAACAGTAATAATAATAAAAATATGAATTTCTATGTGCAGAAAAAAAGCTATGAATATTGTATCACGAATGAGATGGGAGTACTAAAGAACGATAATGTAGAGTTCTTATGGCACTTCCCAATTCAGACGGAGATGAAAATTGAACACAGCAAACTAGATATTGTTGAAATTGAGAAGGAAATGAACTGTACACCCATAAATCCCGCGAGTCCTTTTGAAGAAGAAACTAGGGGTATTATCACCGAATTATAATATGGGATCTTGAAATGCTAGAGTAATGTTGTAAAGACAGTCGCCATCGTCCCAGCGGTGGTTGGTGCTCTTGGAATAGTGATATAAACCTTGTAACCTACCTGTCGAAAATAGAATTTACACCAGTGATTGAACCGCTCCAGAGATCATAACTACTGGGTAAAGCCCGAATATCGAGAAACGTTCTAGACTGCCAGAACCTTTGTTAATATTCTTTTTGTTATAGTCACCAGGCAATAAAAACTTGATTGTCTTTCTTGACGAATGGAAAGTGGCAAAGCAAACTTTACAATAGATTTGACTGATATCCCTATCCATGCTACACTTGACAATAGCTGTCCGACGGCATTACTCCACACATCATCAATGTTTGAATATGGAAATAATGGGTGCCTGACGGTTTCATCGTCCTACGTATATTTTGTATAGGTCCAGCTGATCATACTTCTGTGTCCGTAGAATTTATCCAGAACTTTCAGTGACCACCACTCATCCGTTAGCATCTTCAGTCTAGTTTTCTTTTAGTTTTTTATTTGGAAGGTTTTTAAATTCCTGCGCTAAATCTGCTCCAGGAGGTTCTCCTTTATTTCTCTTCTTCAACCTCAAGAATCTCCCTGAGAATATCGTTCTTCATGC
>OZ024745.1:128133900-128136400 GCA_964016885.1 Eledone cirrhosa
GGCTCCTACAGGACTAGAACTGTTTCATTCTGGATAATCATAGGGCTTTCTGATGATTTCTCCCGAATGAAACAGTTCTAGTCCTGTAGGACTAGACTTTCTATATTAAATATTTATACTCTGCTTTGTATTGAGTACCTTACTTACTGTGGTTATCCCCGATTGAACCTGGGATAAACTTATATATATATATACATATATATATATATATATATATATATGTGTGTGTGTGGGTGTGTGTGTGTGTTTGTGTGTATACTTGTGTTTGTGTTTGTGAGTGTGTGCGAGTGTGCCTCTCTCTATGTGTGTGTGTGTGTGTATAGGTAAGAGGGAGAAGAGACGAGTACTGAAAGGAGAAGCTATACATTAGATTTAAAGCTATATAATTAGATTTAAATGAGGTTGCCTTATCCATTGTTTAAAATGAACCATAATATACAGAAAAGACAGCATGCTGTCAAATATTTCATTGTCGCTAACGCCATCAACGGAATAAGAAACACAAAGAGAATTGGCGGAAATACGTTAAGTTTGTCTTGTATAAAAAAAAATCAATATATTTGTAATTCCTTTATAGTTAGTTGTAAATTTGCATCATTTCAATTCATAATAGTTCAATAGCTATCATCAATGGAGGGAATTTAATAAAATAAAAGAGAAATAAAACCAAGAAATGTGGCGAAGTGGAAGGGGGCAGAAAATAAAAGAAGAAAATGATTAAGGATGCTTTCTTTTTGCTAAGAAATGTTAAAATATAAAGATATAAAACGAAATATTCACACTTTAAAGATGCAAATTAAGAAGAAAAATATATTATCGAAGCCTTTAATATTATTGTAATTGTCGTCCTACTTGTTTTTATCGTAGTTGTTACTGTTTTTTGTCAATGATGGTTTCTGTCGTTGTTGTTGTTGTTGTTGTTCTTGTTGTTGTTATTAGACAGAGACTTTAAGTTCCTCGTGATATTGGTATTATTTTTACAATTTTGTTGTTTTCTTTCTTGGTTATATTTTTTGCTGTTGTTATTTTGGTGTTATACGTATTTCATATATTGCTAGCCATATTTGTCTTATTGTTATTGTTAGTATGTATATATTGTTTGTACTATTTTGTTTTTGCTGTTGTTTGTTATTGTATTTTGCTGTTATACGTATTTCTCATACCGTTGGTCTTTTTTGTCGTTTTGTTGTTGTTAACATATGTATATATTATTTGTACTATTTTGTTGTTTTCCTCTTGGTTATATCTTTCTGTTGTTATTCATTTTGCTGTTATACGTATTTCTTATATCGTTAGTCGAATTTGTCGTATCGTTGTTGTTAGCATATGTATATATTATTTGTACTATTTTGTTGTTTTCCTCTTGGTTATATCTTGCTGCTGTTATTTCATTTTGCTGTTATACGTATTTCTTACATTGTTAGTCGTATTTGTCTTATCGTTATTGTTAACACATGTATATATTATTTGTACTATTTTGTTGTTTTCCTCTTGGTTATATTTTGATGGTGTTATTTTATTTTGCTGTTATACGTATTTCATATACCTTTGGTCGTGTTTGTCTTATCGCTGTTGTTACCATATATATATATATATATATATATATATATATATATATATATATATATATACATATATATATATATATATACATATATATATATACATATATATATATATATTTCATTAAGGATTTCATACGTTCATCATTTATGCTTATGTTGTTGTTTACATGGTTAATGCTTTTCATTGGCTGCCGTTGTTGTTGATATTCCTGTGTTCTTTGTTACCGTTGTTGAATAATTACAGTATTATAAACAATATAACTAGTTATATATATATATATATATATATATATATATATATATATATATATATATATATATATATATATATATATATATCATTAGTAGCATTTGTTTATTTCATGTTTTTACATTGTTCTAATTGATCTTTTTTTTTGTTATTTGGGCGAATTTGATTTATCTTTTTGTTGTTTTATATATAACTTTTTTTGCTGGTGTTGCCATTTTTGTTGATGATGAATGCTTGTCTTTTGCTTGTATTGTTGTTGCTCCTATTTCCGTTCTTTCTTTACGTTCTTATAGTCGATATTGCTGTTCATCTTTGTTTACGCAGTGTATAAATTCACCGATTGTAAAATAAACATGTCGTCTGTTTCCAGTAAGTCTAAAGACATTAACATTCCAGTTGCTTCTATTATATACTTCATTTGTTTTTCAGATTTTTCCATGTTAAATCATTTTTATATTATTTTTATCGTTTCCTCGGGATCTTAGAAAACCCCACTGTTGTTTCAATATATTTTTGTTTCCCTCGATGGTATTAAAGAATACACAGTCAATGTTGTTATTGTTATAGTTATTTTTATTGCACCACCACCATTTGTACCGTCCTGTATTGTCCTGTACTGTCCTTAATGTTTTACTTTGTGTCAACCCTTGTGGTTAATAAAGAAAGCATTCTTATTACAGCAGCA
>OZ024745.1:128138900-128156400 GCA_964016885.1 Eledone cirrhosa
TTGGCATCCCAGACCAGATTTCAAGTCTGCCTGATCCTTAAACCATTCTCAACACAACAAAAATCCACTTTGTCCTTATTATCGAGTGCTGACCTTGGTACTCTCATCAGTTTTCTTCGGACTTACTGAACATATACCTTACTGAACATACCTCACATATATATATGTATATATATATGTATATATATATATATATATATATGGGGTAACAAGTTATCGTTATAGGTAATCCAGTTAGAGGTTGTGAATACTCTGTGTCGTGGATAGTTTTAACGTACGATTCTGTTTAACTCAACAAGATGTTTCCATAGTTAGGCAGCGAGTTCGCGGTAATTCCTATGTAGGTTATACTTGGAGTAATAACGTAATGGAGATCGAGTGACGCAATTTCAAGCGATTAGCGACCTCTAGACTCACCTGATCAATGAAACAATTGTTAATACCTGAAATAAAGCCCCTTGTTGTACAGCCAACCATGTTACTGTTCATTCTTTCAAAAATGAAAAATAAAATATATATAACAGAAATAACAACACAATCGGTACAGTATATGGCGGGATTTGAACTCAGACCGTAAAGGGACGTAACTATGCTGGAAAGCATGGCGTTCGACTCTCTACCGATACTGCCAATCCACCAAATAATGAAAGTTAAAACAATATGTGACAAGGGGTGACAGGACTTTCGGACCACCCTGTAGAAAAAAATGAAAAATAAAATATGGTTGGAAAAGAATATAATTGGAGGGTCAAGAAAATCTTAAAAGCGGTATGCATTTACAGGAAAGTCATTAAAGTTTGAAACTTATATAAGTTTGAAACTTCCTTCAATAGACCTTGGATGTAATATTTTTCAGTAAAAAAACACTTTTAGTTTGCTACATATTGTATATGTATAGAAAAGATGAAAGTATATAACAATTACCGTCAACTTGCCAATTATAGAATTAGGGAGGTGGGTTTGAGAATTAGGAAAAGACCGCTATACTTAATCAAGAAAAATAAATACGAAGTCATTACTGCTATAAAGATTACAAAAAAGGAAACAGGATGTAAGAAGGCAAAAGTGAAAAGTAAAAATCTTGCAAACTGAAAATATGACAGAAATATTGAAAACCTGACTGAAAAATACAGAAAAGATGATTAGAATATACCTTCATAATGTAAAACTAAACTAAACTTTAAAGTGGGGTAAACAGGCGGAAAAACTGTGAATGTAGCATGAAAATATATACAGAGTAGACATATCAGAGTACGGTCAACATATAAACTTAGAAATTCATAACTAATTTGGATTTACAGGAAATGGAAACTTGTGGTAAAGCGAACCAAAATTGTTATTGAAAATGAAAGTTTTGATTCTCTGTGGGATATTTTTTCTTTGCAAACACATAAGATTACATAGCTTCAAGGAACTATATTTTATCATAATTCTGAGAAATGGACGTATATAAAATTTTAGGATTTTTAATAACATATGATAGAAAAATCTTTAAAGAAGTGAAACAGATTTTAAAAAATGGAAAGGCGAACAAAATATCCTTGTTACTCTAGGACTCGGAAATGTGTATATATCCTTAAACAGAGATTGGAATCAGAAAAAAATCCCCAAAAAGTTTTAGTGTTAACTCGTGTGCACATATGAAATAAAGCATTTTTGGCCATGCTGGGACATCACTCTCAAGAGTATGGTTGATTATATTGATCCTGGATATTTGAAAGTCAAAATCAATGTAGACGGAAATTGAACACGAAATGTAAAGAGACGTAATCAACACTATTTTGCTTGACGTTCTCTATATGTATGTTGTATTAATAGTCACACGCATACACAATTACACACATACATAACTATATATAAATACATATTTTTGGTCCCATCGCAGATAAGCTATAACCTATAATATTTGCTAAAAATCCTGTAAAGTATCTTTGGAGACAGAAAAAAATTCAACAAAGGGACCTGCGAGAAATTGAACCACACATCTCTCAGATGCCGGTCGAAAGAATTAACCAGTACCCTAATGTGTCTTGGCCACGCATTGCGCCCTATTTTAGAATGTTTATGAGTGTAGCTAAAATGTAAACATCCGGCTGACTTACGAAGTGTTTGGATGATTAAAGAAAATTAATTTAGTGTGATTCAATAAATATGTAACCAATTGGATTAAAGAAAATTAATTTAGTTTGATTCAGTAAATGTGTAACCAAATACATTCTACTACTGACCATTCCATCTTCTTTCTAGAGAATTTATCTAGGACTATATCTGATGTGTCCAACACATAATATGCTGTGAGAAAGAATCGGGTCTTGAGAAACCAAGTAGATAATCTGGAGGTTTTTTTATCGGTTTCCTTTTTAATTAGAACGCTCATTATAATTATAATTAAGCTAGCACCAATAGAAGCTACACATGTGGTAAATGGCATGATTTTTGTAGTGTGTATGCCTGCTTCCTACGGCATGGACAAGATCAGCTAGTACAGAAAATTCAATGATGCGCAGATTGTAATTAACTACACTGTGGTTGGTACAAGTAGATGCTGCGTTTAGCTCTATGGGATATAGACTTTAAACATAGAAATATTGGGACTGGAATGTCACAGAAGTTACTTTATATATAAACATATTGTAAGGTTGTTGAGATTTGCTGATGAAACACAAAATTACTATAATCTTTTTTATGGTGACATGCATGATTATTAACTTAGCTTAACCTAAAACAATCTTCACAGCAAGACTAGGTATGTTTGCGTACACAAAGTTGATTATGTCATATGACGACACTGTAGTGAAAGTTATACTTCATTAATTTGTGGATTGGCAGTATCGGTAGAGGGTCGGACGCCATGCTTTCCAGCATAGTTACGTCCCTTTACGATCTGAGTTCAAATCCTGCCGAGGTTGACTTTGCCTTTCATCCTTACGGGGTCGATAAAATAAAGTACCAGTAATTGCTGGCCTTGTGCCTAAAGTAGAAACAATTAATTTATATGATTCTGTGTCAACAATATGAAGAATATAGTTTAATATATGAAGATACTTATATATACACACATATATTCATATATATATATATATATATAGTAATAATAATAATAAATTTGAAGACTAAAATCCAGAGGTTAAGGATGAAAGCACCGATTCTTTGCTTAAACTTTAATCTGTTATTTTAATAAATATTTATCTATATATCTATATCTATCTATCTATATATATATATATATATATATATATATATATATATATGTGTGTGTGTGTGTGTGTGTGTGTGTGTGTGTGTGTGTGTGTGTGTGTGTGTGTGTGTGTGTGTGTCGACAGAAGGTTTGACTCACTTTTTAAATCAATGACAGAATGATAAAGTGTTGCTGCATGCAGTTACGTCCATATACGTTAAATGTATAAATCCTTTTATGATCGATATATCTTTCTGGATCCTCAAGCGCGACCAGCCAATCTCATGGATGTTATCCAACCATCTTGCTCGGGGTCTACCCTTGGGTCTCCTGCATGTTGGTTTTTCCTGTAAAATCTCTGCAACGTTTTTTTCCTGAACATTCTCACCACAGGCCCATAATATCGGAGCTGTGATCTCTCAATTCGGAGAAGTAACAGCCCTACCTGGAGTGACTCTCTGATCTCCGAGCTACACACTCTGTCGAGTACCGTTACTTCAAAGACCCTTCGGGGGAACCCCATTTCAGCTGCTTGTATTCGTGATCGTTTTCTTTCGGTCCTTACCCAAGATTCTTGACCATAGTTAAGGGTTGGCAGTAATACCGAATTGAAGATAGCGAGATATGTTTTTACACCTACTTCCCTTCTTCTGGTTACCGAATGCTGAATCTGGCGCATTACTGCACCAGCTCCTGTAATTCTTGCCCTTAATTCCACCCCCTACCTTCCATCACTCGTTAGAAATCAATATTCTTAATAATCTATTAAACTTTTTATTAGCGGCTCTCCGTCGATTACGATGATGAGTGTTTCAATTGATATGATCAACGGAACCACCTACTCCTGAAATTAGCGTGCAAGTGGCTGAGCATTCCACAAACATGTGTACCTTTAACGTATTTCTTAGAGAGATTCGGCGTGACACAGAATGTGACAAGGCTGGTTCTTTGAATTACAGGTACAACTCATTTTTGTGGACTGGAATAACCTGAAATAAAGTATCATGCTCAAAGATACAACGCGCAGCCGGGAATCGAACTCACGACCTTACGATATTGAGTCGAATACCCTAACCACACAGTCACGCACCTTCACAATTTCTTTGTTGATGGTGATAAAATGTTAGAAGCGATTCAGTGTTGCAAATCTCTCTGTTATATGTTCAAATTTCCCTGGAGTCTTGTTTGCCTTTTATCCTTCCGCATTTATCCTAAACAGTTATAATCCCCGTAAAGTGCGGGATCTCATCTTCGCATTATAAGTCATTGCTTCTACTAGCGGGAACACCGACCTCCGAGCGATTTCCAACATGTGGATATAACGTGTAAGTAAAGGTGAATGTTTTTCATTATATATATATATATATATATATATATATATATATATATATATATATATATATATATATATATATATATATGTGTGCGTGTATGTATGTGTTTTGTATATCTAACGATATACGGTACGTTTCCCAAACACTTAAATTCTACCCTCTCTCTCTCTCTCTCTATATATATATATATATATATATATATATATGTATGTATATTTATATATATATATATATATATATATATATATATATATATATATATATATATATATATATATATACATACATATATATAATACAAGGACGATTTGTTAAGCCTTCATTACGTTTATTAATTGGTGACACGCGTTTCGCTATTGATCAGCTCAAGGTTCGAACCTTGAGTTGACCAATAGCGAAACCCGCGTCACCAATTAATAAACGTAATGAAGGCTTAATAAATCGTCCTTGTATTATTATATTTACACTCTGTCTAGCTCTACACTTCGCTACAGACGTGAACCTAAACATCGAGTGCTCACCTGGGTGAACCTACAGTAACTTCACCTTACACTCCCTGGATAGATATATATATATATACAATAAACATGTGTTAACGGTAAATTCTCCTTTGCATTCATTCGACTTGTAACAGCCCTGCTTATATTCTCGCCCGCGACATATTAAGGCTTCTAATATTTAACCCTGTAGGCACAAGTATTGAGCACATTTGCACAAGCTGTTGGCAACTAAATATATGTATCGCTTATCTCTTCCTCTCTCTCTCTCTATACTTAAATATTCTCTCTCTCTATATATATATATCCCACCGTTGTCGACTTTATTTTTATGTTTCTGTTGACCATAAAATTACTACCAGCCAAGTACTGGGATCCATCTAACCCACTGTCCCGTGTTCCCAGAATATGCCACATTTTTCCCTTTGTATAAAATAGTTACTACAAAGATTGAGAAGTAGAACTGGTAGACAACAGCTTTACAATTCTTGCTGTGTTTAGCAAGGTTCGTTTAATTCTATCTGAATATAATTCTCTTTCTTCGTTTTTCTAATTTGTTTTTCATCAATCTATCTGAATATTAGAATTCCTTAATAAGGCTTTCTAATCTAGACCCAACGCCTACAAATTGTATGGAGGAGAAAGTCGGTTATATTGTCCAAGAAAGGATGAAATGGAAAGTTGACCTAGTTTGGATTTGAACTCAATGCGTGAGACAGAACAAAGACTACTAGGCAATTTCATCAATGCTGTAACGATTCTGCTAATCCATCGCTCCTTTTTTAATGATGATTTCTAATTTAAGCACAAGGTTATCATGGGGTGGGGATAAAGCTTATTGCATCGACTCGAGTACCTGACAGGTTCTTTATTTTAACAACTTTAGAAGGATAAAATGTAAAGTTGACTTCGGTGAGATTTGAACTTAGAACATCGTACCTAAATACTGCAAAACATTTTATCCGCCGCTCTACTGATACTGCTAATACACCACCGTATAGGTAATTGATAATTGTTTCTACTTTTGGCACAAAGCCAGCAATTATTCCAGTGTATTACTGGCACTTTATTTTATTGACCCCCTAAGGATGAAAGGCAATTTTAACCTCGGCGGGATTTGAACTCAGAATGGAAAGGGCCGTAACTCTATGTGTCAAAGCATGGCATCCTACCCTCTACCGATACTGCCGATCCACCAGGTAATTGATAATGATGGTAAGTAATATAGGCCCTAATTCATGATTTTGTAATGCAATGAATTATTTCGAGGAATCAAACTCCCGAAATATGTGTGCGCGCGCATGGACATGTAGGGAAACATAGCGTTTGTTTTTACTAAATATTTATTTAACCTCGGTGTAAAAAAGTATTTATCATATGAGAGTGTTCAATAAAATACTTAAGATAGATTAAATTAGTCAGAGCTGAGACATTGTCTACGTGAAAAATGTGAAACAGAGTTAAACGATCTAGAATACAAGATAATGAAACAAACTATATGCATGAATTAGTGGTTAGACCGTTGGGCTTGCAATTGAGAGATTGTGAGTTCGATTCTAGAACTGGATGGTGCGCTGTGTCCTAGGGAAAGACAGTTTATTTCACGTTTCTCCAGTTCACTCAGCTGTAGAAATGAGTTGCGTTGTCACTGATGCCAAGGTGTATCGGCCATTGCCTTTCCATTGGACAACATCGGTGGAGTTGAAAGTGTAGATAGGTATTTGGGGCGACTACTGGTCTTCCAGAAACAAACCTTGCCCTGGCTTGTGTCTCAATATAAGGGATTTTAATTTAATGTATGTATGTGTGTGTCTGTGTGTGCATATGTAAGTATGTGTATGTGTTATTCATATATAAAAAAAAGAAAGCAACATGCTGTGGGAAGTAAATGATGTTGACCTTTCTCTAACTACTAACAATGAACCAGCGAACACACTAATTGGCGGAAGGCTGAAACACAGGTGCTCAATATAAGCAATAATTCAAAACCGATTACTCATTACAACATGCCCTGAAATGTGTCTGAAAGAAAATTGATAGAAGACAGCAAAGGCTGTATCTGTTTCTTTTTCTCTTTTTGATTTTATCTGTCTTTATATATATATGTATATGTGTGTCTGTGCTTGTGTATGTTTGAGTGTGTGTGTGTGTATGTGTGTGTCTGCCTGCGGTTCTGTATGTGTGTATGTGCTTGTATGTTTGTGTGTGTGTGTGTGTGTCTCTGTCTGTGGTTCTGTATGTGTGTATGTTTGTGTGTGTGTATGTCTCTCTGTCTGCGGTTCTGTATGTGTGTATGTGCTTGTGTATGTTTGTGTGTGTGTGTGTGTCTCTCTCTGTCTGTGGTTCTGTATGTGTGTATTTGTGAGTGTGTGTGTTTCTGTATGTGTGTGTGTGTGTGTGTGTCTGGGAGTGTATGTGTGGTTCTGTAGCTGTGTGGGAGTGCGTATGTGGTTGTAGCTGTGTGTATGTACGTGTGTATGTGTGTATGTATGTGTGTATGTCTGTTGTTGTTGTGTGTGTGTGTGTGGTTGTGTATGTATGTATGTGTTGGTTCTGTATGTGTGTGTGCTTGTGTGCTTGTGTATGTGTGTGTATGGTTATGTGTATATGTGTGTGTGAATGTATGTGCGTATGTGTGTATGTGTATGTATGTGTGTATGCGTGTGTATGTATATATGTGTATGTATGTGTGTATGTAAATATGTATGTATGTATATATGTGTGTATTTATGTATGTATGTATGCAAGTATCTATGCCCGTGTGTATGTGCACGCATCTATACATATATATGTGTATGTGTATGTGTATGTATGTGTGTATGTGTATGTGTATGCATGTATGTATGCGTGTGTGTGTGTGTGTATATGTGTATATATGGATGTGTGTGAGTCTGTGTGTGTATGTGTATTTATTGGTTGGTAAGATGATTTCAATGATGAGAGTTAGTAGTAAGAATTGTTCCGCTTCAGATAAAAAAAGCAATAAGCGAGTAAAGATCTAAGACTTCAGAGGTTGGTATCTTGCGGAAAAAAAGAGCTCGTTGAAATTCTTAGAGCCGTTAAAATTTCATCAGGCCTCCGTTTAATGTACATCCTTAATAATAAACACATGTTTTTATCTCTGTACGCACCCCTTTTTCCCTGAGGCAAATGGGAACATGAGAGGTTTCACTGTTGACTTTTTTTGTTTTAGTTTCTTACTTTGGATTTTATTATTCATTGTTTCTTTTAAAATATATTATCATATCAAGTAATATTCTCGTTTATTGTCTCGGCAAAAGGAGCCCTACTCAAAACGTTCAATTCACCTCTCCTTACACCACATAAAATTATCATACTTTTCCTATAGTATTAACTGTTGTTTTGTTGATCCAGAACAACGCTAATTCCGTTAGACTTTGTTTCTTCCCACTTGTTATTAATTGCTTTTGTTGTTGTTGCTTTTGTTGTTGTTGCTATTAATAGTTTTGTTACTTCTGTTGTTATTATTATTATTATTGACGAAAGTGGATGTACGTTTTTTGAAGCTCCGTGAGTAAGCAATTTTTTGAGGATTAATTGTGGAGAATTGTTTATTTTGTTGTACCGCTGAAGCATTATAAGACATTAATTTGTATCCTGTGAAGGAATAACTCATAATATTTGGGCCTTTTGGCCCAAATATTTGAACTTTATTTTGAAAAAAAATAATAATTTTTTTCTCAAAAAAACATGGCGGAGCCACGCCCCCTAGAGGCGGGTCTGCTGTCGTGCAACGGCGACTTGAGCGTTGAGAGGAGAGGTGAGGCGAGGAGCGCCACCAGCACGAATGTGAGCAGCGACAGTGCCAGCACCAACGGGCCGAGCGGCGCGGAAGGTGGTAACAGCGACAACACCAACACCAACAAGCCGAACAGCGCAGAAGGTGGTAATAGCGAGAGCACCAACAAGGCCAACAGCACAGAAGGTAACCACGACACAGGGGAGAACAACAACAGCAATAGCAGCAGCAACACCAACAAGAACAACAACAGTGACAACACCAACAAGAACACTTTCGCTGCTGTGGCAGCGGCTAAAAGGAGACCATGCTACAGCATCGACTTAACCAACAGAGAGGAAAAGTTGGCCCAGGCCTGGAAAATCATAAATCAAGAGCAGACCTGGGCAAACTTAACTGTCCCGGCAGAAGCCATTGAGGCAGTGGAAAAAAGAACGGTGCATTTCAGATGCATCTCAGTAGAGACAAAGAGGGCAGCGATAATCGCCCAAGCTGACATAGAAGCCGCACTGAAATACATCAGAGAGGACACAGACTTCATAGAGAGGGGCAGGCAATACGGCACCGTTTCGGTGCTGTTCAAGTCTGAAGCCCTCGCTGTGAAGCATTCAATGACCCCTTGCAAAACCAGCAAGGTCATAATGTACCCCTCCCACATGGGAAAACGAATAGCACGTGTGCGCATTCCCAGGATTCCACCAGGACTTGATATGTGGTGGCTCCTGGGTTGCGTAATCGTGGAAGGAACGGATACAGTCCCGGTAGAGGCAACGAGAACTGCCAGGGACGACTGGTCCGGGGTTGATCTGGAGATACTGCTCCAAATCAGACCCGAAAACGTAAAAACAATCCCGGACCACATCCGCCTCCAAAACGGGAGGGTGTTGCATATAATGACTGAGGGCAAAAGGCCGCATTGTTTCCTTTGTGGGGAAACGACACACTTGCGAGCCTTCTGCCCTCAACTGCCGAAAAGCGCAAGGGGTCGAAAGATTCCACTGCTGGCGACGCCGGGACAAGGACCACCAGCAACACCGTCAACAATGGAACCACCAAAATTGCACACCCAGGGGGGAAACGAGGAAAGCTCTCCCATTCCCCCTCCCCCCCAAAATACACACACGAACAAGAACATAAACACTCACTCAGACACAAACACGCTCACAGCCACAGACCCCTCATCCTCCAGCAGTGAAGATGAGGGAAAACCAAAGTCCCCCAAAATACAAAAAACAAAACACAAAAAAAAAAGAAATCCACAAAGCACAAACACCCCCACAAAAAAAAATACACACACCACCCACACAAACATTTTCCCCACAGCATCACCAACACAACCACCAAAATCCCCCAAACGCAAACAAGCTAAACAGACACAAGAACAAATAGACACACAAACATCAGAAACTACAGACACCCCACCCACAACAAACGCAGACACAATAGAAACAACACTAACAAAGCTATCACCACCACAATCACACGAACAAATAAAACCCGAGCAACAAAACATTAAAAACTTCGTGCTTGCCAGAAGGGCCAACAAGGAATTGATGGCCCATGTAGCACGAAGCACAAACATCGAAAAAGACGGGGAAACATTTGAAGCGAGCACATTTCGCGTACCAGATAATTTGCTTCTGATGCGAATGTCGCTCGCTTCATACAAAGAAATTCGAAAGAGCTTTCCTCGGGATGTGGGAACCCCGAACGTAAAACCCACGTCAAGACTATTAAAGGGGTTCCCAAAAGAAACCCCACAAACCATGGAGGTCGAACCACCCGACCTTCACAAGACCCCGGAAGGTAAGTAAACCTTTCCTCTCCCATTCATCCTGCCAGCATGGCCATAAGAATAGGAAGTTTAAATGTTCGTGGCCTGGGGTCGCCCTGGAAGCAAGGTCACTTGCTCAACGACCTCAGGTCACTAGGAATGGATGTAATTGCCATCAGCGAGACCAGAATTTCCGACACACGCGCACTGGCGCCGATTTTCGACGATTATCAGATCTTTGCATCTGTTAGTCGGCCGGGAATGGGAGGTGGAGTGGCTGTGCTGTTTAGGAAATGTCTGGATCTCGAGGTAAGGTCAATCTTCCGGGATCCTGACGGAAAGTTGGTGGTCCTGGACGTGAGCAATAGCGAAGGTGGTGCCTTTAGACTGGTGGCCGTCTACGCCCCTACTGGGGCCGGTCGGCCGGACTTCTTTAGGCGCCTGGAAAACTTTCTGCTTACGTCTCGCCCTTTACTGTTAATAGGGGATTGGAATGGCATCTTAGAAGCACGCTGGGATTGTGTGGGAGTATCTGATAGGAGCGGGGGGTGCAAAAGCCTCAAGTACCTGATCAGCCAGTTTCAACCGTCTGACAGGTACCGACTAGATTTCCCTAATGCGCCAGTATGGACCTGGACCAATCGCATAGGGTCATCTAGATCGTACATAGATAGGATTTTCATTAGGAAAAGAGATAGAAATAGTGTAGGATGTCCACATTTTAAAACGGTTGCCTATTCAGATCACAAGCTTGTGATCTGTATGGTCGACCTAGATAAGACACGTAGGTTAGGACCTAGCTACTGGAAGCTAAACATGTCGTTTCCGGCACGTAAAGCTTACAGGGACCGGGTCAACAACTTAGTTAAGCAAAAGTTGACAGGGGGGGTTGTCAACAACAGGTGGTGGGGGGCACTCAAAAGAGAGATTAGAGCAACCTCGATAGGATTTAGCAAAGAAGTAGCAATAGAGAAAAATAGAAAGGAGGAGGGGCTGATAGCTAAGTTAGACGAGGCTATTTGTAGTGGCATTGCAACAGACGTGCTAGCGGCGAGAATGGCACTAGACCATTTCTTCAATGCGAAACACGAAGGTTGCATTGTCAGAGCTAAGGCGCGTGCTCTGAGGAACGAGGGAACCAAAGCTGCCCGATGGGCTCGCTTTGCAGAGACGCAGCGTGGAAATAAAACCACAATTCGGTCTTTGACGGATCGAGATGGACACGAACTGAGCGATTCCAAGCAGATGTGTGAGGCCTTTCGCCAGCACTTTGCTCGATTGTTCGGGAGGATGGGTGAGTCGGAGACGGCGGCGGACTTCAGTCCCTACCTCGACGGCTTGCCACGCCTCTCGACGGCCGACGCTGAGCGCTGCGAAGAGCCGATAACATCAGCCGAAATTCAGGACGCCCTTGTCGGCTGCTCGAGTCGCAAGTCACCCGGTTTGGATGGTCTGCCCTACGAGCTTTACGTAAATATGCCAGACTTGTTCTCCGATCTCCTCGAAGCGCTCTACTGCAACTGGCAGCAGAACGGGAGCATTCCCAGTTCTGTGAGCCGTGGCGTAGTGACGCTGATAAGGAAAGACGAGAACAAGAGGGACACACTAGATAATTTCAGGCCCATAACCCTGCTCAACACAGAGTTTAAGATTTTGGCCAAGGTGTTAGCGAAAAGGTTGGCGCTTGTCGTCAAAGATTTGGTTGGGGAGGCGCAAACTTGCGCAATCCCGACCAGGTCCATACACGACAACCTCCACCTCATGCGATACATCATAGAGAGGGTTGGGTGCAAACCTGGCTTCGGTGGGGCTCTGATCAATTTAGATCAATCGAAAGCATTCGATAGGGTCGACCATCGGTACTTGGAGGCTGTCCTCGAGGCGGCTGGCTTCGGCCCCGTCTTCAGAAGCTGGATCGCTGCAATGTACAGCGGCATCCGCTCGGTGGTCAAAGTTAATGGCCACCTCTCGGAACCGTTTCAGATCTCTCGATCGGTCCGTCAAGGGTGCCCTCTCTCCTCACTTCTGTACGTATTGACTCTTGAGCCTCTACTGCGGAAGCTGGAGTTGTTGCAGGGCATCCCGCTCGAACCGGGACGTAGAAAGGCTGCGTCCGCTTATGCGGACGACATCACCGTGATGGTGTCGGACACCTCGGAAATCGAGGTGATCCGCACCCATTTGGAGGAATATGAAAGGTTGACGGGAGCAAAACTTAACCCGGAAAAGTCGGTGGGCTTGCAGCTCGGCACCTGGAGAGGCAAGTCCATGCCGTCCAACAGCGTCGTTGGGCGCTGGACAGACGGACCGGTAAAGTTGCTCGGGGTTTGGTTCGGACCAGACCTCCAGGTGGATAAGAATTGGGACGAGGTGACGAGCAGGATAGCCAACCTCACCCAGAAATGGGCTGAGAGAAAGCTATCACTGAAAGGGCGGGCGGAGGTGGCGAACGCGTACATCGCGTCCGTCATCTACTACCGCCTGACCGTCGTGCCTTGCCCCCGTCCACGCCTCGCCAATTTGGAACGGCTCCTTTTCAAATTTTTGTGGAGGGGACGGGTCCCGTTGGTGAGGCGGTCCATCTGCTGCCAGCACCCTCTTCGTGGAGGGCTGGGCATGCCGTGGCTAATGATGCGCAGACATGCGCTGAGGCTGCGACATCTCCAGATATTTTGCCTAAACGGTGAACAGGTGTGGTCGCCGTTTGTTAGACGGGCCTTTCCGCAGCTCATCTCTTTGACTGAGCTGCAGTCCTGGGTCAAGAAGAGACCGAGACTGGGCGACTGGCATCTGGAATGTTGCCAGGCGCTCACTGCACTCTGCAAGGTGGGCAATGCGGTCAGTGGAACTTCCACTCAAGATTTCTATAGAGGATTAGTGGAGGGCAAGTGCGATGACGTACTAGGAGAGGCTCTGGGCGTCAACGAAGTAGAACTGACCAGTATGTTCCGGAGGACTTTCGAGCCGGGGACGATGGATAACTTCCAGAAATCCCTCGCTTGGCAGTGCTACCGGGGGGCGCTGCCGGTTCGGGATAAACTCTACAGGCACGGAAGTGCTGTCAGACGAACCTGCCCGAGATGCGCGCAGAGCGACGAAACCGTTCTGCACGCACTCGTCCAGTGTCCGTGCATTGCTGACTTGTGGGGTTATGTCGAACAGCTATTGTCGCGTGTAGAACGGATCCGGCTATCGTCCGAGTCCATAGTGAAGATTGACCCGCCGCCTTCTTTTGGTCAGGAAGGGCAGGCAATTTTCCTCTGCCTGGTGGCAGTAGCGAAAGAGGTTGCATGGTGGACCAGGTTGAAAGGACTGAAGACAGACACTTTTCTCTTCGGCCAATCCCTCATCAACTTCTTCAAGTTTCACTTGGAAAGGAAGGTGAGGGTGGAGAGAGAAGTGCTGCCCCCCAGTACATTTACTGAAAGGTGGGTGAATGTGGCGAGAATGGCCCGCGTGAGTGGGCCTACTCTGATCATGCGCCTGTAGGCTGGTGAATTCGAGAAGGAGAGGGGTGCCCTTCCCGGGTGCCCTAGGAGCGTCGGGTGGCTCAGGACTGGTGGGGTGCTTGAGTCAACCCTGGGTGGTGATCCCTCTTATTGGGGAACTTTCATTGTTGTATTTTTATTGTTATTTTGTTTTTTTGTTATTTATACTTACTCGATCTCTATGTAAACCCCCACTGTCCCTGTCTATTGTGTTGTCCCCTATATGTCGGCCCTTGTGGCCAATAAATGAAATCATTATTATTATTGTTGTTGTTGTTGTTATAGTTATTGTTTTTGTTTTATTTTGTTTTGTTTTGTTTTGTTTTTACCCAAGTCAGCCCTAATCCAGGAGATTCATAATAGATTCATAATCAAATGCGTTACAGATGTGACCATTCCGTCTTTTAATCAGACACAGTGTACATACAACTGCATCATCTGATGGTTTATTTCTTATTTATAGATGGTAAGATTTGATTTGAGGGAGATTACGCTGCTATTTTCTTCCATAGGAAGTTGTATTGATTTGTAATCTGCTTCGGTCCGCTGTAGTTTTGAATAGAGTACCAGTCATATACTGGAGTCGGCTTAATCGACTTACACATGTCCAAATATTGCTGACCTTGTACCTAAATTAGAAACCAATATTATTACTAGGCGGCTGATCTCAATGCAGCTATTTTCTGGTGAGGAGGGTGACTTTGGACATCCTGCAGGACTAAAAACAATACATACATACTTACATACACACATACATGCATACATACATACATACATACATACATACATACATGGTGGCTGCCAACTCGTTTTCGAGTACGGCCACTACTTTATATCCATGTAGGAGAACCCCTACCGATGCGCTGAATGAGCGTGACTTTTTAGTCCAGCCAGCGACTTGAAAACTCTGGTACAAACACTACACTTGTGACAATTATTGACACATAGTGCTGGGCCCATGGTACCATGTGATGACAAGTGCAGAGAGATAAAGCAATGCCTGTGCCGTGAAGCTTTTATAGTGAGCAAAGGCACTGCACAAAGCCAGTCCCACTCTCTTAACCAAGATGATATTTACCAAAAAGAAGAACTAGTCAACATCATTGGATACCATCAGGGTTGCAGGTGTTATATCAGAGTTTTCCTTCTCCTAGAATTCTGCCTTGACAAAGGCTAAGGGGTCATCTCTCCCGGTGATTTTGTCAGTTGGTGCTACTGGTAACAAGTATCCCAGTACAATCTGTCTCGTGGTGGAGTCGTTGGCGACTAAACTGGCAACCCCACCAAGGTTTCTTGGTGAGGAGGGTGACTTTGGACATCCTGCAGGACTAAAAACAAAACCTGTAAAAGGGCAAAGGAGCTCTTAAGAGTCAATGGCCATATATATATATATATACATACATACACATACATACATACATACATGCATACATGCAAATATACGTATATACATACATACATACTTACATACATATGGTACATAGTCATATAAATATATGTAGATACATTCGTGTATCATACTCGTTTGTAAGGTTCATAAAATAGAGATAAGAGATATCAGAGGAATCACAGATATATGTTAATGACCCTATCAGATTATCGTGTGGACAACCGATATGATTGTAACATGGCGTCTCTCCATTACTTCTTTGCAAACAGGCAAAACAAAATGTCAACATTAGTCTACACTACTTACAATTTCCTTTGACAACACCTCGAAAATTATTTCTCACAATCACGCATTCGCTCACGTTTATAAACACAAATGGACGCTACGCGCTCATTTACGTATACATAGGGTGTGCTATTGATGGTAGCGAATGTATGTATATAACGAATATATATGTACACACACGCGCAGATGCTCACGTACAAAGACACACACACAGATACACAGATGCACTCATACATATATAATATATATATATATATATATACATATATTACATATATACATATATATATGCATGTATGTATGTATATATATATATATATATATATATATATATATATATATATATATATATATATATATATATATATATATATATATATATATATATATATATATATATATATATATATATATATATATATATATATATATATATATGTATATATATTATATTATATTATATTGTTATTATTATTATATGGCGGTGGATTGGCAGTATCGGTAGAGAGTCGGACACCATGCTTTTCAGCATAGAGTTACGTCCCTTTGTGGTCTGAGTTCAAATCCCGCCGAGGTTAACTTTGCTTTTCATCTTTACGGGGTCGATAAAATAAAGTACCAGTAATGTACTGGGTAATTTCTGGCCTTGTGCCAAAAAATAGAAGCAATTATTATTATTATTATTATTACTTTCAAAGTAAAGGGTGTCATGAATGATACACAATCAAACATATGTCTTGTCTCTAAAAACAGCTCAAGATAGAATTCAGAGAATAAAATCGAGCCTTAATCATTATAAGAAAGAGATTGAAATATATTCATACACAGTTAAGTGTACATTAAGACATATCAACACATAGAACTAGAGACAATCTACACTGAAAGTAAGACTACATAATTCGTTGAGTATCTTATTAAATCTAATAAAAAATTTAAATCAAAATACCTGAAAACGATCAAATATATTTCCCTCATATGTATTCTCCACAAAATCAGAATACATTTCACCAAATAACGGCGAGATTGGATATTTATTAGATTTAAGAAGATACTCAAATAATTATGTAGTCTTACTTTCAACGTAGATTGTCTCTAGTTCTATCTAGTTCTATGTTTTTATATATCTTAGTGCACACTTATCTGTGTATGAATATATTTCAATCACTTCCTTATAAATATATATATAGAGAGAGAAAGATAAATATATATATATATATATATATATATATATAACGGAAGAAATGTGGTAAGGAACCAGGTGGACCATAACGCACCAAAGTACTCAATACTTAGAGTAGTAGAGTGGGTAATAGGAACGAGTAGGACCCCGACGGCTGAGCTCAAGCCGTTTCGACGGCTAATTCTGGACTATATATATATATATATATATATATAGTCCAGAATTATATATATATATATATATATATATATATATATATATATATATATATATATATATACTCATATATATATATATATATATATATTATTATTATTATTTCTACACTTGGCGGTGAATTGGCAGTATCGGCATTTGGACCCAGGACGTAAAGGACCATAACTCTGCAAAAATGCTGTCCGATCCTCTACCGATGCTGCCAGTCCACCACCGTATGGGAACAAAGAATCAGTGTTACATCATATACATATTTAATTACATATTACATATGTTTCACTGTCGATCAGCTCGAGAAACGATCTATTATTGATCGATCTGACACTGGAATCGGAAGCTCCACGGATATGTATAAAGATGTAGACTCGCGTCTGTTTTTATAATAAACAATTAAATAA
>OZ024745.1:128166400-128171400 GCA_964016885.1 Eledone cirrhosa
GAAAACATTGGATTGTGTTTGTAAACGGCCCTACACTAAACTTCTATCAACTATGTAAGAATATGTTGCATTTCAAATCCATGATTTTCGTCCTGATTACATTACATAAATCCCGCCGAGGTTAACTTTGCTTTTCATCCTTACGGGGTCGATAAAATAAAGTACCAGTAATGTACTGGGATAATTGCTGGCCTTGTGCCAAAAGTAGAAACAATTATTCTACACAGTAAATAGTAACTAAATTTCCGTCAAATCGTCCTCTATCATCATAAATAAAGCCACAACACATCCGGCAATGTAGACTCTAATATACAAAAATAACAGCTTGAAATCCTTTGATCATAGATCTACTTGGTTAGGCCCAGCATAGCTACAAGGATACGTTAATATAACTGTGTATTGTTCATCCTTAAGTTTGGTTTGATCGAGCCTATATATGAGGTCTGATAGTATACAGTTATATAACTGCTATAGATCAGACAATATGTCAATATGATCAACCCTCCGAAACGATCGTAAAACAATGATATAAATAGGTAAAATACCTCGACTTTGTTGTTGTTATTTTCATTGTTAAATTAATACTTAATATATATATATATATATATACGATATTAAATAAATGGAAAGTATATTTATAAAACCATATTTATTTCATTATATATATTTCAGGGATATCATATTAAAAATATGGTATGCCTTCATCAGACAAAATACAATATAAACAGTCTTATAAATAGATAGATTTGACATACCTTACACTTCAACTTCCATTTAAAAAGTTGATTTTTTTTTCTCTCTCTCTCTCTTTTCTCTCTCTCTCTCTCTCTCTCTCTCTCTCTCTCTATCTATCTATCTATCTCCCTCTGTTTTTTCTCTCTCTATCTATCTCTCTCTGTTTTTTCTTTACATGAATTTCTTCTCTCTATCTATCTCTCTATATCTATCTCTCTCGGTTTTTCGTTGCATGCATTTCTTCTTTTTCTTCGTTTTCTTTCTTTCTTTCTTTTCTTTTTTTCTCTATAACTGTCCCCACACTTCAACTTCCATTTAAAAAGTTGATTTGGTAGTGAAAAATGTTAGGGACAGTTATAGAGAAAAAAAGAAAAGAAAGAAAGAAAGAAAACGAAGAAAAAGAAGAAATGCATGCAACGAAAAACCGAGAGAGATAGATAGAGAGAGAAAAAACAGAGGGAGATAGATAGAGAGAGAGAGAGAGAGAGAAAAGAGAGAGAGAAAGAAAAAAAAATCAACTTTTTAAATGGAAGTTGAAGTGTAAGGTATGTCAAATCTATCTATTTATAAGACTGTTTATATTGTATTTTGTCTGATGAAGGCATACCATATTTTTAATATGATATCCCTGAAATATATATAATGAAATAAATATGGTTTTATAAATATACTTTCCATTTATTTAATATCGTAAATATACTCCAAATACTTGTTGAGTGCTTTTATATCAGTTATAAATATTTACTCGTTGTAACCCAACAATTTAAATAAAACTTTGCATATATATATATATATGAACATGTTTGATCCCGACCGCAGAGCTCAAGCCGTTTCGACGGCTATTTCTGGACTCAGAAATAGCCGTCGAATCGGCTTGAGCTCTGCCGTTGGGGTCAAACATTTTCCTATTACCCACTCTACTACCCTAAGTATTGAGTACTTTGGTGCGTTATGGTCCATCTGATTCCTTACCCTACCTCCTTCGTTATATATATATATGTATATATATATGTATATATATATATGTATATATATATATATATAAATATAAATACAAATATAAATACAAATATATATATAAACATATCAAATAAGTATGTTTTGAAAGAGTGGGGATGTCACAGGGGGACAATATCAGTAAGAACATTACAATGGCTTATGTAGGAGACGCAGCCCCGTAGTGTAGGACAAAATGGATTAATGTATTTGAGGATTTTGGTGAAATGAAAAACAAATTCAACTCCACCGAGATTTGGTCACAAATAATAGGGGGGTGGAATAAGCGTTGGGGGCGGCTGGGTGGAGGGAGGGCAATTTTTCTAGGTTGTCTCCGTAGTTTACATATTCAGACCCCAACCCATACTATTTGTTTTATAACGTAGGGATTTTAAGTTATACACCTTTTGTCAAGTATAATTATGTTTAATGCCTGAAGAAAATTAATTATCGCAGGAATGTTACCATTTAAAATAAAATTTCGCCGGCTATAGATTAGCAAAATTTAATAAGCGGGGGGGGGGGGGGGGAGACGATGTCGAATTACATGAACGTACAGGTGTTCACGTATATTATCAAACCGATCGGTCATTAACGATTATTCGAGAGCCGAGAGTAGCTGCTGGACAGAAAGAAAACAAGTAAAACTACAGCCTGAAGAAATTAGGACAGGTTTGATTCAACGGAAACAAAAACAGTAGATTTCGTGCATCTTCTCATTCTGAAACACCAATAATGGTTTCTTATATAGGCACAAGTCCAGCAATTTGAGGGGAGGGGAAAGTCGATTAAATCGACCTCAGTGCGTGACTGCTACCATATTTTATCGACCCCGTAAGATCATAAAGGGCCGTAACTCTATGCTGCCAAACGACCGCCTTTAAAACACCGATAATCATAACCGCACATACCTTACTTGAGATGGACAGATCTCACTTATTTCGACCCACGGTTCCTGAAAATATAATTTGTGATTTTATTAATTGATGCATTGAGGGCGGTGGATTGGCAGTATCGGTAGAGGGTCGGACGCTAAGCTTTGCAGGATGGAGTTACGGCCCTTTACGATCTGAGTTCAAATCCCGCCGAGGTTAACTTTGCCTTTCATTTTTACGGGGTCGATAAAATAAAGCACCAGTAACGTACTGGGTCAATTTAATTGACTTTCCCCTCTCCTGAATTTACTGGCCTTCTGCCTATAATAGAAATCATTCATTGATGCATTAATTTACGTTTGTCTCTCTACCTCTACCGCTTTTGCTATTACAACGCACCAATACCAGTAATATATTGACTTTCGTTGCTATCACCATAACTTATAAACAAAAGATTTGGTTTTATGCCAAGACAAAAAGAAATTACTTATTACTCTTAATAACGAAAATTTCCTCTGCATATTGCCCACAAAACCAAAGAACGAAAAATAAAAATCAGAAAAGAAAATTAGAAATATATTATAAGAAAAACAACACATAAAACATTAAAGAAATCTCGTTACTACAGCACAATATGGCCGCCATCATAGCGTGGGTTCATTAAGTACACTTCTGTCATATCGTGTCGGGTGCTTCTGTGAAGTGGATGATGGGTTCAACTGACGACAGCGTTGCTATGATAAACAAAATACCTCAACAGATATAATTTATGTGTGTACATAGACGCACCACACTCACATACAGATGCATAGACATGTATTAGTTTATGTTTGCATGCATCTGTGTGTGCACACACATGCACGCACACACATGCACACACACACGCACGCACATATATATATATATATATATATACTTATATACATATATATATATACATATATATATATATACATATATATATATACATATATATACATATATATACATATATACATACATATATACATATATATACATATATATACATATATATATATATATATATATATATATATATATATATATATATATATATACATATACATATACATATAAGTATACATATATATATATATATACATATACATATAAGTATACATATATATATATATATATATAATAGAGATTGATGTATTATCTGGCAGTGGTAAATGGCATCTACACCACCAACAACAACATTACTAAAACCACCATTAACCGTATGTTTCCATGTAGATATTCCCTTGCTATCAACACTATCCACCACCAACTTCCTTCAGAATGCTTATAGGAATGGAAATATATGGGTGTAAGTGTGAGGGAAGGAAATCATATAGGTGTGTATTGGTGCGCTGCATTTCTCTATATCATTAATATAATGTACCTATCCTCAAAACTGTATCTAACAAAGAATTCAATCAGCTTGACGCTTGAAGTTAGCGCTAGATGCTGCTTTGAGAATATGTTTATGTATTTTTTAGAAAGCTTCATCCTTTCAGCTCTGGTCGTGTTAGAGGATTACAAATGTCTGCACTTGATATCTCCAGGCAACACACTTTAATATGCATACATCACAAATAAAAAGATCATTATAGAATGCAGCATTGCAGAAACAAATATAATTTTAAAGCCTTGGTTCCTATTTCATACCTTTCAATATATCTCCAGCGGGTCGTCTCACGTTTGACGGAGAAGTATTGTTTCGCATAGGGCATACCAAATTGTGGTTTTTAAATACATGAGAGTATCGCCTTTACTGCCAGGGCCCGATATTTTCTGTTCTTCCACTTCTTTCGTCCTTTCTCTCCCATTCCAATCATTTCTCTTCCCCCTTCTACTTGCTGCTCCTGCTGTCACTTCTGTTTCATGGCAGTTCATACCCCTAAAAGCTGTTGATGTTATTTCTAGCAGCAGCCTGATATCCATAGGATACACTTTACTTCGCTCTCTGACCAGTCTTCCTACTTATCCGATCTGTTTATCACACACACACATCACACCAGTACAAAGATTTTATTATTTCTGCTGCACGATCCAGCATTTTCAAAATGTGCAAAAAAAAAACTTTGCTCGTTTGAGAGCTGATGAGGGTGAAGATATGTGTGTGTGAACATGTTTTGTATATCGCCTTTCTTTATTTCCTTCTTCCAATGAAATCTATGCACCAACACACTTCTTCTTGTACTCCTCCTCTCTCAATCTTTTCTATATTTCATCTGCCTGTCACCCACCATGTGGATTGTTTCTCAGTCGACCCTCTGTCCTCTGAGGTATTTTAGCTCATCACTATCATTGGCAGCATTTGGCTTTTTAACAGCTCTTCTAGCGTTATATATATAAAATATATCTCGGACGGGTAAAATTCCCGAGATC
>OZ024745.1:128176400-128191400 GCA_964016885.1 Eledone cirrhosa
CAAAAGTTTACGGTAGTGTCCAAGTATTGTTTTTCCATTGTGATATGGATAATGGACAGAATATATGTATATATATATATATACATACATATATATATATATATATATATATATATATATATATATATATATATATATATATATATATATATATATATATATATATATATATATATATATATATATATATATATATATATATATATATATATATACATATATATATATATATATATATATATATATATATATATATGTGTGTGTGTGTGTGTGTGTGTGTGTGTGTGTGTGTGTGTATATATACAGAAGCTTTCGCCGTGTTTTTGACTGAAGAAATTTTAACCTGATAGTGGGGTTTAGAACCCTCTAAGAAATGGAAAAATATGAGCATTGACGTCAATACTCATCTTTTTCCATTTCTTAGAGGATTCCTAAACGCCACTTTCAGGTTAAAATTTCTTTAGTAAAAAATACGGCGAAGGCTTCTATTTCTAATTTCGAATTCGCTCTCAGTTTTAAAAAAATTACTTGATATATATATAACGAAGTAAGTGTGGTAAGGAACCAGATGGACCATAAAGCACCAGAGTACTCAATACTTAGGGTAGTAGAGTGGGTAATAGGAAAAGGTTTTAACCCCGACGACAGAGCTCAAGCCGTTTCGACGGCTATTTCAGAAATAGCCGTCGAAACGGCTTGAGCTCTGCCGTCCGGGTTAAAACATATACATATATATATACGTGTGTGTGCTTGTGTGTGTGTGTATTTGTGTGTGTATATAAATATATATATATATATATAAGTAGAAGAGATATTTAATTTGTTGGAAATCCAACAAATATAGATGTTTATAACTGATTCAGAGCACTCGACAAGTTTCTGGAGTAAGTATTCAATGCTATTAATGTAATAAGATAAAAATACTTACAACCATAAGTCTTCATATAATATATATACAATATTATAACTCATAATATTGGTAACAAATTTTTCCCCAAAATTAACGTTATTCCTCTCTCTTTCTCTTTCTCTTCCTTCCCTATCATAAATATTTAAATTTTCCATAGCGTCTAAAATAACGTTTTTTCTGCCCTTTAATATAAACCTCATTTGCATACTTATATTAATAATTTTAAATATCTGTTTTCTCTCTTCCCTTCACTTTCCAGGGATAACTTGAACCGTTAAGGTATTTTACCCTTGGTCATGTCAAATATTTATAAAACATTTTGTATTTTATCTGATGATAGCGTACCAACATTTTTGGTACCCTTGAAATATATATAATAGAATAAATATGGTTTTATAAATATAGTTTCCATTTATTTAATATCATTGTATATGTATATATATTTATATATATATATGTGTCTTTGTGTGTGTGTATCAGATTATTATGAACAAATGTACTTAGATAATGCTTATTACTATATCCAGTTCCACTTACTCTAATATTTATTCTATATATCAAATGATACATCAGCACGTCACATCTTTCCATATCTCTCTTCGTTTACAATTTTAATCTAATTCAAAATAATCCAATTTGTTTCAAGTATTTTTGATTGACTCATTGATGGATAAAAGCTGTGATTTAGTTAAGGAATTGCATGTATAGAACAATTTGGCTGGGGGTAAATACATTTGTTCATAATAATCTGATACACACACACAAACACACACATATATATAAATATATATACATATACAATGATATTAAATAAATGGAAACTATAGTTATAAAACCATATTTATTCTATTATATATATTTCAAGGGTACCAAAAATGTTGGTACGCTATCATCAGATAAAATACAAAATGTTTTATAAATATTTGACATGACCAAGGATAAAATACCTTAATATATAATAGAATAAATATGGTTTCATAAATATAGTTTCCATTTATTTAATATCATTGTATATGTATATATATATATATATATATATATATATATATATATATATATATATATATATATATGTGTGTGTGTGTGTGTTTGTGTGTGTGTATCAGATTATTATGAACAAATGTACTTAGATAATGCTTATTACTATATCCAGTTCCACTTACTCTAATATTTATTCTATATATCAAATGATACATCAGCACGTCACATCTTTCCATATCTCTCTTCATTTACAATTTTAATCTAATTCAAAATAATCCAATTTGTTTCAAGTATTTTTGATTGACTCATTGATGGATAAAAGCTGTGATTTAGTTAAGGAATTGCATGTATAGAACAATTTAGCTGGGGGGGTAAATAGCACAGCGGAGCCTTCTGCATAATAAATAAACTTATGTAGGGTCTCTTATATCTAATATATTAGGTTATAAAAATTCGATTATTCTTTATAGTTTTTAGACAAAATCTCTACAGGTGTTTAAAATCTAAAAGCTACAACTTAAGGTGAAAACTGAATCTTTTGTGAACAAAGATAATGCAGATAAAAATATCTTGTATTTGAAGCAAACTTGTGAAATCGACGAACATGCTTCGACAATATTAAACATTTTCCGCAAAGCATAATCTACTTAGTTGACTTAGAAGTGACAATTATATTTATGAATAGATTGATTGCCGTGTCACCAGTTCTAAATATTTGCAGTAAAACGAAAGTATCTTAGGAAAGTATCCTACGTACAAAACTTGTACACGGTACAGCCTCATAAATGTCAAGTAATGAGTGGAAAATCTTCAATGCAGTGACTTGACAAAATCTTTCTTTGTGGCTATTTATAATCTAAAAACAAATCAGGGAATGACAAGCTGGTGTAATATGTTTTCAACATTATAACAATGTCCCAGGCAGTTTTAGCCCTGCTGAGATTTATCTGCCTTTGCTAGGGATGAGAGAAACTCAATGTTGATTGTCTCTTAGTATCTATATACTGTTGACATCCCTTTGAAGCAAGTTTCTAAATTGCCATTTTAGATCATATTAGGCAGTGGTCCATCCAATAATCATTGATTCCACTCAAGGTGTGATATTGTGTGGTACATGTGTTTGTACATGTGTTTGTGATTTGTTAGGTACATATCTTGGTGATTTCTTCATCCCTGTGTACATGCGAACCATTGAAGTAGCAGAGTGGTTAGAACGTCGAGTAGAATGCTTTCTGGTATGTGATCCGGCTACCTACGCTCTGAATTCAAATTTCACCTTTCGTCAAAGGTCAACTTTGCCTTTCGTCATTTTGAGGTTGACAAGGAAAAAAAAAACATGCCAGACCAGTATTGGGGTTGATTCGATCTTTATGTCTCTTATTCAGTTCTTATCAATCTCTCTCTTTCTCTCTCTCTCTCTCTCTCTCTCTCTCTCTCTCTCTCTCTCTCTCTCTCTCTCTCTCACTCCTCTCTCTCTCTCCTCACTCTCTCTCTCTCACATGCCTCTCTCTCCCCCTCATCTCACTCCCTATTTTTTTTCTCTCTCTCATTGTCTGAAAGAAATTTGCTGTGGTAAGGCCGGGAGAGAGATGATCTCCGCCAAGTTTAACATACCAAAGAAACACCATGTGTGATTCCGGCAACCCTACAACTCTACCAAGATTTATATGTTCACACACAAGAGTCTACCGAAATGTGAGAATCTACCGAAATTGTACATATTGTTGAGAGTTTAACACATACTGTTACAATAACTTGAAACAACTGAATGGAGCAATAATTAAATTAAGATCACATTAGTTGCGTGTCCTAATTCATTGCAGGTGTCTCATTGTGTTATTTGTCAGGAACCGTGACAATACCTCAGCTTACGCACCGAATTTTCTAGGATAGTTACTCGTAAAATGTAAAAGGATTAAATTTACTACAATGGTTTTCATTAGAGAAAAGCTGACAGCACAAAGGAAACAGACCTACTTCCGATTGGATTTGCTACCTCGGTCAGTAATGGAAAGGGAATGACAGAAAAGATGACAAAAGACAAATGGTATTAGAATGACAAATGAATACCAACATGTTATTGTTCTAGATGTGAGATAATTTTTTGTTGCTGCTGTTTAATCATAGATCAACCTTGATCGAGTAAAACTATGATCAAATCACTTCAACCCTGATCATTCATTTTTCTTTTGTCATTTAGGAATTTATTATCGAAGCTAAGTGTTTCTTATTTCAGTCGGAAAGAAATTGTTTGATGAGTATTTTGGTTGCTATTTTTAACAGATATAGGTATGATGAAAAACATTACTCGGTGGCTCGTTGTTCTTGTTATTGTGATGTTGATATTATTAGATATAGTTGAGTAAGAACGTTATACTTCACTACATGAAAAGAGCGACTTCAAAGAAGATACAAACGTTGATATGCCTTGCTTCCTTGCATTTTTGTTGAGACATAGCTAAGGCATATCATCAGTCTTTATTGTTTTAATAATCAAAGAAGAAATGTTTCGTGTATTTTAAATTTCGTTTTATATGATAGAAAAAAAATGAAAATTTTTAATGTATTCTGAAATATTTATCTAATAGAAAATTCACCCTAATGAAGAAATGAAAATTTAAGATAATTTTGACTTCTTATTTTAATTAAAAGTTAACAGTGCCATATTAGTGTGATCTTAACTATTGATAACTTCGATTCTGTAAAATGTTTTTTTGTTCTGGAAAAATGTTGAAATCTTAGACATGACCTTTGAATATTTATGCTTTATTGCACTTTTAAAATCACTCCTGAACCAATGCTTTCTGAGTATAACATTTTACCGAGTAGTGATGGTGCTCATAAACTGACTTGGCTTTGTGTATTTCTTAAATAAATTCTAAATAAGCTAATTGCAACATTTACATAGTTTTCACCAGGGAAATTCCTTCAAGTTGGTGGATTTTGCTTGGTATAGATTAGATCAACATTATTAATTATTAAATATAGTTAATTAAAGGGTGGTGGATTGGCAGTATTGGTGAAGGGTCGGACGCCATGCATTGCAGCATAGGGTTGCGCCCCTTTATGATCTGAGTTCAAATCCCGCCGAGGTTGACTTTGCCTTTCATCCTTACAAGGTCGATAAAATAAAGTACCAGCAATACACTGGGATAATTACTGGCCTTGTGCTAAAAGTAGAAACAATTATTAATTATAGTGTCGTATAATTCAGGGACCTAATAAACAAGTAACATATTATTAAAAAAAAATTTGACAGGTATAACTGGTTGTCTTAAGCATTCGGAATAAAATCTAATTTGATCAGCTTGCGATATTCAGCTGAAATAATTCCATTGTTTTAGAGAAGGTAATGGTAAATCATTCTATTCAAGAACAAACTTTCATTACGGCCTAACGGTATGGGATATTATTTTATCCCAGTTATATATGTATATATAAGGAAAGACCAGAGTGATACTGCAATCCATAATGTGATGATAAACTTTTTTTCTTAACATAGTCTCAATTAAAATGAGCAACATACAGCCACATCTCCTTGCGATTCTTGTATTAATAAATGGTTTGTAACAGATTTTCCCGTGATGTGATCAGTCTGATGCGCTATTGATCAGGTGTCAGAAGGCGTGGCACCCACCGCACAGAGACCATCGCCATGCCAAGATCATTGTGCAGAATATTCTCAACTCTCTTATGGGTTATGGATATTTGATTTATAGTCAATCGCCTGTCATCCATCACCATATATTGAACACAATCAATGTTTTCCTAGGTGCTGGCAGTTACAGGACTACCAGGTTTGGTCCTCTTCAAGACTCTCCCATCCCCTCCTTAATTCAGCTGTCCACTTTTACACTGTTGATAAAGTTGTAGCAACCATGTCAGCATGAATGCCCTTGGGAACTAAACCCTTTTTCGGCAGGCAATTGATAACACCATTGTCCCTTGTTCAAGAGAAGTCACTACTAGTTACTTGCAAAATCTTCTTTGAATAGTCAGATATTAGTTTACCTGGAAAAAAAACAATGTATTTATTAATAGGAAGAGTTCAACTTAACGCAAGTAAGATTTCACATCTCTAGCCTTATTCCTTCACAGTTAATCTATGAACGTTTCAGCTCACCTCGTATAACGATGAGATAGGATTTTAAAGGGATTTAACTACTATTTATTGCAGATCCAGTGTTAGTATTTAGGTACTTTCTGTCGTATTTATGGGCGTAATGGACGCTTCGGGTTTTGTTTGTTCATGGAAATGTATATAGGTAATAAAACCATTAGCAAATACAAACGAGATTTGCAACGTCGTTCTAACGCAAATACCCAGGTGAAAATAAATAATAGTCTGGAAGATTTGAAATCACGTATTTAAAAAATTGAGACAAAATCTAAACAAAATGCTTAGTTTAATCATTACGTATATGTATTATACATATATAATATAACGACAAAAAAAAAGAAAATATAAATCATCGTTTAATCATTTATACAACCTTTCTTTCCATAGAAAAATTTTAATCGGAAACGTAAATACTTAAAGCAAAATTGTATTAGACACTTCACTGAAGATCCTTTCTAGATTTTACTACGAGTGATCTTCTAAAATGGCTGTTAGCCACGATATTCAGAAGCAATCAATGTATATTATATGTAGTTATGTCACTGGCTTACTAGTTCCACAAGTTGTCTTATGAAGATAAAAACTAATCCTTCTTCCGAGCTATCGGCGTACATTTCCTTAATGTTTCGAAATGCTAAAAATAACGGATAAAACCTACCTCAAACATCTCCTAACACATTAGATGAGGATGGTCATATTGTATAATACAAACCAACATATGTTAAATCTGAATAAAAACGAGATGACGACGACTGGCATGATTTCATCACAGGTCACACGTTATAGCTGACCTCGGGTTAAACAACAACAACTGATCGTTTTCCTGTTAACTTCTTTGTGAAACCGGAAATGTTTGGGGAGCAAAGCGTCGTTCTTCATCCCTTTCCTGTTTTGGTATTCTTTTATCTCATTCTAGTATGAATCACCATTCTAATGGCCATCATTTTAAGTCTGTGTTTGATCGTAGCTCTATTCAGTAGAGAATGAGCTGATGTTAAGATATTCGTTGTTCACTTACTCGAAATATAACTTTTAGAAATTGTTTATATTTATATTTTTACTGTTGGTCAATCAATGATAAACATTGCCAGCTAAATTATTTATAAAAATATAAAAATATATTGAAACGAAAACCAAACCGAAGAGTGAGTGGGTTTACTATTTTAGGCAATATTAGGACAACATGACACTCCCCAAATAAAACAATATCTGTTTCAACACAATATTTCATATCAAAAACCTTACAAAACAAATACATCGCCACTAATAAACTTCAACTTAAATTTATTCTATTTTTGCATAAAGATTTATGAGTTAGACCAAGATCTCAATTCATAAGATTTTAAAAGACGACAAAATCCACGCTAGTCATTGTCTGGCACTATTATATCTTCCCAAGAATGAGGAAATATAAAGTTGAGCTAGGCAGGATTTTATGTAAAAGATGTAACTCAATATCTCAAAACATTCTGTCTATCAATCCAGCCTTTTATCGCTCATATTAAATACTTTCTAATTTAGTCAGAAACCAGTAATTTTGTGGTGAAGAGAGAAAATCTATTACATCGAACGACCTCGTACTTAACTACTATTTATTCTATCGACCTCGGAAGGATGATAGGGAAAGTTGACTTCGGCGGGAATTGAGCTCAGAAGGTTATGACTCGGAACTAATATTGGTTTCTTATATAGGCACAAGGCCAGTTATTTTGGGGGAGGGGAAAGTCGATTAATTCGACCCCAGTGCGTGACTGGTACTTTATTTTATCGACCCCGTGAGGATGAAAGGCAAAGTTAACCTCAGCGGGATTTGAACTCAGATCATAAAGGGCCGTAGCTCTTTGCTGCAAAGCATGGCGTCCGACTCTCTACCGATACTGCCAATCCACCGCCCTCATGTCCCGGAACTAATATTGCTAATCCTTTATCCAACGCTCTAACCACTCTACCGCCCTTATTGCCCATATTAACATCTAAATTGTTTCAACAAGTGATGTTGTTGGTGTTGTTTTGTTGTTGTTTTTTAACACTAGTTCAGCCCTGGTTTAGCTGAAGTATTATGATCCAAAGCATTTCATTCTTGATTAACTCTATGTTGTTTAATGTAACATTTCCTTTAATGAGTGTACGGGGTGTGATCTTAGGAAGGCATTTTTTAAATATCTCTAACAAGCACTTGGCTCACGATTTGTCATATTTTTGGCTGCATTTGTGAAAGGATCTTTTTACAGTTAAGATATGGATTATCTTATTCAATATTAATGAACTTCTGATATTCCTTTACTAGAGCGGATATTCATTTCCGGTTTCTGTAGTATGAAGCAGATGGACCAAATCTCCACTTCAGTATATTTGCATACATTATCACTAGTAAGTGTTTCGATCAGGCTAGAAAGTGAGAATGATGCATAAGCAACAAAACCATTCTAACCCACTCAAAGGTTTATAATACTCGGATATGTAATACAAACGTCTTCATTTCTTGCTTTCTGCGATGATTCTAGATAGAGAACGGACAAAAATAATATTTTGTTCAGAACTCCCATTGTGGTGAGACAGGCACACATATATACACAAACAAGTGCAACACATTAGTGAAAATAGCGGATTTTTCTAAATAATTTCGTCATCGCAATCCTTCTAGATTCTCTTTAGATGTTGTTGATGATGATGATGATGATGATGATATGTTGTTGATAGTGTTTAACCTGAGGGGAGTCATCTGCCACTGAGGTTGCACTGACCGGTAGCCCAGTTCTTGAATAACTCCTTTGTATTTTGTCGTAACTGATTAATTAATCTTTTGTGTGAATCACAATTGATGACGTCACGACATGTCTTGCGTCATGAGCTGATGACGTAAGCATGTCAGCCAGAAAAATACGTATTTTGCAACATTAAAGAATATTGAGAAACCGGCCTTCTTTTTTCATTGAAGCATAAACATACACACAAACATATACATAAACATACACACAAACACACTCACGCACGCACACACACACACACACACACACACACACACACGCACACACGCACACACACATACACACACATATATATATATATATATATATATATATATATATATGAAGCAGCATAAGTTGGCTCAACTTATAATAAAAAAGAAATAGGATTTCGCTTCAAGCATAGCTTTATACAATATGTATAAATATTTCGTAAAGAAATACGGTTTTAGGAAGCCGTAGCTATGCAAACACCGGTGGGGGGGGGGGGGGGGCTAAAACCTCTGGTGATGTCCAGCAGAAGCAAGGGGGACAACCGTTTACACAGGCGAGAAAAGTATATATTCTAGCCTGTCTCCTAGTCCAGCAGTCGCAAGCGGTGGGAGAGACCTTCCTGACGAAGGCCAGTTAAGCCTGAAATGCATAGACGGTTGTCCCCCTTGCTTCTGCTGGACATCACTAGAGAGCGTTAGCCCCCCCCCCCCCCCCCCCCGGTGTTTGCATAGCTACAGCTTCCTAAAACCTCTTTGGAGATACGAAATATTTATACATATTGTATAAAGCTATGCTTGAAGCGAAATCCTATTTCTCTTTTATATATATATATATATATATATATATATATGTGTGTGTGTGTGTGTGTGTGTGTGTGTGTGTGTGTGTGTGTGTGTGTGTGTGTGTGTGTGTGCTTATGTATCTATTGCTTTCTTTTCTCTTTCTATGACCTTTATCTTCCCCCTCTATCTCGCTCTATCCGTAAATTACTCTTTCCGTATCTATGCATCTATCTATCTATCTATCTTTACCTGTTGCTCTTTATGTTACTCTTTTCCAGGCTATTTTCTCTCTTTTTCATTTTCTCTTTAATGTCTTAAATTTACGTAAACGAAAGCCATATATAACATTTTCCGAGGGAGAATATAAATATTTGCCCATCCCTTCCCCCCTAGTAGTTCACGTAATGTCTTTTGTTTGAAATTTAAAAACATTACTGATGTGATGTAAGCTACAATAGTGCGAGAAATAAATTGGCAACCGTTTGACAAGATTTCTTTTTGTTTAAAATGCTTTTTAAAAAAAGCAGAATGCAATAAACCGGTTAAATCACATGTTATGCATTAGAATGGCATTTCACGTATATACAAACAAAGTGAATTGGCAAAATACACGTAATTTCGGTTTTGTTAATTCTGTGAGAATCCGGTCTTTTTCAAGGTTGTTAGGTAGGTATTTAGTTTGACAAGTATTTTCAGAAATAACTATATATATATACAAAAATAAACCTGCATTTTGAATAAAAGATCTCATACATCTTATAATTAATTGGTTATATCGGGTCATAAACGTAGATAGCTGACACTAGAGTACCTGAACACACTTTCGAGAAGACGGAAGTTTCTAGTTTGTATTCAGTGTTGTGACTGCGGTTTAGCGACTGCTAACTATTAAATCTTAACAGCTGAATCTACCGACCAGTAAACGACCCCGTTGTAAGTCATAAGAATATGTAATGAGTATGTAATTAACTGCCATTTCTGATTTAAAGTTTGTGTGTGCTTGGACCAAGCAATGAGAATTAGAAATCATTACAGTATGCTTCATATAAGTTGCTTTATGCCTCAAAATTCAAATAAATAAACGGTGGAAAATTATCCAAATAATTCTATCATGTGATGGGTTTAAGAGGTCATATCCTCCTTCTAAAATCTCTATCAAACCGGGAGGCCCTCATGCCGGTGCTTATCCCGGCTTCATGGCGTGAAGCGACTGAGAATACAAGATGCCTGCCCTGGACAAGACGCCAGTCCATCGCAGGGTTAAACCCCCAGCTATTGCTGGTACTCATTTTCAACTGAGTATATTGCAGCAACATGAGAAGAAGCGTTTTGCTCAAGAACACAACACGCAGCCCTTCCCGGGAATCAAACCTACAACATTATGATCGTAAGTCCAACACCCTTATCACTAGGTCACCTGCCTCTTTAGCATATTTTAATGTAGAAGTTTAACAGTTCATATCCGATTGCTATATATCTGGTGCATTTTGTTTGATTAATTTATCAGGAATCAGTCATTTCAGCCATTTTGGAAATATAAAACCATGGATATTAGAGTTCACAAAATTTCCCCCATTTACAAAGTTAATAATATTCGGAAAGTCATAATATATTTGCACAGCAACTCCAATGGTAGAAACAAAATACATAGAAAGTTTAGAGCCGATACATTACCGGGAAGTATAAATCACCTTGGGTTTTCTTATATATGTAAATTATCAGTTAAGATTTAAGTATATATATATATACTATATTAAAATTTATATCCATGAACCCATTAATGTGGGGGCAAATATATTACAAACAATAGAGAGTTAAAACGTTTACACCAGAATACGATCCTTAGTTTCACCAGTCAACTTGAAGGGTTACACCTACTCCAGCCTACATTGTTTATATTGTGCAAAAATTTCGGTTAACTCATCTTACTGGAGTAATCTTCTATGCACGTTGTCTAAAGATTTGAAATCGCCCTAGAAAGAATTTTGTCTTTTAGATTATTGATGTTTTTCAGCTCATACATTACATATCTTAAACCCCTACTTGTATTTTGTTTGCAAAACAATTTCTCAGTGTATTTCCTCCTCTCAACCAAACTGTTCATATAATCATAGTAATCAACTACTTAATTCTATATATCGATCGTTGTTCCACACAATAGAATATTCTTCACTGAGGCGGCTTAATAAGAACGAAATGTTTCCATTGTTTTCTCTAGTTAGCTTTAATGGTCAGATCTACTCCAATCTACATTGTTTAAATTATCTAAATATTTTGATTAACTGATTTTATGGGAGTTGTCATTTGGTCTTTAGTCAAGATTTTAAACTCCCCAGAAAGAATTCTGATCACTGACTTGCATCTTCTTACTAGATCAAAGTTTCTCAGCTTACAGTAATGGTAAAACACCCACATCAAACACCCATATCATAATTTACAAATAGGTTATGAAGACATTTTCAGAGTGACGTGTCAAACATCTGCACTTTTCAAACGCACACTAACTCTATTTCATCCTTTTCTCTAATGAATATAGATGATTTAATATATTTGGTAATAATTTGAAAGTTACATTATATATATGAACATATGATGAAGTAGGAATCAAAACCATAAGTATATATCAATATTAACGCATTCATGTTGTAAGTCTTCTTGAACTTTCCAAACGTAAAATTCTTAAATTTTTCTTTAATCTTCAAGTAATTTTTCTAAAGAAGACAAAACAACATTTAGATAGTTAATGAATTAATGGAATCATCTTCATGTTTTGAAGAAACTCATAAAATACAGTTATTTTACATTAGGTACAGCAAAGTCAATATTTTAATCATTTTTTTTTTTTTGCTATCTCTAACCTAAAAGGTAAAGCGGCGAATTAGTAGAGCTGTTATGGCGTCGATATAAACCCCTCTGTATTTATGCTGATCATTACGCTTTGAGTTCATATCATGCTGAGTTCAACTATGCCCTTCATTCTTTTACGGTCGATAACTAGAACATCAATTCTGAACTCCATTCTCTCTCTCTCTCTCTCTCTCTCTCTCTCATACGCACACTCATTCTCACTCTTTCTCTCTTTCTGGAAGAAATCACCTGTGTTTAGGCCACGAATCTTCTTCTTCTTAAAAGCCATGCATCTTTCATACATGGAATTCTATTGTTATAACAATATATCATATATATTATCTACTCTTCAATTCTTTTATGCAAATTTAATTATTCTCGGTCGGGTGGAAGTTGCAGATTTTCAAGTTTGTTCAAGTGAGGGAAGATATTATGGGTAATTTCTGAAGGCTTGTCAGGCAGAAAAGAAAAAAAACGCGCTGGTTTAATATAATGCATAAAGAAATCTTTTGAGCAGCGGATGTAGAAAGCATTTGAATAAGAAGGGGGCGGAAACATCCCACTATTAACTGAAATTGTTGTGGTTAGAGCTCACACGCTGACACACACTCACACACACACACTCACTCACACACACACACACACACACACGCGCGCACACACACACACGCACACACACACACACACACACAGATTCACACAAGAACTAAAAATTGCTTTTACTTTTTAAAATAAATTACATTGTGTATATTTAATGAAAGTTAATAAAAATTAAAATGTATTTATCGAAACTGTCAGTAATAACTATTGAAATTCAATAAAGTGAAGTTAACTATATATATATAACTACAATAATGTCTCAGATATATATATTGTGTTGAATTACTTCCATTATCTTTACAATTAGTAAATAAGTACTACCTCTAAGGGTGTATTAAATCTAAAAACAACACACAAGGGAAATATTTAGAATAAGACCAACGAAATTATTCAAAAAATATAAAGGAGGCAGATAAGAGTGGATATGATATTTTAGCTAAATTTGGAAGCAACAGATATTGTTTCGATCTTATTAGACCTCCTTTGTGAAGCATTCTACTGTGTTGTAAAGAGTTAAATGTGATAAATATATAGAGAAATTTAGATGTAGCAACGTTGATTATGTGTATTAACAATGGTGTTGACGGAAACTGTGATATGAGTAAGCTTTCCAAACTACACATAAGGGATGTAGAATCTCATATAGATAATATAATTGTTTCTACTTTTGGCACAAGGCCAGCAATTAACCAGTGCATTACTGGTACTTTATTTTATCGACTCCGTAAGGATGAAAGGCAAAGTTAACCTCGGCGGGATTTGAACACAGAATGGCAAGGGCCGTAACTCTATGCGTCAAAGAATGGCGTCCGACCCTCTACCGATACTGCCAATTTCATATAGATAATATAAGGGCATTTGGTATCTAAAAGGAACCATCAAAGATGGTAACTCAAATCCACCAATTGCAATATTCAATAATATATATAATGCTGTGTGAGTTTAGATAATGGTTTCTTATATAGGCACAAGGCCAACACTTTCTTGGTGGGAGGAGAAATCGACTCCAGTGTATTACTGGTAGTTTATTTTATCCTCCCCATAAGGATGATAGGCAAAGCTAACCTTGGCGGAATTAATAATAATAATTGTTTCTACTTTAGGCACAAGGCCAGCAATTTGAAGTGGGTGGTTGATTAAATCGACCCCAGTGCATTACTGGTAGTTTATTTTATCGATTTTATCGATTTTATCGATTTTAAGGATAAAAGGCAAAGCTAACCTCGGTGGGATTAATAATAATGATGATATCTACTATAGGTAAAAAGCCAGTAATTTTAGGGGGCAGGGGTCTGTCTAGTTTAGATTATTACGCAATGGTGTCATAGACCCTACATATAGTAAATGATTCTGATTTAGGCACAAAACCAACAGGGGAAAGTCGACAAATCGACTCCAATGCATTACTGGTACTTTATTTTATCGACCTCGTAAGGATGAAAGGCAAAGCTAACCTTGCCGGGATTTGAACTCAGAACGTAAAGGGCCGTAACTCGATGTCACGAAGCAGGGTGTCCGACACTCTACCGATACTGCCAATCCATCGCCCTCTACTCAGATACACAGTTGTCCTAAGGTATCCGATGGGGTTATGTTCCTAGAGCACCCACGAAGAGCAAAATACCGCGAATATTGGACATGGTCCATAAAAATGCCTATAAACATCAGAACATAACGAAAAAATTGTTCGGCAAATACGGTATTAATAATAATTATTATTAATAATTTACCGTTAAAAAGCCTGACAAAATATATGTATATTGCCATGAAAATAGCATTTAAAAAATCGCGGAAGTTATTTACGATTCCGCGTATAACCGGGACCGCGAATGACGGCGGTACACTGTATATAGCGGAAGAGTAGAGATGCAAGAGAAAAAAAATAAGGATGAAAGAGAGAAGGCGTGACAGTAAGAGAATGGGGGAGGTGTGAAAGAGTAAGTACGTCAGAGAGGATTGACACAGAAGGGTATATATTAGATATAAGCATTCATTATATACAAACGAACGTTCAATGTG
>OZ024745.1:128193900-128206400 GCA_964016885.1 Eledone cirrhosa
GTAAATTTGATGGTAACTATTCAATTATGGATCCTTTGGTGAGTATTTGTTAGTAGAGGTCAGGTGTAAATGTATATATATATATATATATATATATATATCCTTTCTTAATTTTCCCTTGTTGGTGTTAAGTGCATTTTTCCTCCGTGTTCTCAATTCTTTTCCAAAGGTATGTACGTCAAACTGAGTGGTTGGTAGCAATGTCAGTAAAAATCGGGCTCTTCAACTATTTCAACTGGGAGAGTATAGCCAGAGAAATATATATATATATAGAGAGAGAGAGAAAAGGTGAAGTTGCAAATAGCACGGAAAATATATTTAAATGTCTATTTTTCTTTCATCCTTTCTTTAATTCATCAAAGGGACATTATTGAAAAGATAACATTATTGAAAGGTTAACGTTGCCTTTCATCCTTATAGGGTCGATAAAATAAAGTACCAGTAATACACTGGGATAATTGCTCGCCTTGTGCCAAAAGAAGAAACAATTATTGAAAGAATGAGAAGGACAATTCTTTTTTAAAAAAAAGGTTTTATGATGTATATAAAGTATAAAAGGTATTACCGGTTTCGATGTATTATTAAAATTTATCTTATCAAATGTTGAGTATTGAAATAAAAAATTAAAAAGAAATAATAGACCCCGTAAGGATGAAAGGCAAAATTAACCTCGGTAGGATTTTTAACTCAGACCGTATAAGGCCATAACTCTATGCCGCAAAACATATTGTCCGACGCTCTACAGATACTGCCAATACTGTGTTTATGCTTCTGTATGTAAATGTGAACGTGTGTGTATATCTGTGTATGTGTGTGTGCGTGTCTGTGTGTATATGTGTGAATGTGTGTGTGTGCGTATATGTGCCTGTGTGCGAATGTGTGTATGTGTATGTGTGTATTTGAGTGTGTAATTACGTGTGTGCATATGTGTGTGTGTGAATGTGTTTCCGTGTATGTGCGTGTGCGTGTATGTGCGTGTGTGTGTCTGTCTATTTATATATATGCATGCATGTGTGTGTACGTGAATTTGTGTATGTGCGTGTATGTGCGTGAATGTGCGTATGTGCTTGTGTGTGTGTGTACGTCTCTGTGTGTATAAGTGTGCATTGGTATGTGTATATGTGAATGTGTGTGTTCGCGTGCGTGTCTGTGTGTATATGTGTACATGCATGTGTGTGTATGTAAATGTGTGTGTGAGTGTATGTGCATGTGTGCGTATATGTATGTGTACGTGGATGTGTGTGTTTGTGTGTGTAAGTGTGTGTTTGTGCGTGTATGTGCCTGTGTGTGTGTCTGTGTGTATATGTATGCATGCATGTGTGTGTATGTGAATGTGTGTATGTGAGTTTATCTTCGTATGTGCTTGTGTGTGTGTGTGTATGTTGTGTATATGTAATTGCGTGTGTGCGTATGTGTGTGTGTGTGCGTGTATTTGTGTGTACGCATGTGTGTATGTATATGTGTGTGTGCGTGTCTGTGTGTATATGTATCCATGCTTGTATGTGTTTGTGTGTGTAATTGAATGTGGACGTATGTGTGTGTGAATGTGTGTGTGCGTGTATGTGTGTGTACGCATGTGTGTGTATATGTGCGTGTGCGTGCGTATATGTGTGTTTGAGGATGTGTGTGTTTGTGTGTGTAATTGCGTGTGTGCGTGTATGTGTGTGTACGCATGTGTGTGTGTATATGTGCGTGTGCGTGCGTATATGTGTGTATGAAGATGTGTGTGTGTCTGTGTGTGTAATTGCGTATGTGCGTGTGTGTGTATGCGTGTGTGTGTGCGTGTATGTGTGTGTACGCATGTGTGTGTGTATATGTGCATGTGCGTGCGTATATGTGTGTATGAAGAGGTGTGTGTTTGTGTGTGTGTGTATGTGCGTGTGTGTGTGTGCGTGTATGTGTGTGTATGAAGATGTGTGTGTTTGTGTGTGTGTGTATGTGCGTGTGTGTGTGTGTGTGTGTGTTTGTGTGTGTTTGTGTGTGTGTGTGTGTGTATGTGTGTGTGCGCCCTATTATGTAAGGCGATCATTATAATGAGCTTTAACCTAAAGTATTAGATCGATATGGTAGTCATGATCAACTAAACCCATTGAAGATGGAGCCAAAGTAACTCCATTCCGAATGTCTGAAAAATTAATGATAGCAGAAGTGTGCTTTGCATACACACACATGCATTATGGTGGAATATTGGTTATGGATTTATTTACATATATGTATGTATGTATGTATGTATGTATGTATGTATGTATGTATGTATGTATGTATGTATGTATGTATGTATGTATGTATGTTTGTATGTATGTATGGATGGATGGATGGATGGATATGCTGATGGATATATGTATGTATGTATGTATGTATGTATGTATGTATGTATGTATGTATGTATATGTATGGATATATTGATGTGTGTATGTATGTATATATGTTTTCTCTTTCTCTTAATTTCGAGTATATTTTTGACCGGCCACCTTCCCGGTGGCAAGGTTGTAAAATAAAAGAAATAGACATCCCTTGAATCGCAAGAATGTTTTGCAAATTTTGAAGGTGACAGCTATCGCAGCCATTTGTAGACTATGAATTAGGGAGCGGCGCTCTTTGTCCGCAAATCCAAGTTCAGTTATACATTCATCCAAGCGGGTTGGTATATAACCCGTAGCTCCAATAATGATGGGTAAGAAGTTATGTATGTATGGCTGTATGTCTGGATGTATGAATGGATGTATGTATGTTTGTATATATGTATGTATATTTGTATGTATATATGTATGTATGTTCTTCTGGTTTTATAATTTCACAAAGTTTTACCAATAGAGAGAGAGTCGGTTTCTAACATAGACACAAGACTGACTCTCATTGGAATTTACACATCAACTAGGTAGATATGTATGTATGCATGCATGTGAAGATATGGATGTTATTGTATCTGTGGATGTGGATGTTTTGAGTTGTATGTGTGCATGTGTATATGCTTTGTATCGGTACATGTGTATATGCACTTATTAGATGCAAAATTTTTGGAATGTTTTACATATTTTTACTGTTCCATTAATGGATTGTACTTGTAATTTCCTAACTAGTTGTGTTCTTTCTGTTCCTGTGAAGCCCCACTTCTCAAGATTTGTATTGAGGCAGTTACTAACATATCCCAGTGCCCCAATAATCACAGGCATAAATCTGAAGGTGTAATCAGGGTGGAGTATCTGCAGATTTCTCATCAGTTCTGCATAAATATTCTCCTTTTCACTAATATTTGATATTATATTGTCATTGCTGGGCAGCTAATTTCCACTACTGTGCATGCTTTCTTCTCCCTGTCCCATATCATAATATCTGGTTTGTTATGCCTGCATTTTATTGGGGTTTTTACTGGAACATTCCACCAGTACTCTTTCATATTATATACATGGATGTCTTCCACACTGTTGTAGCTTTTAATGTGTTTATTATCGGGGCTATCTTTTTTACGAACTGCATTGTACAGGGATTTGCCACTACATCATGCCTCATAGGTAGATAGTACCGCGATGACATCTTTGGACAGCTTCTGATGACATGGGTGATATCCTCGATGTTAGTTCTGCAGAGTCTGCACTTGTGTATGCATGTATATATGTATGTATGTATGTCAGGTCACCAGTTGGTGCTACTGGTAACATGTATCCCAGTACAATCTGTCTCATGGTCGGGACGTTGGCGACTAAACTGGCAACCCCACCAAAGTTTCTTGGTGAGGAGGGTGACTTTGGACATCCTGCAGGACTAAAATCAAAACCTGTCAAAGGGCAAAGGAGCTCTTAAGAGTCAATGCCCATCCAAAATCACCGGGAGAGATGACCCCTTAGCCTTTGTCAAGGCAGAATTCTAGAAGGAAAACTCTGATATAACACCTGCAACCCTGATGGTATCCAATGATGTTGACTTGTTCTTCTTTTTGGTAACTATCATCTTGGTTAAGAGAGTGGGACTGGCTTTGTGCTGTGCCTTTGATCACTATAAAAGCTTCACGGCACAGGCATTGCTTTATATCTGGAGATCTCTCTGCACTTGTCGTCACATGGTACCATGGGCCCAGCACTATGTGTCAATAATTGTCACAAAGTGTAGTGTTTGTACCAGAGTTTTCAAGTCGCTGGCTGGACTTAAAAGTCACACTCGTTCAGCGCATTGGTAGGGGTTCTCCTACATGGACATAAAGTAGTGGCCGTACTCGAAAACGAGTTGGCAGCCACCATGTATGTATGTGTGTATGTATGTATGGATGGATGGATGGATATATTGATGTATACGAGGTGTATGTATGTATATATGTATGGATGGATGTATTTATGTATATATATATCTATGTTTTGATATATTGATGTATACGAGATGTATGTATGTATGCATGTAGGTATGTACATATATGTAGGGATGTATATATGTATGTATGTATATATGTACATATATGTATGTATATATGTAAATATGTATGTATATATGTATGTATGTATGCATGTATGTACGTACGTATGTGTATATGTATGCATGTATGGATGAATGTATGTATGTGTATATGTATGTATATATGTATGTATGTTTGTATGTATGTATTGTGAAGGCGCATGGCTTAGTTGTTATACCATTGGCCTTGCAATTGGGAGGTTGTGAGTTCGATTCTCGGACCGGGTGATGCGTTGTGTCCTTGAGCAAGACACTTCATTTCACGTTGCTCCAGTTTACTCAGCTGTAGTAATGAGTTGCGACGTCTCTGGTGTCAAGCTGTATCGGCCATAGTTTTTCCCTTGGACAACATCGGGGCGTGGAGAGATGAGGCTGGTATGCATGGGTGACTGCTGGTCTTCCTCAGACACGCTTTCCCAGACTTGTGCCTCGGCGGGAAACATTCTATGTACAAAAACCATGGTCATTAGTGGCCGAAGGGGGTCTTCTCTATGTATGTATCAAATGGCGGAAGAACTAATGTAAGCCAACGGCCAGCCAATAAAGTATTTTAGTTGGCAGCGAAGTGAGACACACCTCTAGGGGTGGTCACTCAGATATAAAACCTGCGATTTTGTTTGCAACCAAAAAGCTTCAGGTTCAGGCATCGCTTGCTACGTGAGATCTTTTGCGTCGCATGTCGTGGTTTACCGTAGGCAAGTCCTTAGCAAGACTAAAAAGCCACATCAGTGCTGCTCAAGCAATAGCATTATTCGAAATCGAGTTGCAGCCTTCATCATTTATGTATGTACGTATGTACGTACTTACGTACGTATGTATGTATGTATGTATGTATGTATGTATGTATGTATGTATGTATGTATGTATGTATGTATATGTCAGGTCACCAGTTGATGCTACTGGTAACATGTATCCCAGTACAACCTGTCCCATGGTCGGGTCGTTGGCGACTAAACTGGCAACCCCACCAAGGTTTCTTGGTGAGGAGGGTGACTTTGGACATCCTGCAGGACTAAAAACAAAACCTGTCAAAAGGGCAAAGGAGCTCTTAAGAGTCAATGCCCATCCAAAATCACCGGGAGAGATGACCCCTTAGCCTTTGTCAAGGCAGAATTCTAGGAGAAGGAAAACTCTGATATAACACCTGCAACCCTGATGGTATCCAATGATGTTGACTTGTTCTTCTTTTTGGTAAATATCATCTTGGTCAAGAGAGTAGGACTGGCTTTGTGCAGTGCCTTTGCTCACTATAAAAGCTTCACGGCACAGGCATTGCTTTATATCTGGAGATCTCTCTGTACTTGTCGTCACATGGTACCATGGGCCCAGCACCATGCGTCAATAATTGTTACAAGTGTAGTGTTTGTACCAGAGTTTTCAAGTCGCTGGCTGAACTAAAAAGTCACACTCGTTCAGCGCATCGGTAGGGGTTCTCCTACATGGATATAAAGTAGTGGCCGTACTCGAAAACGAGTTGGCAGCCACCATGTATGTATATATGTAGGCATGTCTCTATGTATGGGATTGGCCTCGTGCAAAGCCTTCCCTCACTTAAGAAAGTTTCAAGCACAGGCATCGTTTGATATGTGACATTTCCTGTTACGCGTGGTATTGTTGATTGTAGGTAATTCCCTAGCTGGACTAAAAAGCCACATCCGTGAGGCTCATGCTTAAGCATCAAGCGATGGCATTACTCGAAATCAAGTTGCAACCATCATGCATGTATTTACATATGTATGTATTTATTTATGTATGTATATATGTATATATGTATGTATGTATGTATGTATGTATGTATGTATGTATGTATGTTATCTCTTTCTCTTAATTTCGAGTATATTTTTTTGACCGGCCACCTTCTTGGTGGCAAGATTGTAAAAGAAAAGAAATTGTCATCCCTTGAATCGCATATATATACATATATGCGATAGCTGGCACCTTCAAAATTTGCAAAACATTCTTGCGATTCAAGGGATGACAATTTCTTTTCTTTTACAACCTTGCCACCAGGAAGGTGGCCGGTCAAAGATATCCTCGAATTTAAGAGAAAGAGAAAACATATATACATACATACATCAATATATCCATACATATATACATACATACATCCATACATATATCCATACATATATACATACATTAACATATCCATCCATCCATACATACATACATCCATGTATGTATGTATGTATGTATGTATGTATGTATGTATGTATGTATGTATGTATGTATGTATGATTCTCTTTCTCTTAATTTCTAGTACCCGCCACCTTCCTGGTGGCAAGGTTGTAAAAGAAAATAATTTGTCATCCCTTAAATTGCAAGAATGTTTTTCAAATTTTAAAGGTGACAGCTGTCGTAGCCATTTGTAGACTATGAATTAGATAGCTGCGCTCTTTGTCCACAAATCCAAGTTCAGTCATACTTTGGTCCAAGCAGGTTGGTATATAACCTGTAGCTCCAATGAATGGTATGAAACTGAATGTGTATCTTGGATCTGCAAACTCCTCATCAATGGTCCGTAGATGTCCTCCTTTTCTTCTATTTTTCTTACAACGTTGACATAAAGTGGGCAGTTGATCTCTACAACAGAGCATGTTTTCAATATGTGGACCCAAACAACAATATCAGGCCAGTTATGCTTTAATTTGGTGACAGTTTTTATTTTAAGGATCCACCAGTATTCTTTTGTGCCATCTATCTCAACATATTCTTCCTCATTTGTTTTTAATTTTGTTTTCCTAAGTGCGTTCCAGATGGTTCTAGCTATCACATCGTGTCTCATAGGTAAGTATGTATGTATTAACTATCATATCTGCAGCCAGTGGTTTCATGAGATAATACCTGCAGAGCTGCAGGTTATAGTTCCTTTTCATATCATTTTCCTTTCTTTTGTATACACATTCTCCCTAAACTATGGCTAACAGTCATAATTGGCACTTCTGCAGACATTGTTAGATCATGAAACAAGTGGTTGCAGATGTCGTATCGTGTATACAAATAATAATATATAAATATTAGCTGTGTTTGCATATATGGAGTGATATTTCTTCTTGTTGACTAATGAGGCTACAAATGGGTTTTTAGCTTTAAAAGGAAGAAAAACTTTGGAAAGCATGACCCCAGAGCTCATTAAGCTATACCAACAGTGACGAAAGGCAAGGATTGAATTTCTGAAAAACCCATCATCGGACACTCATGCAGAAAAGTACTAATTAAATTCATAAAACATGTTATGAATAAACAGAAAGTAGAGGAGCTGGAAAGGAAGGTGGGAAGATTAGAACAGGATTGGTAGAAGCATAACAGTCATAATATATTCAGAACCATTAGAGGGGAATCCTAAAAATACATTGTTTGCTATGGAAGATTGGCATAGGAAGAAACACATCTTGAAAGGAGAGGTCTTAAGCCTATGGAACAAACCCTATCAAAGACATCTGTACACCTCGTTTACGTATGACACTTTGCTTTAGATACCTTTCCAGAGCATCAGGAACCGAATGAACATGAACAAGAGATAAACAGAGAGGAAGTAGCTGAAATAGTTGAGGACACGTGTTTCACCCAAAGAGAATTGTTGGTAAGTTTTTGGCAATTGCAGGTTGTTGTTTGAGTTGGGGCTTGCAGGATTGCTGCTTTTTTATGGTATAACCTCCGATATGTTAAGTGATATCTAAACAGCAGTAGCTAAACTAAATAGTGTTTGGCTTGAAGATCTTCTTCTTCTTCTTCTTATGAAGAAAAATCTGGTCTCGCTTTGGATGGATCCCCAAGCGAGACCAGCCATGCTCAAAGATGTTATCCAATAATTTTTCTCGGGGGTCTGCCCTTGGGTCTCACGCCTGTTGGTTTTGCCTGTAAAGTCTGTCCAGCGATCCTTTCCTGAGACATCTACCTACAAGCCCATAGTATCTCTCAATTCAGAGAAGTAGACGTTCTATCTGGAATGACTCTCTCATCACATAGCTAAGCACTCAATCGAGAAATCTTACTCCAAGTACCCTTCGGGTTCATCCAATTTCGGCCGCGATCGTATTCTTTCGGTCATTATGCAAGATTCATGAGAATAAGTAAGGGTTAGCAGGAATACCGAATTGAAGATAGCGAGTTTGGCTTTTATGCCTATCTCCCTTCTTCTGATTACTGAATACTAAAGCTGGCGCATTACTGCACTAGCTCCTGCCAATATATGTCATCAGTAACCCTGCAAAAAGCTTGGCTTCCCGTAGCAGCGTGAAATACGAATGCATAAATGGTTAACTACTCATTTCCCAGCAATCTGCAACATATTACATACATACATACATACATACATACATACATACATACATACATACATACATACATACATACATACATACATACATACATACATTGGAGCTACGGGTTATATACCAACCCGCTTGGACCAATGTATAACTGAACTTGGATTGGCGGACAAAGAACGCAGCTCCCTAATTCATAGTCTACAAATGGCTGCGATAGCTGGCACCTTCAAAATTTGCAAAACATTCTTGCGATTCAAGGGATGACAATTTCTTTTCTTTTACAGTCTTGCCACCAGGAAGGTGGCCGGTCAAAAAATATACTCGAAATTAAGAGAAAGAGATAACATACACACACATACATACAGATATACACACATACATATACAGACACTTACATACATACATACATACATACACATACATAGATACATACGTACACACATACATACGTATACAGACACTTACATACATACACATTGGTCCAGATTTGAAATCATATAAGTTCATATGCCTAAATATAAAAGCACGCATACAAACAAGTAAATACACACTTCCAGAGGCTTATAAAAATACTGGTCAACAATGGTACGCTGTCTTAGATGAATAGAGGCACAAAAACACCGGCATGTATGCGTACATGTGCATACATCTAGTATAAATACTTACATACATACATACATACATACATACATACATACATACATACATACATACATACATACATACATACGTATATAACCACATGCATACATACATAGTTATACAGACACATGCATACATACATATATACGTACTTACATACATAGTTATACAGACACATGCATATATACATACATAGTTATACAGACACATGCATATATACATACATAGTTATATAGACACATACATAGTTATACAGATACATGCATACATACATAGTTATACAGACACATGCATACATAGTTATACAGACACATGCATACGTACATAAAAACCTAAACACATGCGAACATAGAAACAGAGAGAGAGAAAGAAAGAGTGAGAGAGAGAGAGAGAGAGAGAGAAAAAGTAAGAGTGGGAGAGAGAGAGTGAGAGAGTGAGAGAGAGAGAGACAGAGACATAGAGAGAGAGAGAGAGAGAGAGAGAGAGAGAGAGAGAGAGAGAGAGAGAGAGAGAGAGATGTAGACATACACAAATATACACACATCTAGATAAAAACAATTTAAAAAGAACCAGATGGAAAACTTAGGGCGAGGATGGAAGAGGGACCAGTGACACTGGGGGGGAAAGAAAAATTAACAAATAACAAAATACAAAAGAAAATACACACAAGAAGAAAATAAAACAATAAGAAGGACAACAACAACAACAACAACGATGACGACAATAAAAACAATAACTAAGACAACAAAAATGGCTACTAAATATGAACTTCCCTTTACTTCTCACTAAGCACGCCCCAATAGCCGGCCAACACCAACCCACCCCATGACATCGCACCGTTAACTCGTCTCTCGGAACGTTGTCTGTTTAGATTTCTCTTATAATCTGTTGCAGATTGCTGGGAAATGGATAGTTAACCATTTTTACATTCGTACATCACGCTGCTAAGGGAAGCCAAGCTTTTTGCAGGGTTACTGATGACATATATACATATATATATATATATATATATATATATATATATATATATATATATATATATATGTATGTATATATATATATATATATGTGTGTGTGTGTGTGTTTGTATGTATGTATATATATATGTATATATATATATGTATATATATATATGTATATATATGTATATATATATATATATATATATGTGTATGTATATATATATGCTACAATATTTTCTATACCTTTCATTTATATATATATATATATATATATATATATATATATATATATATATATATATATATATATATATAGGTGTGTATATATATATATATATATATATAAATATATATATATATATATATATATATATAGGTGTGTGTATGTAAGTGTCTGTGTCTGGGTGTTAGTGTGCTTGTGTTTGTGTGTGTTTGTATATATATATATATATATATATATATATATATATATATATATATATACACACACACACCACACACACACACACATATAAGTAGTAAATGTATAATCCTGCTAAGCCATTTGGATCAACAGAAGCAAGAGTCCACTAACTCAACTTAGTAGAATTAGAGCAGTATACAGCATCGCTGTCTTACCGTCTCAAACTGACGCACATACATATCTTTATATATTTATATATACATATATTTATATACCTACGATCGTATGTATATAAACGAAGTATATATAAATATACATATAACGTGGATAGAAGACGGATGTGACATAGGCGTAAAACTATACAGGACTCGATAAATAATAGCAGAGTGGTATATATATATATTTATTTGAATACCAACCATGTAATCAGCTATAAATATATATATGCATACCCAGATAAATATACATTCGCATGCATTCCCAAAACATTTACACACAGATAGACATGCACACACATACACGTAAATATATGAACTGGACTCCACCTGGTGGTAAACGTAGGCGGGGTGGGCCAAAGATCACCAGGCGCCGAACGTTCCGGAAGGATCTGATAACAGCCAACATCACCTGGCACGGTCTCGAAAAAGTTGCCGTTGATCGTGACCGTTGGTTAGTACTTACTGCTCGATGCGCCGAACGGCGCGGAAGAATCTAAGACTAAGACTGAGACTAAGATATATATATATATATATATATATATATATATATATATATATATATATATATATATATATATATATATATATATATATATATATATATATATATATATTATATATATATATTTATATTTACGTGCTGAGGATCCGCTAAGGTGAAACAATTTTTCTCGGTATGGTGAACTACCTATTGTGTAACCACTTCTACCTAACTCGTCCCATGGACTGAGTGCTCTACCACTACGGATATTACGTTCCGGCGTGCTACCTCTCTCTCTCTCTCTCTCTCTATATATATATATATATATAATCACATATATTTTTATTGTTTGACCCGAATTACTTGGTCGTTTATTTTGGCAGTGCGGATGATTTGTTTAACCACCATCTCAGTGTGTTTGGCCCTTAACGTATGTTGTAGCTCTGATTCATATGAATCATCGAGCGCTTGCCACACATCTCGGAAGTTGATTTTCGTTAATTCCTGAGTTGAAATACGATTCTCGCTAATTTATATTTATATATATAGATATATATTTATTAAAATAACATATTAAAGTTTAAGCAAAGAATCGCTGCTTTCACCCTTAACGAGATCGTCTGAAACTAACAAAGTCAATCTGTAAACGCAGAAGTGGATATATATATGTATGTGTGTATGTAGTATATATATATATATATATATATATATATATATATATATATGTATGTGTGTATGTATATATATATATATATATATATATATATATATATATATATATATATATATATGTACATGTGTATATACATATTTACACACTTTTGGATGGCCGTTGACTCTTATGAGTTCTTCCGCCCTTTGTCAGGTTTTGTATTTTGTCCTGCAGGGTGTCCAAGTAAACATGGTGGGGTTGCCAGTTTAGTCGCCGACGACCAGACCATGCGACAGGTTGTACTGGGTTACATGCTACCAGTAGCACTCAAGAGTGACCCGACATATATATATGTATATGTGTATATACATTGGTGCATGTGTTTGTATATGCGCGGGGACATAGAAATAGTCGGGCTGGACACCCGA
>OZ024745.1:128216400-128231400 GCA_964016885.1 Eledone cirrhosa
TCAATATATATATCTTGATTGGTTGCCTCGCACATTTCTATGTGGATATCCTCCTGTTGTTTCTTTTTGCTTTCGGTTCATTCTCTTTGATTATATATTGGCGAGAAAAACAAAATCAACCATTCACCATATAGCCCGTCTCTGCTTATATATATATATATATATATATATATATATATATATATATATATATATATATATATATATATATATATATGTGTATATATACATATACATCGATATATATATATATGTATGTTTATATATATATATATATATATATGTATATATATATGTAAATATATATATGTATATATATGTATATATATATGTATATATATATGTATATATATATATATATACATAGAGGGAGAGAGAGAGAGAGAGAGAGAGAGAGAGATCAAATGCGAACGTTTGCCAAACGGCAACAATAGCTCCAAAGGAAAAAAAAAATGAAGTATAACATTTCTATAAAGGAGTTATCGGTGGTGTCTAATATAATAGAGAGGTGATCGAAGTTTTTAGAATGACGGACGAAACAATTAGCAATGTTAAAAAGAAAGAGAAAGAGATAAGAGGAGAAAGAGAGAGATTTGTAATATATATATAGAGAGAGAAAACAAAGAGATAAAGGTGGAACCGGAAGTGTGGAAATATAGAACGTACACACTAATCTATTTCTCATCGTTTATTCGTTTTTGCTTCCTTTTACGGATTTCATTTATTGGACTGTGGCCATGCTAGAACAAGGCGCTCTAAATCACCCCCGCTACTTATTTCAATCTAGTACTGTGTTTTATCTTCGTCACTTTGAGGAATGAACAAGAGTTTTTGTTGTTCTCTGTCATGAAGTGGCGTAAATGGACGTACTATAGAGTAGAATACAGAAATCCACACGCACACACATACACATATACACAGTCACACACACGCATACACACACAACACACACATATATATATATATATATAAATTCTTTAATAAACTGGGAGCTGTGTGCACGCGTGTATTTGCGTGTGTGTGTCCATGCGTTTGTGTTTGTGTGTGTGTGTGTTTGTGTGTGTGTGTCCATGCGTTTGTGTGTGTGTGTGTGTCCATGCGTTTGTGTGTTTGTGTGTGTGTGTGTGTGCATGCGTTTGTGTGTGTGTGTGTGCGCGCGTGTGGCGTATAAACACACTACAGTAATTACAAAAGTATGAGAACACAAATAAGCATGAAAAAATAACATCAGTTCCAAACCGGAACTAGACTGAACCCCTTTGATATCACAATAGTACTCTCCTGAATATAGATTAATAAGCACAATACCATATTACTGAAATTGACAGAGTAGACACGCTTGGGATCATCTTGGTACCGTTCAATACTAATCCTACTTTGTTTATTTAGCTGCTTCGGATATTTTTCACGAATTACAAGTGGTACTGCTACGTCAGAATGAATATCACTAGTATCAATAATAGTTTTTTAAAAATCTGTTTCAAGCCAGGAAATTCATCATGCCTCTGATTATCCGAATTTCCGTGGCGTGAAGCGACAGAGATTACAAGACTTCCCCTGGACAGGACGCCAGTCTATCGCAGGGTTAAAGTCTGTCTCAAGCCAGGAGGTTCATCAGGTCGATACTTATTCCGGTTTCCGTGGCGTGAAGCGACAGAGATTAGAAGATTCACCCTGGACAGGACCACAGTCCATCGCAATTTTAACCGCCACCAGATATTGCTGGTACTCGTTTACAGCTGAGTATACTGGAGCAATGTGAAATGAAGTGTTTTGCTCCAGAATACAACACACAACCCAGTCCTTGTAATCGTACGCCCAACACCCTTACCACTAGGCCACGTGTCTCACATTAATAATTGTAACTTCATGTTATTAAATGAAGTTGGACAATATAAACACGAAAATAATTTAGTTATAACAATGCAACTGTCCCATTTATGTTGCACTTAATTTGTACTGTGGCGGCGTTCATACGGAGTAGTTCAGCCGGCTCCATCGAAAGAAGCCATGCTGTAAGTTCACTTCAATACAGTTTCTTCGGGTGATTGGTTTCACAAGCGGCATCCAGCCGCAATTATATTCACTTTAAGAGAGTGCAATTCAAATATTTTAACGGTTAAAGCGCTGAGCTCTTGCTTTCACACCCATCCCAATTTGGAAGAGACAGTATCGCGACATGGACGCACGGGAGAGAGTTTAGTCGGGAGAGGTGATAAACACAACTTATTTGAGCCATTTCGTAGGCCAGCAGGAGCTCACCCTCTGCCCAGCTCAGGCATACTGACGCTTGGCAACAGTGATTAACACAACCTATTTGAGTCATTTCGTAGGCCAGTAGAAGGTCATCCTCTGCCCAGCTCAGGCATACTGACCCTTGGCAACAGTAATTAACACATCCTATTTGAGCTATTTTGAAGGCCAGCAAGAGCTTACCCCACTGCCAAGCTCAGGCACACCGAACCTCGGTACATTTATAACACTCACTTCTAATATTGTTTATTATATAACATTATAGGCTGCTTCGTTCATAATATCCTTTTAGAATATTACAAAATACTGACAAATTCCATAAAGTAATGCGAAAAAAATTGATGATGCAAGATATTCTTTTAACACGAACTGATAACTGCCGATGGAAGCTCCAAAATAAAAGCAACTATCTGACTGATTCTATCAAGTAATCAACAACCTTAATGAGGAAAACAGCATAATTTTCCACCAAATATTCCCCAGGAGTTATTCTCTATAATTTGTTTTAATCTAGATTACGTCATTATCCATATTCAACCATGTAAATTGATAATGAATCAGCTACTATCAGTCAAGTGGGACATCAGATTCTCTGCTTTCAAACATGTATTGGAATTTTTATTTCCACCCCCATCTCCATATTTTTCTAACACACACATACATACACACACTCACGCACATATACATACACACAAACACACATACATACACACAAACACACGCATAAACACACACACTCATACACACAAGCACACACACACATATATATACATATATATTTATACTGTATATATGTATATATATATATATATATATATATGTGTGTGTGTGTGTGTGTGTGTGTGTGTGTGTGTGTGTGTGTGTGTGTGTGTGTGTGTGTGTGTGTGTGTGTGTGTGTGTGTGTATTTAACATAAAAATGGCTTCTACAGGACTAGAGCTTTTTCATTCGGGAAAAATCATCAGTAAGCTCTGATGATTTCTCCCGAATTAAACAGTTCTAGTCCTGTAGAAGCCATATACTGTGCTACGTATTGAGTACCTTACTTACTGTGGTTACCCCCGATTGAACCCGGGATAAACCTATATATATGTATATATATATATTTAAAATTTAAAAGGTAAACAGAAATAAAAACACAATCGGTACAGTATATGGAAGGAATATATTAGGTTAACGCTTGAAAAAGCAGGAAGAGGGTCTTAATGTTTCGGACGCTAGTCCTTCGTCAAAAGAAAGAATGAGAAATCAGATAGATTGAAGGGATGAGCTGGATGCAATTGGAAAAAATCATATATATATTATATACGTACATATGTACGTATATACATACATGCATACATAAATTAATAAATAAATACATACATACATGCATACATACATATATATGTGTGTGTGTGTAAGTTACGTGTGTATTCGAGTCCCGTCATTTTGATTGTACTCGGAATTGATCGATATTTAATCAATTGAAATATGCCAATAAAGTATGTACTTATGCAACAACACTGACTTTACTTACCTTATTTCTCTCTCTCTCTCTCTCTCTCTCTCTCTCTCTCTCTCTCTCTTTATATATATATACATATATATATATAATTCAGCCACACTGTATCGACCCCATAAGGATGAAAGGCAAAATTTACCTTGGCGGGATTTGAACTTAGACCGTAAAGGGCCGTAACTCTATGCTACAAAGCATGGTGTCTGACTCTCTTCCAATAGTGCCAATCTACCCCAATAACAACTGAAAAATATTATTTATCTTGGATGCCTGTCGTACGTATTATACAGCCATATAGAGGAAGAAAATGGTAAATCCTAGTTTAAAGTGATGCCTTTGGTAGATTAAACGATATCATGAAAATATTCCACAATAGATGAAGTGCAGAATGTTTGACAAATGTATCATGCCGCCATTGACGTATGGAGCAGAAACATGGTCGCTGTCTAACAAACATGGAAGAGAAGCTTAGAAAAACAAAATAAAATATGGAACGCTGCGTGTTCGGGATCACTTAAACAGACATGAGAACTTACTAATGGATAGAAGAGACAGAATACTTACAAGACATCATAAAATATGTTAAGAAGAAAAAATAGTAGTCGGCAGGATTGTGATATTAAGAAATGAATACAGATAGACGATACTTTGCAGAATACGTAATGGCGGTGAATTGGCAGTATCGGTACAGGGGGGGGGGGGGGGCATGCTTTCCAGCATAGTTACGTCCCTTTACAGTCTGAGTTCAATTCCCGTCGAGGTTAACTTTGCCTTTCATCCTTACGGGGGTCGATAAAATAAAGTACCAGTAATGTACTGGGTATTTGCTGGCCTTGTCCCTAAAAGTAGAAACAATTATTTATTCAAAGTAATCCAACTTATTTTACAAAAGTAGAAACAACTGTGTAGAATACGTAGACCGAAGGGGAAAGATTGACATAGTCGGGGAAAAGAGGGGACATCCTGGAAGTATGAGGTAGATAGGTTTACAGACGCTAAAGGCAGGAAAACGGCACAGAACAGGAAACATTGACACCGTCTTCAGAAGGTCTTTACCTTATAAAATGATAATTATTATACCTTCTAACAAGCTGTTTCCGGCGATATTTTCAATTCATAGTCATTGTGTATTTCTGATTCATATTTATATATATATATATGTGTGTATGTGTGTGTGTGTGTGTGTGTGTGTGTGTGTGTGTGTGTGTGTGTATAACGCTACATATATATATATATACATACGGACACACATACGCTCACACACACTCACGCACACACACTCACGCCCGGCGATATTTTCAATTCATAGTCATTGTGTATTTCTGATTCATATTTATATATATATATATGTGTGTATGTGTGTGTGTGTGTGTGTGTGTGTGTGTGTGTGTGTGTGTGTGTGTGTGTGTGTATAACGCTACATATATATATATATATACATACGGACACACATACGCTCACACACACTCACGCACACACACTCACGCGCACACACACAAACACATCACACACACACACACATATATATATATATATATATATATATATATATATATATATATATATATGGGAAAATGTTTGACACCGACGGCAGAGCTCGAGCCGTTTCGACGGCTATTTCTGGACGCAGAAATAGCCAGCAATAACCCAGTACATTACTGGTACTTTATTTTATCGACCCCGTAAGGATGAAAGGCGAAGTTATAGTCCAGAAATAGCCGTCGAAACCGCTTGATCTCTGCCGTCGGGGTCTTGAATATTTTCCTATTGCCCACTCTACTACTCTAAGTAGTTGCATCTGGTTGCTTACCACTGGTGTGGGTTGCTTAAAGCGTGCGTAAGCGGTAGGCCGTTTGAGTACTCGATGCTCTTACAGAGCAGAGTATGATATCACATAAGAAACGGAGAATCAGTGGTGCGACGAATAACATTTATTAGACATATTACAATCGTTCCACTTGGAAACTCAGCTTCGTAGAATCGTGACGCATCTGAGGACCTTGCGATTTCAGAGTCAGGTTCGATCATTACATCGATTGTGCCTCAAGCTGGTCGCCAGAGAAACGATTGTTATATGTCTAATAAATTGCATTCGTCACACAATGATTCTCTGTTACTTATGTGATATATATATATATATATATTTATATATAAACCTATTTATATATGTGTATATACATAGTTATAATTTCATATACGTATTTTTCTGAATAAGCAAAAAGTTACACACGTGGGCACCATTAGGAGTAAACATTTATTGTATGTATACATCTCTCTCACACTCTTTCTCTCTCTCTCTCTCTCTCTCGCTCCCTCTCTCTCTCTCTCTCTCTCTAATTCTCTCTCTCTCTCTCCCTCTCTCTCTGTCTCTCGCTGCCTCTCTCTCTCATTCTCCATCTCTCTCTCTGTCTCTCTCTGTCTCTCTCTGTCTCTCTCTCTTTCATTCTCTCTCTCTCTATCTATCTATCTATCTCTCTCTCTCTCTCTCTCTCTCTATGCCTCTCTCTCTCATTCTCTCTCTCTCTCTCTCTCCCTCTCACTCTTTATATATATATATATATATATATATATATAGTTAAATCTTAGACAGGAACAAAAACAGAGAGGCAGTACAAATATGAGTTTATTAGGTTCACGCTTTTGAGAGTGGGACACACACACACACACACACACACACACACACACACACACACACACACACACACACACACACACACACATATATATATATATATATATATATATATACACATATATACAAATATGTATATATATTTATATGCATATATATGTATATACATACATATATATATATATAAACACACATATATATATATATATATATATATAAACACATATACATATATATGTATGTGTGTGAACCTGTGTAATTTTATACGGTTGTGTGTTAGCGCACACATTGATAACCACATACAATGTGAGCACGCATGTATATATATATATATATATATATATGTATACACAGCTTTTGTTTTAGTGCAATGTAATTGACAACCTGGGAATACATAAACGACCAAACTTTCCACTGTCGACTGAATCTATGGTCTCCAGTGATGTCGGGTCGACGAGTGAAGTTCAGGGAATCTCCAGAGACACACAAGCTATATAAACATATATAGCCAGAGACACATAAAGACATTAACACAAAAACATACGTTCGCATGCACAGATATTGTATTTAATACAAGATGCTGTTCTAGTTTCATTATTTGTTGTTTTTTTTAAATATATTTGTATTTGTTCTTTGCAGTTTGTTCGGGCCAATAAAGGGCTTAAAACTACCATTAATGTTTCTAGGCTGTCATCAATCGACTATTTGTAATCAGTAGAATCTTATCAATACGCTGACGAGTATGCGTATATGTGCGTGCGTGTTAGTATGTGTATATGTGCGTGCGTGTTAGTATGTGTATATGCATACATTTATATGTATGAGTATATAAATATAAACGTGTAAACACAGCAGATAAACTTACAAAAATACACACTCACAGACATACAAACACACACATACACACACAAACATTCACATAAATACACACATACATTTACACAAACACACTGTACACATACACCCACACACAGCATAGTTTTTGTCACCATCCCCTTCCTTCCTTTTACACACACATACATTCATGCAGGCAGCACAAGTAACGAGAGAGGAGTAGTATGAAGTAGACAAGCTACTCCTCTCTCTTTACGCGTTGTGACAGAATCGCAGAAATTTATACATAGATACCACAACACGATGCTAAATCAACCAATCAGAAAACTTACACTGATCACAAAGAAACATAATCACTTGACTAACGTTGTACGAATGTAAGGGGCCATCTTTAAATTCGGTGTACCTGCTACAGTAGCAACATACAACAATACCAATCCACCGTCAATACGAAACTGAAGTTTTAAAAACTGTAAGAAATTGATACAAAAATACTTAAAACCCAACTTCATAAATTGATAAAAATAGAGCACATTTGCATATGTCATGCTCGTGGTTGCTACTAGTTACATTACAATTTGTTATGAGTTCGAATCACTGGTTGTTTTGGAGTAGCTCAAGCTAAGTGTTGACATCTATATTAAGCAGGGACAAACATACCCTAGAAAGTGTCGGAGTGCGTAATAACACATCTTTGGGAGTGGTGGTCACTTAGTTCTTGTCTATGAGATGGAAAAATTCATATTCAAAACACTTCTTCTTCTTCTTCTTCTTCTTCTTCTTCTTCTTCTTCTTCTTCTTCTTCTTCTTCTTCTTCTTCTTCTGCTTCCTGCGAGGGCCGTGGGTGCACAGTCATCAGGCAAGCAGGTCCTGTCAGCAGTAACTGTCTCCCACTGATCTGGTTAGATCCCCAAGCGAGACCAGTCAAGTTCATGGATGTTATCCAATCCTCTTGCTGTCTAGAGATTTTTTTTTTCCTGGGACATTCTAACCACATGCCCATAGTATCGGAGCTGTGATCTCAAAATTCGGAAATGCAGCTGCTCTACCTGGAGTGACTCACTCTGTCGAGTAACGTCACTCCGAAACCCTTCGCAGGAACCCCATTTCGGCCAATTATATTTGTCATAGTATTCAAAACCCTAATCTTGAAAATCTAGAATATATATAACGAATTTACCACCATGTCCTAGAAATGCTATTTCTGGCGGGTAAAACCTCTGACTAGAAAACAAATTGGTTTGCTCTTATACATAGTAAAATATATGTTTGTATGTACGTATATAAGTATGTATGTATTATGTATGTTTGTATGTATGTATGTATGTATATATGCATACATGCATGCTGGCATGCACGCATCTATGTATGTATGTATGTATAATCATGTACAGCGTGCGACTCAGTCCTGATGATATCTATAACATATTTTGACACTTGTGGACACATATAATTTTACATATTTTATCAAATAAACAATTACTCATATTGCTTTTAAAAAATTATAGTCCATAGCTAGATATATATATAGGTTCATTCTGTGACACACTGACATACACACAAACACACACCTACACGCATACAGCAAACATACAGTGATATTCACATGTAAAAGCATACATTCCCCCATCAGATACAGAGTTACTTAATTATTTCCTCGTGCGGGTGAGTACATGTGAGGGAAAACGAAATATTGTTTGGCGACTAATAACTCTGCATGTAATGTGCATATGTTTATGTATGCATGTACACACACACACACACACATACACACACACACATATATATATATAAATATATATGTGTGCATGCTTCTCCCACCTCTCTCTCTTTTTATATTTATATATATATATATTATATATAGAGAGAGAAAAAATAGTTTCTACAGGACTAGAACTGTTTCATTCGAAGGAAATCATGAGGACAGCCCTGCTTTCTATATTAAATATTGTATATACTCTACTCTGTATTGAGTACCTTACTTACTGTGGCTACCCCTCGATTGAACCCGAGATACACACACACACACACACACACACACACACACATATATATATATATATAAATATCTTTTCCTTTGAGCACATAATTTACAGGGAATAACGCGAGTCTATGGCTCCGTTAATTTATCTTGATATATATATATATATGTATATATATGTATATATATATATATGTATATATATATATATATATATATATGTATATATATATATATATATATATATGTATATATATATGTATATATATATATATATATATATATATTAATATTTAAGGAAATACAACATATTAGGCTTCCTGTCATTTCACTTTATATTATATTATTCAAATCCCGCCGGGGTCGATAAAATAAAGTACCAGTAATACACTGGATAATTGCTGGCCTTGTGCCAAAAGTAGAAACATTTATATTATATATATATATGTGTGTGTGTGTGTGTGTGTATAGCTATGTATAAATATGTGTTAGTGCCTGTGGCTGTGTATGTGTGTGTGTGTATAAGTGTGCGTGTGTCTGTGTCTCTTCTAGATATATCTATCTTCAGATCCCAGTATTTACGAATATATATTTACTTATACTCATGTCACGCTTTGATATTGCGTAGATTCAGATCTCCGATCGTATTCTTCCGTTCATTACCCAAGATTCACGGCCATGAGGAAAGCTTGGAAGGAATACCACAGTGAAAACAGCGAGTTTGGCTTATAAACATCCATCCTTTCTTCTGATGATTGAATCCGAAACTGGTGCACTATTGCACCATCTCCAGCACTTCCATCACCCCATCCCGGGATACTTGAACTTTTCCAACTCTAGGTTAATTTCAATAGAATTATAACTTTTTAATCGTTGGTTATTTTCTTTAAATTAATTTTAATCTTAATTCCTTTCGATATTTATACGCCTTCCTTTTATAATTTAGATTGATAGTTATTTCGTTTAAATGTCTTATATTTATTTCCTTTATGCAAGTCTATTTAATAATTTATTTCAACTCTTATCAGAATATTTAAGGATATTTTTAGTCAGTAATTTTATAATTAAACATGTATTGTTTAATAATTTATCTAGGTTAATTTAAGTAATTTTTAACTTTATTAAGAATTCTAATTGTAATTGTTATGTGTATTCGGTTTTACTTCCTTTTACTCCTTTTGTGTTTTTCTTGATTTGACTTTGGTGTATACGTCTAATGGCTTTAATAAATATATTAAGTTCACGCTGATGAAGTAGGTTCTGGGGAGGAACGGTGATTGCATGGATTTGGGTTCGTTGGGGAGTATAGAGTTTTAGCTTTTTAGGTTAAATTAACCAGTAAATCTGGGGTTTGGGTCTGGTTAGTTTAGATTATTAAGCAATGGTGTCGTAGTCCCCACAAATATTAAGTGTATCTGATTTAGGCACAAGACCAACAAGGGAAAGTCGATTAAATCGACCCCAGTGCATTCCTGGGACTTTATTTTATATACCCCGTAAGGATGAAAAGCAAAGCTAACCCCCAGCGGGATCTGAAATCAGAATGTGAAGTACCGTAACTATATGTGCAAGGCATGTTGTCCGACGCTCTACCGATACTGCCAATTCACTGCCCTAAAATAATTATTAGCATTGTTTATTATCATTATACAGAAAATTTACGTCATATAGTTACGGCCCTTTACGTTCCGAATTCACATCCCTTCTAAACTTAGCGTGTTTTCATTTAATGAGAAGAATCCAAATATTCCACGACAGTGGAAGAATCCTTCCCTAAGGGGAGGAAGGTGGGTGCAGAAGGAACGTCGTAACATTGTATATACTGCATGTCATTATTTTCATATGGATTGGCAGTGTTGGTAGAGTATCAGACACCAGGCTTTGCAGCATAGTGTTATGTCCCTTTACGTTCTGATTCAAATCCCGCCGAGGTTAACTTTGCTTTTCATCCTTACGGGGTCGATAAAATAAAGTACCAGTAATACACTGAGATAATTGCTGACCTTGTGCCAAAAGTAGAAACAATTATTTTCATAGATTAAGGACGGTGGATTGGCAGAATCGGTAGAGCGTCTGACACCATACTTCGCATCATAGAGTTAGGACCATTTACGTTCTGAGTTCAAATCCCGTCGAGGTTAGCTTTGCCTTTCATCCTTACGAGGTCGATAACATATAGTACCAGTAATGCACTGGGCTCGATTTAATCAACTTTCCCCTTCCCCCCCCCCTCCAATAAAAAAGTGCTGACCTTGTGTCTATATAAGAAACCATTATTTTCATACATTAAGGGCGGTAGAACGTCAGACACCATGCTTTGCAGCATAGAGTTATGGCCCTTTACGGTATGAGTTCAAATCCCGCCGAGGTTAGCTTTGACTTATATTCTTACGAGGTCGATAAAATGAAACACCAGAAATGAACTGTGGTCGATTTAATCGACTTTCCCTTCCTCCAAAATTGCTGGCCTTGTGCCTATAGTAGAAATAATTATTTTCATAGATTGACAGAATCGTTAGAGCGTCGAATAAAATGCGTTGTGATATTTGTTCCAGCTCACTGCGTTCTGTGTTCACATGCCGACGATGTCTAATTTTGCTTTCATCCTTTCGGGGTTTATCAAGAAACCCCTAGCTTAGTGCTGGCAGAGCTATCACTATCTTCAGCAGCCATAGCCTACGTGTTCCGCTAGGCCAAGCGTGAGAGAATGTCTGTGTCTTCTAGCGACACGTAAAATCATTAGCAAAAACATAGTACATGTTATCAAGTCATATTCGAGTGACAGTAATGTCAGTGGTTTCTTCGTAATGAAGTTTTTGTTCTGTTTATTTATTTATTTTTTTTGTTTCTTTTGTTTTTTTTGTCTAGTAGGTTTTTCTTCAGTAACTGCCGTGGCTTCTTCTCTTTTCTTTTTACTCATACGTACAAACTGATACACATATATTGACCAATATATACACATACATGAATATACACATAGTTTAATGCTGATGACGATGCATCTGATGTTGATGTTGATGATGATGATGATGAAGAAGACAACGATAAAAACCTGAATCCCGGAATATCGTTGCTGCCCCATCCTCCTGCACTACTTTACTAGGCATATGCTCATACCAATTCTCTATTTCTTGGTAATGGTATTTACCACATAACAGCCAATGAATGTACGAACAGACTTTATTATGGCGAAGCTTGTATTCTTTTTGCGCAAGGCTCTCACATTCACTTATCAAGTGGTTTATATTTTCCACATTCTTCCCACAGAGCCTGCATTTCTGGGTGTCAGACATTGTGTAGATGTTATACTTCTCTGAATTGGTAAGAAGAGCTTGGACTTTCGCTACAATTATAAGGCTTTCAATGGCGCGTCTCAAATCGACTTCCTTAACCCTCTAGCATTTACATTACTTTATATTTACTATTGCATTTTTAAGGTAAACACTTTATTTCACATAATTATCTCAAATAATTGTTTCTACATATGGCACAAGGCCAGCAAATACCCAGTGCATTACTGGTACTTTATTTTATCGACCCCGTAAGGATGAAAGGCGAAGTTAACCTTGGCGGGATTTGAACTCAGAATGGAAAGGGGCGTAACTCTATGCGTCAAAGCATGGCGACCGACCCTCTACCGATACTGCCAATCCACTGCCCTCAATTATCTCAAATAATATCGAATCTATGAAATTTTGATATTATTTATTTTGAGAAAAATACCTTAACATAAGTATGAGCAGGCGGTTGGGACCATTTGAACAGAAAGAGGTGAGAGAATTCTGACCGGATACGGCCTGTTTAAATGATAAAGGGTTAAGCCCTATCCATGATGTTTTATCCGTGGTATCCTGTGTATTTCTTTCAAATTTCCTATGCATTCTCATTTCCAGAAGATCATCTTTGGCTTTCTTTACAAACCTTTGGTTAAACTCTTCCATACCAAACATTTCACCTGCATTTATACCCATACCTTCTGCTGCATATTGCAACCATTCCTCATCACTGTTTACCAAATATTCTGCAAGCGTTCTACTTCACTCCTTATACAATGATGAAACCTCTACCATTTAGGGTGTAAAGCTCCGTACAATATCATTCTCTCCAACGTTGCTATTTCTTCAGTCCACAATCCATTTTTACGGAGACTGTAAACATGGTACTCTTTGTAGATCGTTTTTTGTTTTAGTTGTTTGAAGTACACAATAATCTCTTCATTCTCTACAACCAAACTCAATACGTTTCCATCAAACTTGGCTTTTTTTTCTTGATATATATCACTTTCTGCTCTCTCTCTCTCTCTCTCTCTCGACCTCTCTCGACCTCTCTCGACCTCTCTCGATTATTCTTGCTCGATCTCTCCCGATCTCTCTCGCTCGCTCGCTCTCGCTCTCTCTCCTTTTCTCTCTCACTCTCTCAATCGCCCCCTCTCTCTCTCTCGATCTCAATCTCGATCTCTCTCGATCCCTCTTAGCCTCCCCCTCTCTCTGAAATTACAGTTCTCATCTCATCACGCTTCCGTATATCCTGGTAATCTCATATCTCTTTGTATATATCATTCATACTTCTATCATATTGTTTGTATGTCAAGTAGGATGTTTTTTTCTATGAGCATCCACTTAATAATTCCATCCAGCATCTCATCATCTGTTTTGCTGTGTTGAACCATATTTCCACATATCAAGCATTGGGAATTACTCTACTTTAATTGCCTTAAACTAATTTTGTGGAATAATTAACTTTTGACCAGATATGCCATTCTAATATATCGAGTGTCCTCTGAAAGTGTCGTTATTTTCTTCCTCGTGTATGTACGTTTGATTACACTTCTCACAATTACGGGATTTATAATTTTTTTTTTTTCTGGCACCAATAATTCCATTCTTTTCAAGAGCACTTCTATCTCAACCGATTCCATTTTCCAATTGACATCAGTAAAACTAAAAGTGTTCTTAGAAATTAGCGATGCATGCTCTGTATCAATTTTACACAATATGCATCTATTCTGAAAACGTACACGGCCATCACAATATCTTATTTCGTTTTATATGCATTCGTGCAGATAAAAACAAATCTGTTGCTGTTTTGTTTTCAGTCAGGTCTTAGCCAAGAGATCTACAATGAAACTGATCTATGATAAAAGCCGTAAGCATTTTTATTGCAAACATAAAATATCTAAAATTAGATTACTCTACTTCATGTCTCCTTGTTTGTAGAGTGTGGGTTTTCGTGGGAGATGATTTGTTACTTTTATCGAGTGGATTGACTACGTAAAAAGATACATATTTGTATTTGAACTGGCATTTTCAAGGAAGATGTGAATCTAGTGGTGCCAATCTGTAATATAAGTAAGATTCTCAGTAAATCCAATAACTATGATATCTAGTTACAGCTAATAGCCAAGTGAAGGATGTGTTCCGTCGAGTAAGCCTGCTCTTGGCATCTTCAATTGGTGAATATACGATATTGTTGGAGAATATACGATTTATTCAGAATCATGCCTCAGTATGATGGCATTTGAAGAGGAATGGGCGTTTTTGATCAAGTGTACTCTCACTACAACTTCTAAAATGAATAATATGTAAGAAGGCTAAACAATACAAAATGGACGACGGTAAGATGGGGGAAACGAAAAAGTCAGTTACGAAAAGTCTTTAATGAAAGCACTTTCTGTGGATTAAATGTTATGAGAAAGCTTTTCATGTAGTAAATATATATTTGTGCACTCGCGTGGGGGCGTGCTATTTCCAAATAAAAGAGAATCCTTGAGTAGTGTGTAGATGCCAATGTATTTTTTATA
>OZ024745.1:128233900-128238900 GCA_964016885.1 Eledone cirrhosa
GAGGGAGAGGGGTGGAAAGAGGGAGAGAGGGTGGAGAGAGGGAGAGAGGGGTGGAAAGAGAGAGAGGGATGGAAAGGGAGAGGAATATTGAGAGAAATATTTACATCAGGATTTAGACATTTTTTTTTTCTTTTGTTTACACTTCATTTTTGCCATATCATTGCTTTGGTAACTACTGATGTTACCACCACCACCGCCACCTCTACCACTAACACCACCACCACTAACACCACCACCACCACCCCACCATACTACCATCATCACCATCATCATCACCACCACCACCACCACTACCATCCTCACCATCATCATCACCACCATCACCATCACCATCATCATCACCACCATCACCATCACCACCACCATCACCATCATCATCACCACCATCACCATCACCATCACCACCACCACCACCACCACCACTACTACTACTACTAATCATGATGACGACGATGATGATGATGATGTTGGTGGTGGTAAGGAGGAGGAGGAGGAGGAGGTTAATGGTAATGATGTTGATGATGATGGTGATTACGATGGTGATGATGATAATGATAGTGATGATGATGATGCTGTATTCTATGTTGTCGTCTCTCAATATAACTGCAATGTAGTAACACTGATGACATCCGCCATTGTCAGCCGAGTTACCTGCATGTCCCATTGATTCCCTCTCAGCAGTGTTACCTCAATATGGTGGTGGTGGTGGTGGAGGTGGCGGTGGTGGTGGTGGTGGTGGTGGTGGTGGTGGCGGTGGCGGCGGTGGTGGGGGTGGTGGTGGTGGTGGTGGCGGTGGCGGTGGTGGTGGTGGTGGTGGTGGTGGTGGTGGTGGTGGTGGTGGTGGTGGTGGCGGTGGCGGTGGTGGTGGTGGTGGTGGTGGTGGTGGTGGTGGTGGTGGTGGTGGTGGTGGTGGTGGTGGTGGTTGTGGTGGTGGTGGTTGTGGTGGTGGTGGTTGTGGTGGTGGTGGTTGTGGTGGTGGTGGCGGTGGCGGTGGTGGTGGTGGTGGTGGTTGTGGTGGTGGTGGTTGTGGTGGTGGTGGTTGTGGTGGTGGTGGTTGTGGTGGTGGTGGCGGTGGCGGTGGTGGTGGTGGTGGTGGTGGTGGTGGTGGTGGTGGTGGTGGTGGTGGTGGTGGTGGTGGCGGTGGCGGTGGTGGTGGTGGTGGTGGTGGTGGTGGTGGTGGTGGTGGTGGTGGTGGTGGTGGTGGTGGTGGTGGTGGTGGTGGTGGTGGTGGTGGTGGCGGTGGCGGTGGTGGTGGTGGTGGTGGTGGTGGTGGTGGTGGTGGTGGTGGTGGTGGTGGTGGTGGTGGTGGTGGTGGCGGTGGCGGTGGTGGTGGTGGTGGTGGTGGTGGTGGTGGTGGTGGTGGTGGTGGTGGTGGTGGTGGTGGTTGTGGTGGTGGTGGTTGTGGTGGTGGTGGTTGTGGTGGTGGTGGTTGTGGTGGTGGTGGCGGTGGCGGTGGTGGTGGTGGTGGTGGTGGTGGTGGTGGTGGTGGTGGTGGTGGTGGTTGTGGTGGTGGTGGTGGTGGTGGTGGTGGTGATGACCACAGTGGTGGCAATGGTGATGGTATTGGTTTTGGTTGATAGTTTCCTGTTGTAGCTGCCCTTGTTATATTTGATGTAATATTCTATTTGTTTGTTATTACTAAGCGTTCAGTTGTAAATGGAAGTGTTTTCGATGTCATTGTTGCTGTTGTTATTGTTGCTGAGCGGCCCTATTCCGCACCTGACTGACCAGACCTGTAATCAAAGGTATCTCAACCCTGACCAAGCAAACACCTATGTGAAACCAACTCAGAACTACATTTTCAAATATGTCCATTCCTGTTATTTGAGTACGATTTGGCTGCTATATCATGTGCATCAAACAACAATATAAAGTTTCCATCATTGAACAGAGTGATGTTTTTTGTGGTAGTGGTGGAAACGGTCAAGTGCGGTACAACATGTTTTGGGTATTTATTGAAAGCTGTTCCGGTTCAGATCTCGACATGTGAAGGCGTCTGATCCAGTAGTTAAGCTGTTGGAGCCACATTCCTAACGCTGTTGGGCGGTGTGTTGTGTTCTTGTGCAAGATGTTTTAATTTACGTTGCTTATCATGATAGGACCACTATGATTACAACACACAAGGAATTTTCTATGAAAAGCAGCCTAATAGAAAGCCAATTAAATCAGAAATGTTGAACTGTAAATTTCATTTTATTTCATTTTTCAAATTCGACTTTGCCTTTGCCCTCGTAATCAATAATTATAACTGACTAAGCAGAAAAACCACCCTTAGGGTGGTTTTTCTGCTAGCATGTGTGATGTGCATATTGACGCAAGTATACATGCATGTAGATATGATACGTCAAATAAAATCGTAATTGACAATATACACAGAAATTGAACGAAGACTGCGTTACACTGTCTTATGTAATCAGTAAAGTAATCCATGATACATTAAAAAAAGACGATATTATATATAAACTGCATTAGGAGAAAATTAGTGACAGAAATATATGAATGTTTATTTAAGCGATCGCTAACCGGAAGTGTTGACATATGAAAATTTTTAAGAAGTGAATCTTAAAATAAGCAACAAAATTATTTATATTTAATGAAGAATAACAAAATTTAGTAGATAAATTATGTAATATTCATTCATTATTTATTCAAAATAATCCAAATTATTTTACAAACGGGATAAAAAAAATATATTCTAGACGCAGTCCCGCACTCCTTACTTTATTATAGTTTAGATATTAAATTTAAGTTTAATATTATTAGGTTATTGTTGACGCTGCAGTTGTTAGAACTATAAATTTCATTTTATTTCATTTTTCAACAACTTTGCCTCACATCTTCTCCATGGTCAATAATTATAACTAATATTGAAGTGAAGTATTAATACTATTAGGTTACTGATGACATAGTTGTTGTTAATGTTTCATTCCAGGTTGGTCCTGCTTGGGGGAAGCTATGACTGAAAGTATTCCAGTCTTGATCAACCAGAGATTTTCCTTTGTGTAGGGAACCCAGGTCCATCTTATCCAATGTTACTTTCTAATCTGCTACTTCTAGCTGATCGAATGAAGGCTTCTTCGGCAATGCTACTAACATTGTTGTTGTTGTTGTTATTGTTGTTGTTTAACCTCAGATCAAACTAGCTTGAGGAAATACTTGAAAGACGTTCTGGCCATGATCCTCCTCATTTTTTTAGGCGCATCTAGAACTACATTAACGTTTGTGTCCTTTTCTTTATTTCAGATTTTGGTTTCTATTTCTAGCAGGTTCGCTGACTACGTAGGGTATCCATGCATTCAGATTGGATTTAGCCCTTGTGGTGCCCGGGGCACTTCAGATTTGATGGGGCGCTCCCCAAATTTACATATCAAGGTTAGCTTGGTGCAAGTATTTGGAATTGAATTATTATAGATACGGGTATAAATTAAAAAAAAATGTAAGCATCCTAAAGCTAAAAAGCCCAGCAGAGAGCACAAATAATTTGCTATGACAGTCGCTGGTGCCCCCCGCACTGCAGGGTGCCCTGGATAATCTCCCCCTTTGTCCCTCATTAAACCCGGCCCTACATGCGTTGCTAGATAACGTTGTTGGTGTTGCTAATAGTTACAATCATTTGTTTAGTCACATGTTAATCCTGATCCAGCAGATACATTTTCTAAACCACTTCAGTCGCCGCGACTATGTCGGGGTTTTAGTGATATATATAGAACTGCATGTTCTAATATCTGTTATATTATGACGGGAGGGATTTTTAGTGGCTATTTCTAACAGTTCAAACAATCATGTAGATGTCCACTCATTGTCTAGTTGTTGGGTATCTGTACTACTTGTTCATGTCGTGGAAAATTACATGTTCAATATTACTGATAATTATGTAGTTGTTATTGTTAATAAAGCTTTGCGGTAGTCGATCTTGTTCATAGTGTTGCTGTTGTTGTTGTTTTTGTTAGCTTTGGTTATTATTGCTAACATTGACAGTGACCTAGTTGTTGCTGTTGTCATTGACAGTGGTGTGATTGTTGTTGTTGTTGTTGCTGTTGTCGTTGTTGCTACTGAGAGTGGTCTAGTTGTTATAGTCATTGAGTGGCGTAGTTGTTGCTGTTGTGTTTGACAGTGGCGTAGTTATTGCTGTTGTGTTTGACAGTGGCGTAGTTGTTGCTGTTGTGTTTGACAGTGACGTAGTTATTGCTGTTGTGTTTGACAGTGGCGTAGTTGTTGCTGTTGTGTTTGACAGTGGCGTAGTTGTTGCTGTTGTGTTTGACAGTGGCGTAGTTATTGCTGTTGTGTTTGACAGTAGCGTAATTGTTGCTGTTGTGTTTAACAGTGACGTAGTTGTTGCTGTTGTGTTTGACAGTGACGTAGTTATTGCTGTTGTGTTTGACAGTAGCGTAATTGTTGCTGTTGTGTTTGACAGTAGCGTAATTGTTGCTGTTGTGTTTGACAGTGGCGTAGTTGTTGCTGTTGTGTTTGACAGTGATGTAGTTATTGCTGTTGTGTTTGACAGTAGCGTAATTGTTGCTGTTGTGTTTGACAGTGGCGTAGTTGTTGCTATTGTGTTTGACAGTGGCGTAGTTATTGCTGTTGTGTTTGACGGTGACGTAATTGTTGCTGTTGTGTTTGACAGTGACGTAGTTATTGCTGCTGTTGTCAATGACAGTGGCGTAGTTGTTACTGCTGTAGTTGTCGTTGCTGTTGTTGTTGTTGATGCCATATTCGCTGTCAGTGTTGTTGTTGTTGTTGTTGCTGCTGCTGGTGCTGCTGTATATTCCTAAGTCAGTTTTGATTGAGCACTCATATAGCAGACAGGAAGTAGGAGAAATGACAGCTGTGACCCAGAGAACCATCTTCCCATATCTTAGCATAGCTGAGGGCGCCCCCACCCAGAACGCTGGAATACAGTGAAGATTTGTATCAGATGCATTGTAAGTAGAGGTATATATTGGGCTCTCTCGCCGTCCCCTCTCTCCTTCTCTCTCTCTCTCTCTCTCTCTCTCTCTGTC
>OZ024745.1:128248900-128291400 GCA_964016885.1 Eledone cirrhosa
ATAGAGACGGTAATACTAGTTCATGGAAGTATATATATATACATACATACATACATACATACACACATGTATGTGTGTGTGTGTGTATGTACGTGCGTGTGTGTGTGTGTGTGTGTGTGTGTGTGTGTGTGTGTGTGTGTGTGTGTGTGTGTGTGTGTGTGTGTGTGTGTGTGTGTGTGTGTGCATGTGTATGATTGTATATGTATATTTAAACACAGAAATGTATATAAACGTATGTTATTTTCATTACATACTCTATTGAAAATTATGAGAATATTGGTGATAGTTATAATTAAGAACTTATTGCTAACACTATTATTTTTATTCTTGAATATATTTACTATGAAGTAGTACATTCTTCAATCGTGTTAATCAAAGATAAACATACTAAGCTTAATATATATGTTAAAGATATATTCATGGTAGAACCATTGCACGCATGCGCTTTCAGAATGTGCAAAACCTAATGAAAAATACTTCATTAACATAGAATGTAACTGCTCTATCGTCAATAATAAATCTATAGTTAGAGGGATGTCAAATAGAATTTCTAAACTGTCAGCAAATGAGGTTGTAATTTAAGCTGAAAGCCGAGTATTATAGAGAGGAATTAACTATGTCAGGTTATAACGATGAAGACTACAATATAGTTTTCGAGCAGGCCCTTCTATCTAAGGCAAATATAGTGCAGTCTCTACTTTATGTCGATTGGCCCGCGACCTGTCCTGTGTGACGTGGGATGGACGCACAAAGATTGCATGTCCCGAGACCCCAAAAAAGCTTTCAGGAGGGAATAAACCTTGACAATTGGAAGGCTATAATCGTAAAATAACGTATATTCCTGAGGAAATTAAAAATCAAGGTCTCCATATCTAATTGTACGTAGGTGTAAGAATGGTGATACTGAATCATATTCACAAAGCCATTGTGTAGGGATTATATCTAAAGCAGAATATTTTCTTAAAGGGAATTCTAGTAGGTGGGTCCATTAAAATGTTGTCACTTTCATTTAAATAATAGAAACAAGACTAAACTAATGAAAATACTAAGTTTAGTTATTAATACTTTAGAACAGGTTCTAAGGTTAGTCGAATGTATGTTAATATTGAATGCAAGGTTTACTTAAATGTTAGTAATAATAAATAACATGTGACTATTAATGATTTCTACTATAGGTACAAGGCCAGTAATTTGGGGAGAGGGGAAAGTCGATTAAGTACATTACTGGTACTTTATTTTATCGACCCCGTAAGGATGAAAGGCAAAGTTGACCTTGGCGGGATTTGAACTTAAACCGTAAAGGGCCGTAACTCTATGCTGCAAAGCATGGTGTCCGACTCTTTACCGATACGGCCAATCTCCCGCCCACATGTGATTATTAATAAAAGAACTAGAAGGGGAAATATATTTAGCATTATTATTCCTTCGAAATCCAAGTGCAGTTTAATGTACTAAAAGCATTTTTCGATATCATCGAAAACCACATTACATTAATGAATATGCAGTGAAAATGTCAAACTTCACTAGCTAGTGATGTTCGAGATTAAGGGTATGGCTTTATACAGAGAATACAAGTGTTTATATCGAATAGTCCATTGCTCAGGTCATTTGGAGACGGGAGAAAAGGTTGGTGTATAAATGTTATGAACATCACCCTGGTCTCGACCAGAACTAAATATTTCTAATCAGACAAGCTTACAAGCCAGCCGCAACGGGGCCTTTGTTGCGATTTATTCAAATATGTTTACAACCCCTGTTCCTAAATGTACATCGTGAACTACCACTGTTCTATGATTTGTTTTGTTTGTTTGTTTTTTTGTCACACCGTACCACAAACATTTCATTAGTATTTATACTTTATACATATGTGTGGGTGTTTGTATAAAGCTGATTAGGAGTCGTTAGAACGCTGGACACACACGCACACACACACACACATACACACACACTCATCATCCCCCATATATAATATGTCAATTCCATCCCGCCCATCCCCTCAATCTATTTTATTTCTCATTCTTTCTTCTGATGAAGGACTAGCGTCCGTAACGTTAAGACCGTCTTCCTGCTATATCAAGCGTTAACCTAATATAACCTTCAATATACTGTACCGATTGTGTTGTTATTTCTGTTTACCTTTTTCACACACACACACACACATATATATATATATATATATATATATATATATATATATATATATATATATATATATATATATGCAGAGAGAGATACAAACGTGAGAGACAGCGATAAAGAGAGAAGGAGATAGAGAGGGGAATATAGAGAGAGCGAGAAAGAGAGATTGCTTGGAGTAAAAATATTCTACATAAAATTCAGCACTAAATAAACATAGCCTGCTATTATAGTCAGCAGAAACAGATACATGTTGTTTTTTTAATCTATAAATCTATATGCCAATTTCAATTTACCTTCCTTTCCAGTTGATCTCAAAGAAGTATGAACCGTATTAATGTTTATCAAGCATTTCTATCAATCTATTTCAATTTCCGCTTTCGTTTTCTTTTTCAATTCTTACCAATCGTAATACATTTAAAGTAATACCAATGAGTTAGTATCGATGAGGTATATTTATTTAGAATCAGTTCTGTACATTAAAGAGGTAAGTGTTTCAGTAAAAACTAAATTGATCCAAATAGAAATAAAAAGACAATATGGTGTATTCTTTTTAGTTAATGAAATATTATAAATTTCCAGCCAGACTTCCTTGCGACTGAATATGAAAAGTGCTGACAATATATGTTTATACAAATACATAAGAATCAGAATAAAAGCAGTTTGAAAATAATTAAACGATTACTGAGCAGTTACTCGATATTTGAGGCAGTAGAGTATGGTGGTCTACCACTGGGTACCGACTCGGTAACAGTTTTAATATAATATATATATATATATAATTGTTTCTACTTTTGGCACAAGGCCAGTAATTACCCAGTACATTACTGGTACTTTATTTCATCGACCCCTTAAGGATGAAAGGCAAAGTTAACCTCGGTGGGATTTGAACTCAGAATGGCACCGCCTTATTGGCAGTACGGGAATTGGCAGTACGGGAATTGGCAGTACGGGAATTGGCAGTACGGGAATTGGCAGTACGGGAATTGGCAGTACGGGAATTGGCAGTACGGGAATTGGCAGTACGGGAATTGGTAGTACGGGAATTGGCAGTACGGGAATTGGCAGTACGGGAATTGGTAGTACGGGAATTGGCAGTACGGGAATTGGCAGTACGGGAATTGGCAGTACGGGAATTGGCAGTACGGGAATTGGTAGTACGGGAATTGGTAGTACGGGAATTGGCAGTAGGGGAATTGGTAGTACGGGAATTGGCAGTACGGGAATTGGCAGTACGGGAATTGAATAATCAAGACCGTAGCAGTATGTCATATATTAAATAATATATTTTGTCTGATGAGGACGTACTGAAAAAAAACAGCACAGTACCTTTGAAATATATATAATAAAGTATATATTTTGATTATGCGAATATTTTTCATTTGTTAACATTTTGAATAATATATATATATATATATATATATATATATATATATATATATATATATATATATATATATATATATATATATATATATATATACTTCGTTATCTGAAAACGTGTGTTGAATTCGATATTGTTATAATTTGGGAGAGTCATGCTGCCAATAAAAACAGACGCATCAGCTGGATTTCACTTCAATTTATTATAAACTTCCAGTTAGTTTAAGAATTGGATGGTTATTTATTTGCTATTTTTTGTTAATAAATAACTATGCAGTTATTAAATTAACCAGCTGGTAGTTTATAATAAATTGAAGTAAGTCACTTAGCCCAGAAGCATTTTGCTATGTCCTGGAATACATTTTTGTATATTCCAGGACATAGCAAAATGCTTCTGGGCTAAGTCACTTACTTCAATTCATTATAAACTACCAGCTGGTTAATTTAATAACTGCATAGTTATTTATTAACAAAAAATAGCAAATAAATAACCATCCAATTCTTAAACTAACTGGAAGTTTATAATAAATTGAAGTGAAATCCAGCTGATGCGTCTGTTTTTATTGGCAGCATGACTCTCCCAAATTATAACAATATCGATTTCAACACACGTTTTCAGATAACGAAGTATATATATATATATATATATATATATATATATATATATATATATATATATATATATATATATATATATATATATATATATATATTATTCAAAATGTTAACAAATGAAAAATATTCGCATAATCAAAATATATACTTTATTATATATATTTCGAAGGTACTGTGCTGTTTTTTTTCAGTACGATCTATAGTATGATAGAATATTAACTGTTAAGTGTTAATTGACACTTAACAGTTAATATTCTACCATACTATTTCATTCTAATACCATTATAAATTTTAAAGGATTGTAAATAAAACGAGTAAATCAGACAAAGTTGTAATTCCTTTTATTAATATACATATATATTTCGTTTCTGAATTTGTTTAGCAAGATTCTTTATCTGAAAACGTGTGTTGAAACCGATATTGTTATACTTTGGGAGGGTCATGTTGCCAATAAGAAACACACGCACCAGTTGTTTCACTTCAATTTATTATAATAAATTTATAAATTTAGGAATTTATAAATTTCTGGTTGGTTGGTTGGTTGGTTCCACAACCAGATGGTTGTTTATATATTGTCAAAGTTCTTTCGTCACACATTCTGTGACCTCTTCAGTGACTGGGGATTCTTTTCTTTGTTTTTTGTGCCTCTCCTTTGTTCTGTCCTACACCATCTTGTTTTTGTGTGTGTGTTGTGTCCTTAGTTTGCTCATGTGTTACATCCGGGTGTCTGTGTGTGTTTATATTCGTTTATTTATTTGTTTATTTACATGTTACTGGTTGGTTGTTTGTTCTATGTGCGTGTGTGTTTTCATATTGTCCTTAATTGTAAGTTGTGATGTTGCTGTTCCACTCATGTTTTCTATTTAATTTTGGTTGGAGTTCATTTATGTCTATTGCCTCTGTGATTTGTCTAAACATTGCGTCTTTTCTGTGTGTAGATTCTATTTTTATTTCTATGTTCTCTAATTTACCCTTATGTTCTATTTTAGCATGTTGGTAGAGTACAGATGATTCTTTACTATCTTGAAGGTCTCGCCAGTGTTCATTTATCCGTTCCCCTATACTACGAGCTGTCTCACCTATGTACACTATATTTTTATCTCTACATTGTCCTCCAGTACATCTTATGCTATACACTACATTTCTAGTTTTACAGTTAATATAGGCGCTTAATATATATATATATATATATACCTATATAATATGGAAAACGAAGAATCAGTGATCCATCGAAACAATTTATTATCGTATTACAATTGTTTCTCCGGCGAATAGCTCGAGGTTCGATCTATCGGTGGATCGAACCTGACTCTGTATTAGCAAGTTCCTCAGATACATCTAGCGACTTCGAAGCAGACAGAAGATTTGCTTCGAAGTCGCTAGACGTATCTGAGGAACTTGCTAATCTAGAGTCAGGTTCGATCCACCGATAGATCGAACCTCGAGCTGTTCGCCGGAGAAACAATTGCAATATGTTATAAATTGTGTTCCGTTGCATCACTGATTCTTCGTTTTCCATATTATTATACTCTGCTCCGAAGGCGCATAGAGTGCTCAACCGGCATACCGCCTATGGACGCATCCAAGCAACCTTACTACAAATATGTATATATATATATATATATATATATATATATATATATATATATATATATATATATATATATATATATATATATATATATATATAAACCAATGACGTTATACGATGTTTCACAGTGTATATGAACTAACAAAGTTACAAAATAGCTTTAGCTTAGTGCATGTAAATCAACAAACTTATAGAATATATTTTTAAATTACTTTAACGTTTTCGAAGCCAAAAATAATATATTATGGAGGAAATACATAAATAATGTAGAAAATATATCTTCGTTAAAAACTAAAACCCTGGCAAGCTTCCCAAACAAAAGTGTTATTTCTATTTTGTTATATTTTCAATTTCTTAACTAACTTTAAACATAACTTGAAATAACAAAGAAATGACAGCTCGACTCGAATTTCCAGGCCCACATACCTCCTAAATGAATACAATATATATGTATTTATCTATGAGATGTATTAAAATAACTTTAGATATACTTTTCCGTTTTCTATTTTATATGTTAGTCGATATACGGTTTTACATTTTTCTTAGTCTTCGTTTTTTTTTTCGGTAGAAGCTGTAAAATTTATTGAAAGAAGCACTTTATACTATTTCTAAAATATATATTGCTCACTTGAAAGAATGTATTTTAGGTAGTCATAAACACCTTGTAATTTCTTACCACGTTCTTCTATGAATATTTCGAAAGTACCACTATTTTTTAGTATTCTCTGACGTACTGGTCACCCGCATTTTGGTCTGCATTGTACCCCTCTCTCCTCTATGAATTAAAAACATTCTTTCCCTTCTTCAACTAAAAACTGCCTCAGAAAATGATAAAACTCTTGCGATGTTTTGCTGCTTCTAAATATCATTTTTTACTAAACTAAAAATCTAGAACACTTTGACGCCTTCAGTTTCGATATATTAAAATATATTGAAAATAAAACAACATAGCTTTAAGAATTGACTTCATATCAATAATCTACTTTTCACAAGAAATTTTGTGCAGATCAACAACAAACAAATCAAATTGACGATTTATGAAATATCCAACTGCCAGCACTGTCTAAACATCCTTTCCCGCCATGTCAACGAGAATTTTACATTAAAAACTTTTACAATTGTGATTGCAATCCTAAAGCAAGAGAAATGTATTTGCAATGCAGAAAAAGTGGATATAATCAAAATTAACTTTTCTTAATCAGAACTTCGCTATTGTATTAGTCAAGTTCGTTTTCTTATCTAGGTTTAAGTTCAAACTGTTGTCACTTTTCGAATTGTTTTTGGTATTTTTATCTTCGTCATCATTATAACAAGTCTGGTGTGATAAATTTATTGAACTCTCACAGCACAATAAATATGCAAGTAATTTCATAGTCATACGACGTCGTTTAACTCCAGAATCTTTCTTTAGTTGCTTAGATTTAACCTCACATCGCATCACCACCCTCGTTACATAGTATGACTCGCGTGACTCTCTCATTGAGTCATATAATACAATAAGCATGCCAAACTTTCTTTTAAATTTGCAACAACAAGAATACTATATACATTGTTAGTCAAGCAATGGATTGTGCTGAAATAATTTCCGTACGTCTTGTGCGGGGGATTTATTAGACGAAAACTATATGGGCGAACAATTTGAAATCAGTGTGAAAGCCTGAGAATTGATTCCTTCAAATAAAAATAACCTGTGTAATATTTGCTTTGCAAGTGCCAGGAAATGCAGTGAATCAGTGATTGGTTTGTTGGAAACCTCTAACCAACGACGTTATTGTTCACCGCTTGCGATATAAAATAAATAAATACGCTTGAGAGAATTTTAACAACTGGAAGATAAAAATAATTACTAAGATAAAATCAATCTAATTCAATTCAGTTTGTTCTAACATGTATTCTAAAATAGAACAAATTACAGTAAGTTGATCAATTTAAATTGTTTAATGGTGGATATCAGCAGTTGGAAATAATTATAAAGATAATGACAAGAATATATGTTTTTAGTTAAAATATAATATACATTAACTTGCGTCAGACACCATGCTTTACATTATAGAGCTATGGACCTTTACGTTCTGAGTTCAAATCCCGCCTAGGTAAACTTTGCCTTTCATCCTTACGGGGTCGATAAAATAAAGTACCAGTAACGTACTGGAATGATTCAATCGACTTCCCCTCTCCAGAAAAATTGTTGGCCTTGTGCCTAAATCAGAAACCATTATTTTGATTGGATTGGAAATATCGGTAGAGTGTTGGACGCTATGCTTTGCAGCATAGTTACGTCCCTTTACGGACTGAGTTCAAATCCCGCCAAGGTTAACTTTGCCTTTCATCCTTACGGGGTCGATAAAATAAAGTACCAGTAATGCGCTGGGTTATTGATGGTCTTGTGCCAAAATTAGAAACAATTATTTTGATTAGTGATCCTGAAATTAGTGTTTGTCCTGTGCCGGATTTTCTACATGAATTACAATAAGTTAAGTACTTCAATTAATATATTTTATTTATTACTAGGATTTATAATATTTATCAATAACCATTGTATTTCATAATAGTAGGATTTACTTTATCCAACTCAATATATAATATATTAAGTGGTAACGCTAAAACAACATTCCATCGGCAACCATTCCAAATTTTAATTGATCAAGGTGAAAAGTAGTTCAGTTGAATATCTAAATGGTTAAATTCTTGAACCAATTCTAATCCATCAGATAGTATATATATATATTTTATATATATATATATATATATATATATATATATATATATATATATATATATATATAATAAATTTAAAAAATTATCGCTCTACATGGCTGAATACAATAAATGTAATTTGAGTTTTTCGAATATTAATGATAATATTCGATTCGTTTGCAATTATGCAAGCACCCTTTTTTTATAGCCATGTCAGTAGAATGAACCCGTCATTCTAGCTCTTGTGTCTGGGTATCACCCTTCATCGGTACAATTCACTGTTCACCTGCCAACTGTCAGAGCTAGTGAAAATATATGATATTTTCTAAAATATACAGTGACTGATCGGTCTGATTTGCAAATTAGCAGACTGGCTGATCAGTCAGATCTGCATATCAGCAGGCAGGCCAGTCAGTTTCCTGTATCAAATACATTGCCTTCAAGAAATCCATTACATTTTGGCGGTAATATACCGGAAATACCAAAACCCAAAAGGATAAATAGTGATATTTTGTGAGATGCTATATCAAAAACCTTAACTGATTCAAATACCTTCTGCCTGTCGATACGCTTAATCTACTCGTTAGGGCTTTATAATACTTGTGATAGGTGATAATTTTTACAAAGAAAGACAATTTGCCTCACCGTTTAGAAATTTCATTAAAATCTTCTTCATTATAGTTTTCATAACCTTTCATATATATGCCAAGCTAATAGACCGATAGATTTCTATCTAAGTAGTTGATAATTTTTGAATTATTGCTTGAGACTGAAGAGAAGTTAATTCTCAGGAAGAAAAATTAAGATTTGATATGAATGATAAAGCATATGTAAATTCATAGGTTAAGATTTTTAAAACATTCTGTCACTTGTACCACTGTACCTCACTTTGTAACTTCGTTGTAACTTTTTATAACGTTAAACCAGAAAATAATATTTTATTTTAACATCATATCAATTCATAAATTAAACTTGAAAATACGATTTTAGAATGTAGTAGTTTGGATTTGAAGTTAAACTTAAAAAATGATTGTTTCTCCAGGTACTGTTTCTTCATTCAGACTTTTTCGCACCATTACATTTCTTTAAGATGGTTAAGATATCCAGTAAGTAAACAAAACCTATTCTGTGAAGTTTTATAGAATCAAACAAACAGTGAATAAAATCTATTCGAACAAAGTGATAAATAAATACACATCTTTAAAGATAAAAACACACACTTTTAAAAGATAATACATTATACACCAGAAACCAAGATGTTTGACACAAAATGTAAGACATATCTTTAGTAGTAGGCTCAGTATAGAATATAAACAAACTAAAGTGGAAACAATTGCTTTGTTGTGGAAAGAGGGATAATCTAACGTTTCAAACGTCCTTAGACTTTAAATCAAACCATTACATGACTGCAAACAAATACAGGTAAAATTCCGTTATAACGAATACCATTATAACGAATTTTTCAATATAACGAAACGTTTTTTTAAATCTCTGTGGTAATAACAAACAAATGCTCGATTAAGAATTTTTCGTTATAACGAATATTTTTATACTCCGTAAATTTCATGATATTGTATATTACACTTTCGTACTGTTTCTGCTCCCTATTTTCCAATACATACAATCATCCGGTTCACCCGATTCTATTATTTACCTCGTTGTGGTAAATAATGGTTTAGTTCTTAATATAGTCATAAAATACAATTCAAAACAAAACAAACATGAAATAATTGTTTTCTCTAAAATATACAATTATCGCTTTAATATCCGAACGATCGCATTCAAATAAGAAACTCGGAGTGAGGACAAATTAAGAGAGAGAGAGGAGTGAGAGATTGAGAGAGAAAGAGATAGAGAGACAGAGAGAGAGAGAGAGAGAGGGGAGGAGGAGAGGAGATTGAGAGAGAGAGAGGAGGAGAGATTGAGAGAGAGGAGGAGGGGAAGATTGAGAGAGAGAGAAAGGAGAGATTGTGAGAGAGAGAGAGAGAGAGAGAGAGAGAGAGAGAGAGAGAGAGAGAGAGAGAGAGAGAGAGAGGACAGAGATTATGAGACAGAGAGAGACGGGGGAGAGAGATTATGAGAGACAAAAAGAGAGAAGTGAGAAAGAAACAGGGCGAGAGAGAGATAAAGAGAGTGAGAGAGATTATGAGAGAAAGAGATCTAATTTATTGTAATTGTGTTTTTTGTTCGCAAGAAAAACGCTTTAATATACAGAATAATAACAATGAATAAAAACAAAAAGATAAGAAATGAATCATTTCATAGGATTTTGGTCAAGTAATAAAATGAGATTAGATAATCATTCTGAAAACATCAACTACGGTGGTCTGGATATATTCTCTGCATGGCTGACAAGCGTACCCTTTAGCAATTGATTTAAGGGGAATTGTTTCTAAGAAGAAGGAAACAGTATGAGCCAAAGAAAATATTCAAGGATGCATTGAAGGAGAACTTTTTAAAAAATTGATTAAAAGAAGCTAAAAAGTCACGCAGTGGGTCGCTCTACTTGTCGTTCAAATATATGGAATATTGTGAAAACCTTGGATCAAAACAGGCTAATACAGATAAATATTGGTTTCTGATTTAGGCATAAGGCCAAAACTTTGGGGGAGGGGAAAGTCGATTAAATCGACCCAAGTGCATTACTGGTACTTTATTTCACCGACCCAGTAAGGATGAAAGCTAAAGCTGACTTCAGCAGGATTTGAACTTAGATAATAAAGGGCCCTAACTCTATGCCATAAAGCATGTTGTCCGACGCTCTACCGATACTGCTTATCAACCGCCCTATACAGATAAATATTAAGAGGGGGAAAAAAAAACAGCCAGTAAGGGAATATAAACTTAATGGAACGTTTTCTACTTATACAGTTTGTAGCAAAATCTGTCCGTCTAAGGTTGGATTTTAATCTCAGATAACAGCACTTAATATGACGCTTCCTACTGACTATAGAACGTACAAACCAGTTCACCTTTATCAATGCGACATATGCCATGAGATCTGCATATCTCAATCAGGTCTGATGAGACATTTCAAATTTGGTCAATTTCTGACACCACGGGAAGTTCAAGCTGCACTGAAACTAATGTACAATTTATGGGGAAGCCTTTTATGCCGACTCGGCATCAAGTACACTGAAGTGGACAAGCTTTATATTGAACAGACAGCAATTGTGTGTATATATATATATATATATATATATATATATATATATATATATATATATATATATATATATGGTGGCTGCCAACTCGTTTTCGAGTACGGCCACTACTTTATATCCATGTAGGAGAACCCTTACCAATGCGCTGAACGAGTGTGACTTTTTAGTCCAGCCAGCGACTTGAAAACTCTGGTACAAACACTACACTTGTGACAATTATTGACACATAGTGCTGGGCCCATGGTACCATGTGACGACAAGTCCAGAGAGATCTCCAGATATAAAGCAATACCTGTGCCGTGAAGCTTTTATAGTGAGCAAAGGCACTGCACAAAGCCAGTCCCACTCTTTTAACCAAGATGATATTTACCAAAAAGAAGAACAAGTCAACATCATTGGATACCATCAGGGTTGCAGGTGTTATATCAGAGTTTTCCTTCTCCTAGAATTCTGCCTTGACAAATGCTAAGGATCATCTCTCCCGGTGATTTTGGATGGCCATTGACTCTTAAGAGCACCTTTGCCCTTTGACATGTTTTGTTTTTAGTCCTGCAGGATGTCCAAAGTCACTCTCCCCACCAAGAAACCTTGGTGAGGTTGACAGTTTACTCGCCAACGACCCGACCATGAGACAGATTCTACTGGGATACATGTTACATGTTACATATATATATATATATACATGTATATATACATACATATATATATATATATATATATATATATATATATATATATATATATATATATATATCATATCATTTAATTTTAATTTGTTTTAAGATTGAACTCTAAATAGGTGTTTACACTGTTTTCACCTTTTATTTGTATACATATACAAGGAGTATTTGCAAAGAAATAAAACGTGATGTTTCAGTAGAAATGAAACTTGGAGCTGTTTTTGTATTAGTTTGTGGTTTCTGAACGCCTAGACGTCAGCAAACACCGAATAATTATGTCAATCTAAAACATCTTCAAACTATAAATCAGAGATCATTTTGAATTCTTCCAATGCGTGTTTCACATGATTTTATTTTGAGCCTGTTCTGGACTTTAGAACTGAAATTTGATCATTCGTTCATTTTTCTTCCGGGTTTCTGTAACACTAAAGATAAGAACGTTTGGTTGAATTAGCCAAATTAAATTGAACCAATTAATCTTCAGTTTATTATTTAACCCTGGATTGGCAGTATCGATAGAGGGTCAGACGTCATGCATTCCAGCTTAGAGTTACGTCCCTTTATGATCTGAGTTCAAATCCCGCCGATGTTAGCTTTGCCTTTCATCCTTACGGGGTCGATAAAATAAAGTACCAGTAATGCACTGGAATAATTGCTGGCCTTGTGTTAAAAGTAGAAACAATTATTAAACCCTGGTTTACTAACGAGCTTTGTGGTGATTTCGCTCTATATTATGTGTGTAAATATGTGATATGATATTATATTGGTTTCTTATATAGGCACAAGGCCAGCAATTTTGGGGGAGGGGCAGTCGATTAAATCGACCCCAGTGCGTGACTGGTACTCTATTTTATCGACCCCATAAGGATGAAAGGCAAAGTTAACCTCGGCAGGATTTGAACTCAGATCATAAAGGGCCGTAACTCTATGCTGCAAAGCATGGCGTCCGACCCTCTACCGATACTGCCAATCCACTGCCTTGACATGATAGAATATTAAGATGAATGTCTCGTGTTGATGTTATATATCGATAAATATTCTTGTGTGCGTATGAGTGTGCATTTGTGTGTGTATGAGTATGTACGTGCTTATGACTATGAGTTTGTGTGTATGTGTAAGAGTTTGTGTGTGTGTGTATATATATACGCGTGTGTGTATGTTTGTATGAGTTTGTGTGTTTGCGCATGTGTGAATGTATGAATGAGTGTGTGTGAGTGATTGCGTTCATAAGTGTGTGTGTGTGTGTGTGTGTGTGTGTGTGTGTGTGACGCTTGCCAAATGTTTCATTGAACGAAAAATTTGTACGGTTATATAATCCTGAGTATTTTATATATCGCAAACACATATCATGCTCTACACATTTCTAACACAATAGATTGTTGAGCCGTTTCATAGGAAAGTCATACATTGTGTGAGAATGAAACGAATCTCTCATATGAACAACTACAATGAAAACTAAATCGGTTAGTATTCTCTTACTACTTCTCCAATTTCCACCATATAATCACTATCACCTCCAAGATCATGTGACAAGCTCCAAATGTATATATTCATAGTAACACTTTTTTTTTTATTGTAGATTCAATCAGAGATAGAACTAGCTGAACGAACCTGTACTATGATTCACCGATGCGTGAACACTGATAAGCTGATAGAGGTGGCCAGCATTGTGTTTTACTTGTGGTGTTTTATATCTAAGGGTGTTATTGTCCTTTGATAGTGGTGGTAATGCTGGCGGTGTTGTTTGTGGCGGTTGATGGTAGAATGTTGTCTTTTGATGTTGGATTATGGTATGATCATATGCTGTTGGCTTATGTGGCGTTGGATTGGTGTGTTATGGGGGTGTTGACGTGTGGTGCGTTGTTTTATGACGTTTTATGGGGATTTTACTTCAGAGTAATAAGTAGTTGCTATACGGTACAGTGCTGTGCTACCTGCTTGTGTGAATATTGTAATGGCATGTTTGTGCTACCTGAAAGCGTGATAGAGTGCTATTGACTTATTGCCTGTTGCTTTAGTGATTTTGTCTTACATTACGTCTGTAAATATGTAGCATGATATTATACAGCAATAGTTTGAATTGTACTGGCTATATCTTATATTCTTAAAAGGTAGAAACACAATTTTTCAGTTTTTGTTGCTTAGTCGAATTAGCTCGAACCTTTTCAATAGAAATGATTGAACTGAAGGCCCCCAAATGCTAGATGATGTTGCTTAAATCAGGCATGTCAAACATGCGGCCCTTTAGAAGCACACCTGCGGCCCGCACAAAGACTTTTACTGCGCGAGCATGTTCTATCTTCGTAATATAAATTTTAAAAAATTAGTTGTAATGTCAGCAATTATTGTCGTGTGTGGCCCTCAGACAATACATATGTGACCCATGTGACCCTCAGACAATACATATGTGACCCTCAGTTTAACATGACTGGCTTAAATGATTGACTGATACATCTAACACCCCAGTAAGCCACGACAGTATTTAAATGCAGGATAAAAATATTCTACTACACACAAGGCATCGGTAGCTTTAATACGTCTGGTTATACGTATGCTGTCTCCTGGCAATATATTGTGAAATTATGATGCGACGGTGTTGCAAAATTTCTGGTTCAATTAATATAGATAACATTTTTTAACGATAAGAAATGTATTTTCTACATACCATTACATAAACCATCTTCCACACTTCTGTCTTTCTTACAATTCCTCAACATCTCTCTCTCTCTCTCTCTCTCTCTCTCTCTCTCTCTCTCTCTTTCATTCTTTCTTTCTTTCTTTCTTTCTTTCTTTCTTTCTTTCTCTATCTTTCGCACTTTCTCCCTTTCTTTTCTCTATTTCTCCCTTTCTCTTTCTGCCTTTCTGTTTCTTTCTTTCTTTCTTTCTTTCTTTCTTTCTTTCTTTCTTTCTTTCTTTCTTTCTTTCTTTCTTTCTTTCTTTCTTTCTTTCTATGTCTCCCTTTTACCTCTCTCTCTCTCACTCTTTCTCTCTTTCTCTCTCTCTCTCTCTCTCTCTCTCTCTCTCTCTCTCTCTCTCTCTCTCTCTCTCTCTTTCATTCTTTCTTTCTTCCTTTCTTTATTTCTTTCTCTATCTTTCGCACTTTCTCCCTTTCTCTTTCTGCCTTTCTCTGTTTCTTTCTTTCTTTCTTTCTTTCTTTCTTTCTTTCTTTCTTTCTTTCTTTCTTTCTTTCTTTCTTTCTTTCTTTCTTTCTCTTTCTTTCTTTCTCTTTCTCTTCCTATGTCTCCATTTTACCTCTCTCTCTCTCTCACTCTTTCTATTTCTCTCTCTCTCTCTCTCACTCTCTCTCTCTCTCTCTTCCATTGTTACTTTCTTTCTCTCACACTTCCAGCGATTCGTTTCTTTACTATATATATATATAGGTAAATGCATGTATGTATACGTACATACATATATGTATACAGACGTACAGTAGTATGTATATATATACATACATGCACACATATATATATATGCACGTATCGGTTTACCGAACATTTATTATAATGCTCGGTTTGTTTGTTTGTAAACAAACAAACAGCCCGAATTACGCCGTACAGTGTTTAGGCACCACGTCACCTTTTTGTTCAACACTGACACAGGAACGGTGTACTAGTTTCAAACTTATTAGCTATCGTCAGCATCGTATACCTTCCTGCCAGATGGTTGAACCTCTGAAAGTATATACTTTCCTTATGCATATTAACGGCTGAGCAGCCTAATTTGCATATCGAGTGAGTTCAGTCGGCCGGGCACACCGAAATCGATAAATGGAATAGAATGAAACGAAATTTCATTTCTCACTCTTAGTACGGCACTTACTTAAATGTAATTACATTTAAGTAAGTGCCGTACTAAGAGTGAGAAATGAAATTTCGTTTCATTCTATTCCATTTATATATATATATATATATATATATATATATATATATATATATATATGGTGGCTGCCAACTCGTTTTCGAGTACGGCCACTACTTTATATCCATGTAGGAGAACCCCTACCGATGCGCTGAATGAGTGTGACTTTTCAGTCCAGCCAGCAACTTAAAAACTCTGGTACAAACACTACACTTGTGACAATTACTGACACATAGTGCTGGGCCCATGGTACCATGTGACGACAAGTGCAGAGAGATCTCCAGATATAAAGCAATGCCTGTGCCGTGAAGCTTTTATAGTGAGCAAAGGCACTGCACAAAGCCAGTCCCACTCTCTTAACCAAGATGATATTTACCAAAAAGAAGAACAAGTCAACATCATTGGATACCATCAGGGTTGCAGGTGTTATATCAGAGTTTTCCTTCTCCTAGAATTCTGCCTTGACAAAGGCTAAGGGGTCATCTCTCCCGGTGATTTTGGACGGCCATTGAGCTCCTTTGGCCTTTGACAGGTTTTGTTTTTAGTCCTGTAGGATGTCCAAAGTCACCCTCCTCACCAAGAAACCTTGGTGGGGTTGCCAGTTTAGTCGCCAACGACTCGACCATGAGACAGGTTGTACTGGGATACATGTTACCAGTAGCACCAACTGGTGACCTGACATAATATATATATATATATATACATATATATACACAAACATATACATATATATATATATATATATATATACATTACATATATATATACATATATATATACATATATATACATAAATTTTGAGTATTTGTTGGTTGTTTAGGGACACCTCAGTATGCAGATTGGAGCACTCGACGAAGTACGCAGGTTGGTTTGTTTACTCCGGAGTAATGTAAAATAATTAAGTGAAATATGTAAAATTTGGCTTCGTTTATTATAAATTATAGATATACATATATATATATATACACATACATATATATATATACATATATATATACACACACGCACATATATATATATGTATATGTATATATATATATATATATATATATATATATATATATATATATATATATATATATATATATATATATATATATATATATATATATACATACATATATAACTACAACATTTGTATGAAGATATAATAATTGTTTCTACATTTGGTACAAGGCCAGCAATTACCTCAGTGTATTACTGGTACTTTATTTTATCGACCCCGTAAGGATGAAAGGCAAAGCTAACCTCGGCGGGATTTGAACTCAGAACGTAAAAGGCCGTAACTCTATGCAGCAAAGCATGTTGTCCGATGTTGTCCGAATAGTAATAATAATGCTTTCTGATTTAGGCACAAGGCCAGCATTTTTAGGGGACAGGGAAACTCCATTAAATCGACCCCAATGCATCACTGCTGCTTTATTTTATCGACCCCGTAAGGATGAAAGGCAAAGTTAACCTCGGCGGGATTTGAAGTCAGACAGTAAAGGGTTGTAACTCTATGCTGCAAAATATGGTATCTGACGCTCTACCAATACTGCCAATCCACCGCATTATATGAAGATATAATAATTCTTTCTACTTTGGCACAAAGCCAGCAACTACCCCAGTGTATTACTGGTACTTTAATTTATCGACCCCGTAAAGATGAAAGGCAAAGTTAACCTCGGCGGGATTTGAAGTCATAGAGTAAAGGGCCGTAACTCTTTGCTGCAAAGCATGGATTGGCAGATTGGTGGATTGGCAGCATTGGTATGCTGCCAATCCAGCACACTATATGAAGATATAAACCAAAGTAACTCGACCATAACAGAACAGCATTATCAGCGAGTAACCGAAGTAACTCGACCATAACAGAACAGCTTTATCAGCGAGTAACCAAAGTAACTCGACCATAACAGAACAGCATTATCAGCGAGTAACCGAAGTAACTCGACCATAACAGAACAGCATTATCAGCGAGTAACCAAAGTAACTCGACCATAACAGAACAGCATTATCAGCGAGTAACCGAAGTAACTCGACCATAACAGAACAGCTTTATCAGCGAGTAACCGAAGTAACTCGACCATAACAGAACAGCATTATCAGCGAGTAACCAAAGTAACTCGACCATAACAGAACAGCTTTATCAGCGAGTAACCAAAGTAACTCGACCATAACAGAACAGCTTTATCAGCGAGTAACCGAAGTAACTCGACCATAACAGAACAGCTTTATCAGCGAGTAACCAAAGTAACTCGACCATAACAGAACAGCTTTATCAGCGAGTAACCGAAGTAACTCGACCATAACAGAACAGCATTATCAGCGAGTAACCGAAGTAACTCGACCATAACAGAACAGCATTATCAGCGAGTAACCGAAGTAACTCGACCATAACAGAACAGCTTTATCAGCGAGTAACCAAAGTAACTCGACCATAACAGAACAGCTTTATCAGCGAGTCTTCTCAGATGTAAAAACATTCAACTTATCAGTAAATTCACATATACATATTGCCAATAAAATGAGCTCATTATAAATGATACTAATTATCATTCAAAATGCATATGGTTATGAATTGTTTATTATCCACATGGAATAAAATGTATTGATACAATCACTTACAAAAATATTCAAAATCGATGACAAATATTCTGCAAATACATGTAATTTGTGATAGCTCAGTTATTTTCATGTTTTATTAATTTATACATCAATCAACTGGTTCGATTTTGCAGCTAATTATTCGCTATCTGATTTATGTATATGTATATGTAAAATATACATATACATTGTATATATATATATATGTGTGTGTGTGTGCGCGCGCGTGTGTGTGTGTGTGCGCGCGTGCGCGCGTGTGTGTGTGTGTGTGTGCGTGTGTGTGTGTATGCATATATGTATATATAGAGACACACACATGCATATGTATATATATATGTATATATAACGAAGGAGGTGTGGTAAGAAACCAGGTCGATCATAACGCACCAGTGTACTCAATACTTAGCGTAGTAGAGTGGGTAATAGGAAAATGATTAGGAAAATGATTAAGACCCCGACGGCAGAGCTCAAGCCGTTTCGACGGCTATTTCTGGACTGAAATAGCCGGATTACTTCTGCCTGACTTCAAATCTCGGTGGCCCCGCGATTCCGCCTCACTAATGCCATGATCTCATCAGACAGCTTCTAATATGTATATACTGTAGTTCACATTTGTTATAAATATCCAAGTATAGGAGCACTCAGTCCATAGGAGGAGTTAAGTATAATTAGTCACGATAGTGACATATACAAGTAAAACAAAGGTGTAAGTATTTCTGTGCGAGGATGTGTGTTTCTCTCTGTCTCTCTCTCTTGCTCTCTTGCTCTCTCTCTCTCTATCTCTCTCTTTCCCTCTCTCTCTCTCTCTCTCTCTCTCTCTCTCTCTGTATGTGTGTCTGTATGCATATGTATTTACTACCATAATCAAATGTATCTGTCGCAGCTTGCTTATATATTTAGTATTGCCCTCTTTATTTCCTTTTAACGGCTTTTTTGTGGCTAAATTGTTATGTACTTGCGTTTACCATACAAAGAGTTTCAATTGGAGTTGATAAAGTACTCATACAACTGTCCAACAGTCATAAACTATACAATTCTAATCTTAAGATTATCATCATAAACTATGGGGCATAATATATGAATATATGACTTATGTATGTCGTAGTCAATAAAAGAAATAACGTGGTTTTCAGCGTGTGCGTGTATATTGGTACGCCCACCCATATATATATATGCGTTTCTATATATATATAGAGAGAGATAAATATACACGGGTGTGTATGATTGTGTATAGAAGATTATATTAATTAAAGAAATTCCAACTTTGTCTGATTTATTCCTTTTATTTACAATCCTTTAAAATTTATAATGGTATTAGAATGAAATAGTATGGTAGAATATTAAATGTTAACTGTTAATTAAACAAGTACTTTCATGCTTTCGCAATCTTCAGGTTCATATTCTGTGGTGGCAGTCAAGTTTGCAATTTTCAACTGTAATGAGATGGGTAAATTGTGTGCCTTATATACAGTAAAAAGTGGCTACAGAATGCTAAATCTTGCAAACTGTATTTCGACCAATCGGTGTGTAGTTTCACTGGATTACTAAAGCTGATTGGTTTAGGCGTCACGGTTGGTTGAGCATATCTAACGACTACTATTTGACCCTATCCAAAGCATCAATTGTTTTGCTATTTTTAGAAATGATGAAAATAGCATTTTCTAGTAATCATCACCATCAACATCACTTTTATTATTATTATTGTTGTTGTTGTTGTTGTTGTTGTTGTTGTTAGTGGTCGTAGTCATAGTTATAGTAGGAGTAATATTATTGTTGTTCATTTAGCTTGGGTTTGAATTTATCAATAAAATTCTTTTCTTTGATTCTTCTCTTGATTTCACAAAGTACTTGTTCAATTAACACTTAACATTTAATATTCTACCATACTATTTCATTCTACTACCATTATAAATTGTAAACATATATATATATATGTAAAATATATATATATATATATATATATATATATATATATATATATATATATATATATATATATATATATATATATATATATATATATATATATATATATATATATATATATATATGCGTATGTATATATATATATATATGCGTATGTATATATATATATATACATACATACGCACACACACACACATATATGCACACATATATATATATATATATATATATATATATATATATATATATATATATATATATATATATCAATGATATTAATAAATGTAAACTATATTTATAAAACAAACTTTGTATTTTATCTGATGAAAGCGTACCAAAGTTTTGGTACCCTTGAAATATATATCATAGAATAAATATGGTTTTATAAATATAGTTTCCATTTATTAATATCATTGACATTATACTCCAAAAAACATGTCGAGTGCTTCGAATCTGATATAAATATATTTGTTGAATTACCAACAAATTAAATATCCCTTCGCTTATATATATATATATATATATATATATATATATATATATATATATATATATATATGTGTGTGTGTGTGTGTGTGTGTGTGTGTGTGTGTGCATATATGTGTGTGTGTGTGCGTATGTATGTATATATATATATATATATATATACATACGCATATATATATATATATATATATATATATATGTGTGTGTGTGTGTGTGTGTGTGTGTGTGTGTGTGTGTGTGTGTGTAGACAAAACTATATATATATATATATATGTAGAGTAGACAAAACTATATAGATATATGTATGTATGTATAAAACGAAAGTTCAGACACGGATTATTATTAAAGCATTATCATTGATTTACAAACGTTTCGCTAGACTAACAGGAATGTAGAGTCCATTCCTTTAAGAATGGCTCATCAGAATCAATGGAACCCAAATAATTTACCTGGCATGTTAAAATATTCACGAGTGGGAAAAAAAGAGAAATGGACTCTTCATATTCGTTGGTCTAGCAAACGTTTTTAAATCTAGTAAATAAATGTATTAATAATAATCCTTGTTGAAAATTTAGTTATACATATATGTATATATATATATATAAAGAAAATTTCGCTCTACATGGCTGAATCTGAATACAATAAATGTAATCTGGGTTTTTCGAATATTAATAATAACATTCGATTCGTTTGCAATTATGCAAACAAACCTCAATTTTATAGCCATGTCAGTCGAATGAACCCTTCATTCTTGCTCTTGTGTTGGCATGTGAACAGAACTGCAGACACTAATGTTTTGGGGTATCAGCCTTCATGCAGTTCTGTTTACATGCCAACGCAAAAGCAAGAATGAAGTGTTCATTCTACTGACATGGCTATAAAATTGAGGCTTGTTTGCATAATTGCAAACGAATCAAATGTTATTATTAATATTCGAAAAACTCAGATTACATTTATATATATATATATATATATATATATATATATATATATATATATATATATATATATATATATATATATATATATATATATATATATATATATATATATTTATATATATATATATGTATATATATATATACGTATACATATGTGTGTGTGTAATATTGAAGTTGTTACTAACATACATTTTAGGGCCAGAGTTTTATGCTTCATAATTTTAGGTCCTAACAAACATTCCATCCCTTCCTAATTATCCAGGGTGGTTTTATTTATTCACATTCTGTTATTATTATTTGAGGACTATACACGTTTAGATGGCCGTCGTTTCAAAGGAATAATAAATGAGACCTCAAATGTAGAAGTAACATTAATTTTGTTGCAGCTAACAAAGACAACTTTAGAATCTGAAAACTAGGTGGCGAAGGATGCTACACATACTAATTATTAATCAGCTCATACCTTGGATTATAAAGTGGTTAATAGATGAAAACATGCAGTACATACCTTTAAAGAGAACAGAAACTGCATTGATTTGAAGAAGTTTTTAAATGGTCTGGATACTGTTCTTCCATATGTACTTAAGAATTTTAATTTGCAGCAACGTGATTTTGGATTCAATTCAATTGCGAGATACCTTTGACATATGTGTTCTCTCATAGACTCAGACCAATCGAGGATTTTTGAGTGAAATTTTGTTGGTGGAAAATATGTAGAAGCCCTTTGGAAGGAAGGTTTATTCTTTGGCTCAAAGACTTAATTCATTAACCTGTTTGGCAATTTAATACTTTCTTGGTTGGCTTCGACGGAGATTCTATTCTGTTGCAAGTTTGTAAGTCAATTCTCCCACCTGAGAATACATTCTCTTCATCCTATCAACTACGAGTCTCTGAAAACGCTCATGGATTCTAAGAATAAATTTCAAAACCGTAAACAGAAGCTTTTGGATTATATTTTTACAGCAATGTATCCATTTATTTTTAGTTGTGAATGAGTTTTATGACTGCTACAATGTCCCTTCGTCATCACATACTATTTATAGTGAACGATATATCTTACTACATAGGTACATGGACTAATAACGATGAATATGAGGCATTGTTTGTGAAGAAATGGCAGTATAGATAGAACGAGGGCAACCAGTACATATTCGTTCAATATTGAAAATGTATGAACTAAATCATTGTGAAATAACGATTTTTTTTTAAAACGAACATATTGACTAATACATTCTCTAAGAAAAAAGAATGGCTACCGTTCGAATGCTTTTGAGAATATATCTACTCAAACAATACCAACATATAGTTATATCGCAACATTAAATGTCAGCATACTGATACAAAAGGGTTATAAATTCCACTGAATATAATCAAACATAAAGAAATGATAATGCATATGGTAGTTCCAAGATAACCATGGGCATCGCTAACTTTGCGTTATAGAAAAACAAAATTTGTTTTACTTTGCAATTAACAGAATGTGTATTACTTTGCAACTAACAGAATGTGTATTACTTTGCAACTAACAGAATGTGTATTACTTTGCAACTAACAGAATGTGTATTACTTTGCAACTAACAGAATTTGTATTACTTTGCAACTAACAGAATGTGTATTACTTTGCAACTAACAGAATTTGTATTACTTTGCAACTAACAGAATATGTATTACTTTGCAACTAACAGAATATGTATTACTTTGCAACTAACAGAATTTGTATTACTTTGCAACTAACAGAATTTGTATTACTTTGCAACTAACAGAATGTGTATTACTTTGCAACTAACAGAATTTGTATTACTTTGCAACTAACAGAATATGTATTACTTTGCAACTAACAGAATTTGTTTTACTTTGCAACTAACAGAATATGTATTACTTTGCAACTAACAGAATGTGTTTTACTTTGCAACTAACAGAATTTGTATTACTTTGCAACTAACAGAATATGTATTACTTTGCAACTAACAGAATGTGTATTACTTTGCAACTAACAGAATTTGTATTACTTTGCAACTAACAGAATATGTATTACTTTGCAACTAACAGAATGTGTTTTACTTTGCAACTAACAGAATATGTATTACTTTGCAACTAACAGAATGTGTTTTACTTTGCAACTAACAGAATGTGTTTTACTTTGCAACTAACAGAATGTGTATTACTTTGCAACTAACAGAATGTGTTTTACTTTGCAACTAACAGAATGTGTTTTACTTTGCAACTAACAGAATGTGTTTTACTTTGCAACTAACAGAATGTGTTTTACTTTGCAACTAACAGAATGTGTTTTACTTTGCAACTAACAGAATGTGTTTTACTTTGCAACTAACAGAATGTGTTTTACTTTGCAACTAACAGAATGTGTATTACTTTGCAACTAACAGAATGTGTATTACTTTGCAACTAACAGAATGTGTTTTACTTTGCAACTAACAGAATGTGTTTTACTTTGCAACTAACAGAATGTGTATTACTTTGCAACTAACAGAATGTGTTTTACTTTGCAACTAACAGAATGTGTTTTACTTTGCAACTAACAGAATATGTTTTACTTTGCAACTAACAGAATGTGTTTTACTTTGCAACTAACAGAATGTGTTTTACTTTGCAACTAACAGAATGTGTATTACTTTGCAACTAACAGAATGTGTATTACTTTGCAACTAACAGAATGTGTTTTACTTTGCAACTAACAGAATGTGTTTTACTTTGCAACTAACAGAATGTGTATTACTTTGCAACTAACAGAATGTGTTTTACTTTGCAACTAACAGAATGTGTTTTACTTTGCAACTAACAGAATGTGTATTACTTTGCAACTAACAGAATGTGTTTTACTTTGCAACTAACAGAATGTGTTTTACTTTGCAACTAACAGAATGTGTATTACTTTGCAACTAACAGAATGTGTTTTACTTTGCAACTAACAGAATGTGTTTTACTTTGCAACTAACAGAATGTGTTTTACTTTGCAACTAACAGAATGTGTTTTACTTTGCAACTAACAGAATGTGTTTTACTTTGCAACTAACAGAATGTGTTTTACTTTGCAACTAACAGAATGTGTTTTACTTTGCAACTAACAGAATGTGTTTTACTTTGCAACTAACAGAATGTGTATTACTTTGCAACTAACAGAATGTGTATTACTTTGCAACTAACAGAATGTGTTTTACTTTGCAACTAACAGAATGTGTTTTACTTTGCAACTAACAGAATGTGTATTACTTTGCAACTAACAGAATGTGTTTTACTTTGCAACTAACAGAATGTGTTTTACTTTGCAACTAACAGAATGTGTTTTACTTTGCAACTAACAGAATGTGTTTTACTTTGCAACTAACAGAATGTGTTTTACTTTGCAACTAACAGAATGTGTTTTACTTTGCAACTAACAGAATTTGTTTTACTTTGCAACTAACAGAATTTGTATTACTTTGCAACTAACAGAATGTGTTACTTTGCAACTAACAGAATGTGTTTTACTTTGCAACTAACAGAATGTGTTTTACTTTGCAACTAACAGAATATGTATTACTTTGCAACTAACAGAATGTGTTTTACTTTGCAACTAACAGAATGTGTTTTACTTTGCAACTAACAGAATGTGTTTTACTTTGCAACTAACAGAATATGTATTACTTTGCAACTAACAGAATATGTATTACTTTGCAACTAACAGAATGTGTTTTACTTTGCAACTAACAGAATATGTATTACTTTGCAACTAACAGAATGTGTTTTACTTTGCAACTAACAGAATATGTATTACTTTGCAACTAACAGAATGTGTTTTACTTTGCAACTAACAGAATATGTATTACTTTGCAACTAACAGAATGTGTTTTACTTTGCAACTAACAGAATATGTATTACTTTGCAACTAACAGAATATGTATTACTTTGCAACTAACAGAATATGTATTACTTTGCAACTAACAGAATATGTATTACTTTGCAACTAACAGAATATGTATTACTTTGCAACTAACAGAATATGTATTACTTTGCAACTAACAGAATGTGTTTTACTTTGCAACTAACAGAATATGTATTACTTTGCAACTAACAGAATGTGTTTTACTTTGCAACTAACAGAATGTGTTTTACTTTGCAACTAACAGAATGTGTTTTACTTTGCAACTAACAGAATGTGTTTTACTTTGCAACTAACAGAATGTGTTTTACTTTGCAACTAACAGAATGTGTTTTACTTTGCAACTAATAGAATGTGTTTTACTTTGCAACTAACAGAATGTGTTTTACTTTGCAACTAACAGAATATGTATTACTTTGCAACTAACAGAATATGTATTACTTTGCAACTAACAGAATGTGTTTTACTTTGCAACTAACAGAATGTGTTTTACTTTGCAACTAACAGAATGTGTTTTACTTTGCAACTAACAGAATATGTATTACTTTGCAACTAACAGAATGTGTTTTACTTTGCAACTAACAGAATATGTATTACTTTGCAACTAACAGAATATGTATTACTTTGCAACTAACAGAATGTGTTTTACTTTGCAACTAACAGAATGTGTTTTACTTTGCAACTAACAGAATATGTATTACTTTGCAACTAACAGAATATGTATTACTTTGCAACTAACAGAATGTGTTTTACTTTGCAACTAACAGAATGTGTTTTACTTTGCAACTAACAGAATATGTATTACTTTGCAACTAACAGAATATGTATTACTTTGCAACTAACAGAATGTGTTTTACTTTGCAACTAACAGAATGTGTTTTACTTTGCAACTAACAGAATATGTATTACTTTGCAACTAACAGAATATGTATTACTTTGCAACTAACAGAATGTGTTTTACTTTGCAACTAACAGAATGTGTTTTACTTTGCAACTAACAGAATTTGTTTTACTTTGCAACTAAAGCATTGTCAAACAACAAAGGTTTTCTGAGTCAGTTGTTATTGGTGTTCAGTAATTGTTGTTATTGTTGTTTAGCATCAAAGGGAGGTGGATTGGCTGTATCGGCAGAGCGTCGGACAACATTCTTTGCAGCATAGAGTTACGGTCCTTTATATTCTGGGTTCAAATCCTGCCGAGGTTAACTTTATTGTTCATCCTTACGGGGTCAATAAAATAAAGCGCCAGTAATTCACTGGGGACTATTTAATCGACTTTCTCCTCCTCCTCTTCACAGTACTAGCCTTGTGCCTATAGTAGAAATCATCATTATTATGGGTTGGCAGTATCGGTAGAAGGTCGGACACCATGCTTTGCAGCATAGAGTTACGTCCCTTTACGGTCTGAGTTCAAATCCTGCCGATGTTAACTTTGCCGTTCATCCTTATGGGGTCGATAAAATGAAGTACCAGTAATGTACTGGCGTCGATTTAATCAACTTTCTCTTTCCCCAAAAATTGTTGGCATTGTGCCTAAACCAGAAATCATTGTTGATTAGCATCAAGTCAAACCTGATAGAACCAACCTAGGGTCAAATACATTCAAGCAGGAACCAACTTTCATCTGAACAGTACACACAATCTCAGTTATTTTTGTTGTTGATGTTGTTGCTGTTGTTTCTACTGTTGTTGTTATTGTTGTTATTGCTGGTGTTTAGCCGCAAGACAGTTTTGATTTAAAATGATGAAAAAATCTTCCGATCGTGACATGTATGAGACTAAATTAATCAATGTACATTTCCTTTTAATATTAAATTTACTAATCCGAGATGGATTTGACTGCTACGTTTACCAAGTCAAGTGACCTCGTTGTCGTTAGAGTCAGAAGTTCAAGTTCCTGCTTGTTTCGGTTAGAACAAATATTTTTGGGAGTGTATAGAGAAAAAAAATTAATTTCTGAAAACTGCTACTACGCATATTTAAATATTTAACTAAAAAATAACTGAATAATTCGGGTGAATAAAACCCTGGAAACGAATATGTTGAGGCATGGCAGAGAAGCATGGATCTATGGTTAAAAGATCGCTTTGAAGCCACGTTGTGTTGGCTTACGTCTCTCTGTGCGGTATCTTGAGCAAGTGTAGTCAGCTATAGCCAACTGTTTAATCAATGTCTTGTGATTGGAAGCTGATTGAAGAAAACTGCAGCAGCACATACTATATATGTGTATACCTGTGTATGTCACAATTGATAATATTGGTACTGTAGAAGATCAGTATACAGAAACCTTTGTAATAGTATATTGGATGCAAATATAAATTCAGTTATTTAAGTGTAAATATACTTTAGTTGTAGAAGTGACGTCTGGACGAGTATCCCCCATTACCAACTAACTTGTCCTCTACCTATGGGTCCCGGCCCACAGGATGGAGAATGCATTGCCTCGGAGAACAACGAGGGAGACGCGCTGAAACAGCCAATCCACTTTGCGGGACTCGCACCAGCGGGGGACAATATAGAAGATATGATTGACTAAATCGAAACAAGGCTGAAGTTTAATGACTGAAACCAACAAAAATAATTATACAAGATGTATAAAAAAAAAAGTTTGGCTAACATAGGCTCTTGTTGATATAAGTCTGTTAGCTTCTGCTGTCTAAGTTGATGTACAACATGTTGTTTTAAATAATCCAACATATTGTTTTGGTGTATACCAGATTGTCCATTACCATATTCCAACAGCTTTTGTTATAAAACAATATGGCTGAGTTCTCTAAACATTCAACTTCCGCCGCTTAGCGTATATATACATACTTTATATATAAATATATATATATATATATATATATATATATATATATATATATATATATATATAGGAAAATGTATGACCCCGACGGCAGAGATCAAGCCGTTTCGACGGCTATTTTTGGACCAGAAATACCCGTCGAAACGGCTTGAGCTCTGCCGTCGGGGTCATACATTTTCCTATTACTCACTATACTACCCTAAGTATTGAGTACTCTGGTATATTATGGTCCATCTGGTTCCTTACCATAACTCCGTTATATATATATATATATATATATATATATGTGTGTAGGTATATACGTATATATATATATATATACATGTGTGTTAGTATGTGTCTGTGTGTGTGTGAATGTATATGTATATATATATATATATATGTGTGTGTGTGTTTCTGTGTGTGTGCGTGTATGTATATATGTGTATGTATATATGCATGTATGTATGTATATGTGTGTATGTATGTATGCATGTATGTAAGTATGTATGTATGTGTATGTATATACATGTTTAGTTCTAAATTTCTTTTGTTACTTGCTTCCGTTCTTTGGTTTATATGATCAGCCAATGTTTGTTTACATCTTCTACTAAATTATCCTCTTACCCCCCCCCCTCTCTCTCACTCTATATATTTCTATTATATATATATACATATATATATATATGTGTGTGTGTGTGTGTGAGTGAGTTAGAAGAAGAAGAAGAAGAAGAAGAAGAAGAAGAAGAAGAAGAAGAAGAAGAAGAAGAAGAAGAAGAAGAAGAAGAAGAAGAAGAAGAAGAAGAAGAAGAAGAAGAAGATTGAGTGTATGTGACTCGCAATAGTTTGAGAAGACAAAGAGAGGGAGGGAGAGGGGCGGAGAATCAATGATGGAGAGAGAGGTGAAGAATGTGAGTTAGGGAGGGAGAAAGATATATATGGGGAGACATAGAGATACAAACAGAGAGATAAAGAGAGATTAAAGAAAAATATGGAAAAGAGATTAACGCGAGGAGGGTGAAAGAGAGAAGTGAGTACACGGACAGTTCTGGATGTCACACACATCTATACTTTATCTGATTGTAATATAGGAGACGAAAGAAATAGCCTGAATATAAATACTTTCTCACTTGGGTATACTTGTCATTCGAAATCACTAATGACCATTCTCTCAGTCATTTGTGCACACTTTAACACACACACACATGCACACACACACATTCACACATGCACAGACATACACACACATACACACACATTCACACACCATTCTCTCAGTCATTTGTGCACACTTCAACACACATACACACATGCACACACACACATTCACACATGCACACACATACACACACATACACACACATTCACACACCATTCTCTCAGTCATTTGTGCACACTTCAACACACATACACACATGCACACACATACACACACATACACACACATTCACACACCATTCTCTCAGTCATTTGTGCACACTTCAACACACATACACACATGCACACACACACACATTCACACATGCACACACATACACACACATACACACACATTCACACACCATTCTCTCAGTCATTTGTGCACACTTCAACACACATACACACATGCACACACATACACACACATTCACACACCATTCTCTCAGTCATTTGAGCACACTTTACCACACATACACACAGGCACACACATACACACACATTCACACACCATTCTCTCAGTCATTTGTGCACAATTTAACACACATACACACACACATATATACACACACACACACACTCACACACCATTTTCTCAGTCATTTGTGCACACTTTAACACAAATGCACATACACACATACACATACGCACACACATACACACATACGCACTCTCACACACCTACACACGCATACACAATTATAAATAGCCGGATTTGCATGTCACTACTGAATCAAGCATTATACTATTATATCTTCATTGTACTGTATAGTTTCCCTGTGCTGCTGATCCGTTTACTTTTCGCATATATCATCATCATCATCATCATCATCATCATTTAATGTCCGCTTTGCCTGCTAGCAATGATTCTAAAAAGAACATTTCACAGGCATCTTTCCCTAGGGATATAGACTTAGATAAGCGATCTAAAGCTAGAAGGCTCCACTAGGTTCCCTTACTGCAGTTTCCAAGATCAAGGACAATACCACCCTAATAGATTGAGACAGTCGTTCCTGTCAGAATATCTGCTCGTCAGAGGGTTTCTTTAAGGTATAATATTATTATTTTTCCTTGCGCCATGCTGGATCGATGAGAATGAACTTCTTTCACGTAACTGGTTTATATATATTTTGTCTTATACCTTACAGAAACCTTAATCTATAAGGATGGTCAGTATTGTTCTTGACTTGGAAGCTGCAGTGAAGGAAGTTAGTGAAGTCTTCTAGCTTTAGGTTCCTTAACTAAGAATATATCCCAAGGGAAAGAGGTTTGTGGTGTACTCTTTTTAGATTATTTTATTGGGATCTACCCCTCAGTGATTTTTTTATAAGATGTTATATATGTACGTATGTATATATATATATATATATATATATATATATATATATATATATATATATATATATATATATATATATATATATATATATATATATATATATATAATGGTGTGGGATGCTTAAAGCGTCCGTATGCGTTAGGTCGTTTGAGCACTCGATGCTCAAATTGTTGATAGTTCGAGACTCAATTGGTTGATAGTTCGAGACGTCATCTGTGTATTTGACCATTCAAATCTGCCCGCTGACTATATCCATTCAGGCGTGAGCTGTCACTCACCTTAATTCTGTCGCCAAACATTTACTGCTAATTGGGCGAGGTGCTATGAACTGCCTTGCCACTCCCTCGCTTGCCCATCGCCCTACACATATACACCCACACACACGTGTGCTCACACATATACGGATGTTCCGGGCCATTGATCGCATACTTACCTATGCGGATATACACATATACACACACACATAGGGCTCGCGCGTTTGTGTTCAGACGTGTACATACATATATTCACCCCTCATATATAGAAACATGCATACATGTGCTCAACCGGCATACCGCCTATGGACGCATCCAAGCAACCTATATATATATATATATATATTAAGATAGGGGGGAAGAAAAAATGGCTTCACTTGTGCTTTCAACAAATGTATTTTCTTCACAAAATCCAAAAAGAATTTTTCTTAAAAAAAATTATTTTATAAATTAAGTTGTTGGTTGTTGGTTAGGTCTTAGGAGTTCTTGGTTAACGTAGGAGGTATTGTTTCGTTTTTAGAAAGACCTTTCACGCTGAGGTGCGCTTGTCAAACTGATGTGTATGTGGTGTGTCGTTCTATATATAGGGATTTAACATGTCTGTGGTGTGGTGGGGGTTTCTTTTCTCCCTCTTTAATAAGTGCATGGGTGTATAAGCAAAAGGGATATTTAAGATATGTCAATATTTATAAAACAAAGTTTTGTATTTTATCTGATGAGAGCGTACCAAAGTTTTGGTACGCTTGAAATATATATTATAGAATAAATACGGTTTTATAAATATAGTTTCCATTTATTAATATCATTGATATATATATATATATATATATATCTCAATGTAAAATATTACAGAGCCGAAATACATCCTAGGATGAAACGATTGTAAGTGATTAAATGTTTTAAACACTCTTTGATTGTTATTTAGAATATATATATATATATATATATATATATATATATATATATATATATATACTCCCTTTCTTTCAGGCCATATGCCAATGTTTGCATGTGTCTAAGCCTTCAGAAGGAAACTTAGATAATATTGTTAGAAAAGAAATGTAAGTTAGATATTGACCGAAATATGGCCATGGAGAGCTGCGAGAATGATGGTTAGCTAATCTACTTATATGTCTAAGAGGAATAGAAATGGCGACCTATTGAGAGGATAAAGAATTCTAATGTCTTGGATGTGTCCTTCAGAATCTCACAACCCATTTATTATTTTTTCTCATTCTCTCTCTCATTCACTCTCTCGTTCAATATTACTATTTCTCTCTTTCATTTTCTCCTGTTCACACATCTGCCTGTCAATTTGAATAGATAGATAGATAGATAGATAGATAGATAGATAGATAGATAGATAGATAGATAGATAGATAGATAGATAGATAGATAGATAGATAGATATATTGACAGAGAGAGAGAGATTGATACATATACACACACACATATATATATATATATATATATATATATATAGAGAGAGAGAGAGAGAGAGAGAGAGAGAGAGAGAGAGAGAGAGAGAGAGAGAGGGGGAGATAGATAGATAGATAGAGAGAGAGAGATTGATACACATATATATATATATATATATATATATATATATATATATATATAGAGAGAGAGAGAGAGAGAGAGAGAGAGAGAGAGAGAGAGAGAGAGAGAGAGAAAGTGAGAGAGAGAAAGGGAGAGTGGGAGAGAGAAAGGGAGAGAGAGAGAGAGATGGATAGATAGATAGATAGATAGATAGATAGATAGATAGATAGATAGATAGATAGACAGATAGAGAGAGAGATTGACACACACACACACACACACACACACACACACACACACACACACACACACACACACACACACATATATATATATATATATGTATGTATGTATGTATGCATGTATATATATATGTATATTCTATCTATACCTATCTATATATCTCTCCATATATATATAAAGAGATGGGAGGAGATAGATAGATAGAATTCCGAGAAATAGGTAAATAGTGATAGAAGAAGAAGAAGAAAGAAAGAAAAACAAAAAGCAAAAAAAGCAAAGGGAAGAAAAAAGAAAAGAAAGAAAAAACAAAGGGCAGTAAGAAAGAAAAAAGCGAAGGAAAATAGTGAAATGAGAGTAAAAGAAGGCGAGGTGATAGTTATTTTATAGGTAAGACAGAAGTTAACATTAAAAGCAATGTAATCCAAGAAGAGTTGTAGCTTTTCAAGAATCACTTTAACTTACTGTTATGGTTTCCAGAGAGTAAAGCAGATGTTACGAATCCTTCTATGAAATAAGGCAATAACAATAACAATAAAAGCATAATAGCTATTTATATCTGTTAATGTACGCATATATGTTTATATATTTATATATATGTATATATATATATGTATGTGTTAGTTTAGCGAGGTTTTTTATATGAAATCGTGTGTCGAAACAGATATTGTTATACTTGGGGAGGGTCATATTTGCGGAATATTGCCAGAATTAATAACAGAACACACTCACTGTTTGGTTGGTTTTCGCTTCTCGCTGTCTTTTATATCTGCGATCTAACTTACTCGGTCCTCAATGTTGCCATTGACTGACCGACGGTCAAAAATAATACAGATACAATATAGACACAAACACATATATATAGTTTACATAATTTACATAAATCTTTCGTTGCACATCTGCAACATCGTCAGTGGTGTTATATTCTTTGTTCCTCCTGTTGTGTTGTATGTTTACGCCATTTTTTATTCAGTCTGTCTATATATTTATTTATTTATTTGCTTGTTTGTTTATTTTATTTTATTTTGTCTTCTTTGCGCATGCGTTTGCGTGTGTGTATAGTGTTATGTGTGCTGTGTGACTAGTGTGTTTAGTGTTGTGTCTGCTGGGTGACTAGTGTGTGTTTATGTGCTTGTTGTTATTGTGCTTGTGTATGTATTTATTTATCTTATTTTATTTTATTTTATTTACTTATTTATACTTCTCTTAGGTCAGTGTTGTTTGTTTGGGTGTTGTTGTTGTTCCACTCATTCTTTCTGTTTAGCTTTGGTCTTCTAATTTCTATTTCACTGGCCTCTCTGATTTGCCTATCTGCTGGGTCATTCCTATGTTTAGATATTATTCTAATTTCTATGTTGTCTATGTTATCTATCTAACTTTCTATGAATTCCTGTATCAAAATATTCATACCTTTATATTTATATGTATCGTTTGCCGACGTATGATTTTGTCGTCTCTCAATTTGTCGAATTCTCGTGACAAGTAAATTGACTCTAGCGAAAGTCACTGTTTTCGATGATGGAATAATTATTACTATGCATACAACCCAGATGTGTTATGCTGCTTTGAAGTTGAATTGATCAACAAGTCAAACATTTTGTTGTTAATTTCTGAACGGTTAATGTGATTCTCCGCTGAAACTGAGTGAATAGTAAACCATCACAAGGTTAACGAAACTACAAGCCCGTTAAGCCTGGTTTAACGATTTCAGAAGCAGAAATATATTTAAATATACTCAATTCATAATCTGCGATTATTCTCATTCTAGTACCCTAGTGGTGAGGGTGATGGCCTTATGATCATAATATCGTGGATTCAAATCCTCGGCTGGAGGAGAAATAGAGAGGAATAACAGGATCAACATAACACCCCAAAAGGAATTGTTAGCTATCAATTTAAAGACTTTTAATGGTTTCTGATTTAGGCAAAAGGTCAACAATTTTGGGGGAATGGGAAACTCGATTAAATCGACTCCAGTACATTACTGGTACTTTATTTTATCGACCCCGTAAGGAAGAAAGACAAAGTTAAGACAAAATTAATTAATAACACTATTTACTGTAGGTTCATATCTAATATTAAAATACTAATAAAAAGAATTTGCTACAATGTACCCAAATTCATCAATGTAGAAGATTAAAAAAGTAGCTAGTTGCATTAAATTAGAGCAAAGAAAGTATTATCCACAATCCATCTTAGAGACGAAGGAGCCAAAAAGAGCGAGCTAAATGTCTTAACTAAGTTTACGTTTAGAATTAAACACAGAACCAATTTATCAGTATTGAATAAGAGCACTTCTATAATTAATTGGTTGAATGACGTTAGCTATAGAGATAACCCATTTCTAGATAATTGAATTTTATTAATCAATAACGAAATTTTTACTTAAAAGAGCATCAGTATTTGCTATAAATTATATTTCAATCAGCGATTCGGATATCAAAATAATTATGCATGTACAAAGGCCATTTCTTTATAGGCAAAGAAAAATGGTGTTAATTCGTTTGACGGTACAATAAGTAGTCTATAATTTACGGAAATATATCCAATCAACGGAGAATCTATTATATGGACTATAAAGATAGAACAGGATGTTTATCACAAATGTTTCTTGAATGATAAATAAATATTATAAAGGTTATATGAATTCAAATACACACTCGCTTTTCTCGATCAGAGATAACAATATTTATTTATATATTACTCTGCATATAAGGCCGGGGGATTGGCAGTGCCGGGGAAGCGTCGGACAACATGCTTTATAGCATAGAGTCACGGCCTTTGTTTCGGATTTGTTTCGTCGATCTCGTTATAAAGAATTTTTCGTTACAACGAATTTTTTTTACACCTCGTGAATTTCGTGATACCGGAATTTTACTGTATATGCAAAGCTGTCAACCTTCAATTCAAATCAATTAACCAAAGGCACCTAATTCGTAGTATCAATCGATATGATTAATGCAAGAGAAGTTTGTGTGATCAGGCAAGAACAAATAAAGAAGTGAACCTGTATTATGAATTACAAATTATCGTATTTCCCGGCGTCGAAGACGCTACGTTTTTCCCTAAAATAAGTCTAAAAAATCTACCAATGCGTCCTGGATGCCGAAGGTTTATTATTATTATCTGAGTTCAAATCCCGCCGAGGTTGACTTTGCCTTTCATCCTTACGGGGTCAATAAAATAAAGTACCAGTAATGCACTGGGTAATTGCTGGCCTTGTGCCTAACGTAGAGACAATTATTATTATTTTATTTTTTTTCGTTGTCAAAATTAGGGTGCGTCTTCGAGGACGAAGCGTCTTCGGCGCCGGGAAATAAGTTATTTATTTTTCGCCAATAAATTTATCGATTTTATCCTATCGATCTGGATAGATTTTCCCCCCCTATAAGGACATGTATTTCGGCGGGTAGTCTAACAATTCCGACAATCCAACAATCTGGACTCTATTATCGATTGTGGAGCGAAGAAAGACAATCCCAACAGGATGAGGATTCAACATGAAAACAACACAATTATATACAATTAAATTCCGTTATAACGAAATTGATGGAGTATGAAAAAATTTCGTTGTAACGAAATATTCTTTATATCGAGATCGACCTAACACATCGAGCGTGTGGCCGGGGATTGAAAAAAATTTCGTCATACTGAAAAATTCGTTATAATGGTATTCGTTATAACGGAATTTTACCTGTATGTAATTTCTCTGTTGCTCTACCAGTACTACAATCTCGCTAATTATTATATGTGTGTGTGTGTGTGTGTGTGTGTTTGCGTGTATGTGTGTGTATGTGTGTGTATGCGTTTGTATGTGTGCATGTGTGTGTGTATATATACATATATGTGTGCATATGTGTGTGTATGTGGGTGGATGTGTGTATGGGGCTTATGTGCGTTTGAGTACGTGTGTGTGTATGTGTGTGCTTGTGAGTATATGTGTGTGCCTGTGAGTGTATGTGTGTATATTTGTGTATGTGTTTGTTTGTGAATGTATGTGTGTATGTTTGTGTGTTTCTGTGTGTTTGCGTGTGTTTCTGTGTGTTTGCGTGTGTTTCTGTGTGCGTGTATGTGTGTGCGTGTGTGTGTGTAGCGATGGGTATATATATATATATATATATATATATAACCAAAGGTAAATAAGTTCATTGATTACTCAATGAATATAGTTTTACAATAGATTAAAAGCACTCTACAATTAAGTTTTCTGGAGTTATTAATATTATTTGAAATATTAATAAATGAAGGCGCTCACATAATCAAAATATATATTTTATTATATATATTTCGAAGGTACTGTGTTGTTTTTTCAGTACGTCCTCGTCAGATAAAATACATGAATTGATGTATGACATACCTCAACGGTCTTGATAGTTCAATTCCAGTATTGGCATATATGTATATATGTATATATGTATGTTTGTATGTGTATGTGTGAGTATATATACGTATGTATGTGTAAGTATGCATATGTATGTAAATGTATGTATGCATATATGTATATATATGTATATAAGTATGTATGTACATACGTATGTATGTATGTGTGCATGTATGTACGTATGTATGAATGCATGTATATATGTATATATATATGTATGTATATATATGTATGTATGTATGTATGAGTATGTATGTATGTGTATCTATGTATGTATGTATGTATGTATGTATGTATGTATGTATGTATGTATGTATGTATGTATGTATGTATGTATGTATGTATGTATGTATGTATGTATGTATGTGTATCTATGTATATATGTATGTATGTATGTGTGTATGAAGAACTCATAAGAGTCAACGGCCATCCGAAATTGTGTAAATATGTATATAGACATGCACTGCGCGGTTAAACCACTGGGAGTGAGGGACCCCTAGCCTTTGTCAGGGCAATCTTCTGGGAGAAGGCAACTCAGGAAACTGGGGTAACTCTGATATAAAACCTGCGGCTCAGTAGTTACCGATGATGTTGATCTTTTCTTCTTTTCGGGTTATAGCTACTGTCACTCAGAGAGTGGGATTGGCTCAGTGCACAGTCTTTCCTCACTTTAAAAAATATCTTCACGCACAGGCATTGCACGATAGAATTAATTAATAATTATTAATAGTGGTATATCGTGCAATGGCCATACTCGATAATGACGGGGCAGCCATCATATCGTGTGTCTCTATGTATGTATATGATCTTCTGGTTTTAGAATTTCACAAAGTTTTACCAATAGAGAGAGAGTCGGTTTCTAACATAGACACAAGACTCTCTCATTGGAATTTACACAACATCAACTAGGTAGATATGTATGTATGCATGTGTAGATATGGATGTTATTGTATGTGTGAATGTGTATGTTTTGAGTTGTATGTGTGCATGTGTATATGCAGTTATTAGATGCAAAATATTTGGAATGTTTTACATATTTTTACTGTTCCATTAATGGATTGTACTTGTAATTTCCTAACTAGTTGTGTTCTTTCTGTTCCTGTGAAGCCTAGCTTCTCAAGATTTGTATTGAGGCAGTTACTAACATACCCCAGTGCCCCAATAATCATAGGCATAAATCTGAAGGTGTAATCAGGGTGGAGTATCTGCAGATTTCTCATCAGTTCTGCATAAATATTCTCCTTTTCACTAATCTTTGATATTATATTGGTATCTTCTGGGCAGCTAATTTCCACTACTGTGCATGCTTTCTTCTCCCTGTCCCATATCATATCTCGTCTGTTATTCCTGCATTTTATTGGGGTTTTTATTGGAACATTCCACCAGTACTTTTTCATATCATGTACAAGGATGTCTTCCACATTGCTGTAGCTTTTAATGTGTTTATTATCGGGGCTATCTTTTTTACGAACTGCATTGTACAGTGTTTTGGCCACTACAACATGCCTCATAGGTAGATAGTACCGCGATGACATCTTTGGACAGCTGCTGATGACATGGGTGATATCCTCGATGTTAGTTCTGCAGAGTCTGCACTTGTTATCACATCTAGGTGTTTTGCCTGCATCCCTATCTCTTTTGTGAATCAGGTATTTCGTATTAACTCCTGTTCCTGGATTGCAAAAGCGTATCTTTCAAAGTGGGAGCCAATATAGCGGTTGTTGGTCAGATATTGGTGAAGCAGTTAGGTCATTCGTGACAATGTTGCTAGATTGGGTTGATTTTCCCCGCTTTACAGTCATGTATGAGCATTTATCTTGGACAAACTCCATTCCTATATCCTTTGAGAACGTTGTAACCAGGTCCTCCTAAGTTGTCGTACCTCCGACATCGCAGTTTTGTTGATTAGGAGTTGTTCAGCACATCCCCAAACCCCTTTCTTTCCAGCTGCTTGTTATTATTTTCACGGTGATCTTGGAGGAATAGGTTCAGGCCTATATATGCATCAGGTTCTGGCATGCAATGGGTCGGTAGTTTTTTGCCAAGTGAGTGTCTTTGTTCTTGGGGACCAGTAATGTTTGTGCTAATGTCAACCATTCTGGTATAAGTGTATCTCCCTCAAGAACTTGTTGGTAGAGGTGTGTAAGATACCTCCGATAGAATATCAGTTTTTGTACCATGTTTGTATGTATGTATGTATGTATGTATGTATGTATGTATGTATGTATGTATGTATGTATGTATGTATGTATGTATGTATGTATGTATCTGTATCTACGTATGTACATAAGTATCTATGTATGTATTTATGTATATATGTATGTATGTGTATCTATGTATGTATGTATATCTATGTATGTATGTGAATTTATGTATGTATGTATTATGGATGTATGTATGTTTGTATGTATGTGTGTATGTATATATATGTATGTATGTATATATGTATGTATATATATATATATGTATGTATGTGTGTGTATATGTGTGTTATAATTCATTCCTAAACAATATTCCTTTGTAGTATTATATCCCAGGTGTCTAAGTTCTCAGATATAATCTGTTCATTGTTAAAAATGACCATTTACATTTATTTTTCAAGTAACCAGTAGCAACCTGTTCATTATTCTAGTAGATCTTCATTTGTTGTTGTTGTTGTTGTTGTTATTGTATTACTAGTATTGTTCTTGTTGTGAGTGTTGTCAATGGTGTTGTTGTTATTGTTGTTGTTGTTATTGTATTACTAGTATCGTTCTTGTTGTGAGTGTTGTTATTGTTGTTGTTGCTATTGTAGCTGTTTATTCGTTTGGTTTCTTTTGATTATAATTATTATTATCTCCCCGTCTCAGGGCAGTGGATTGGCAGAATCGGTAGAGCGTCGGACATCATGCTTTGCTACATAGAGTTACGACTCTTTACCTTCTGAGTTTTTATCCCACCGAGGTTAGCTAGCTTTGTGCCTAAATCAGAAACCATTTTTGGCAGTATCGGTAGAGCGTCGGAGATCATGCTTAGCGGCATAGAGTTACGGCCTTTTACATTCTGAGATCAAATCCCGCCGAGGTTAACTTTGCCTTTCATCCTTACGGGGTCGACAAAATAAAGTACCAGTAATACACTGGATAATTGCTGGCCTTGTGCCAAAAGTCTAAACAATTATTACTATTATTATTGGCAGAATCGGTAGGGCGTCGGACATCATGCTTAGCGGCATCGAGTTACGGCCTTTTACGTTCTGACTTCTTATCCTGCCGAGGTTACTTTACCTTTGATCCTTACGGAGTCGATAAAATAAAGTACCAGTAATGCACTGGGATCGATTTAATCGACTTTCCCTGACTCCAAAAATTGCTGGTCTTGTGCCTAAATCAGAAAGCATTATTATTACTATTATTATTGGCAGAATCGGTAGAGCATCAGACAACATGCTTTTCTGCTTGAGTTACGGCCTTTTACGTTCTGAGTTCAAATCCCGCTGAGGTTAGCTTTGCCTTTCATCCTTATGGAGTCGATAAGATGAAGTACCAGTAAATTACTGGGATCGATTTAATCGACTTTCCCCTTTACCAAAAATTGCTGGCCTTGTGCCTATATCAGAAACCATTGGTTTCCAGTCCTCTTTACTGAAACAGTTGTCAATATGCTTTTTCCCTCGATTTTTAGGGAAAACATTTGACTGATAATGTTAACAGATCAACGTAAATGCTACCACGCTGGCTCATTCTAGTTATTAAGTCATAATCATTGTTTCTACTTTTGGCACAAGGCCAGCAATTATCCCAGGCATTACTGGTACTTGATTTTGTCGACCTCGAAAGGATGAAATGCAAAGTTGACCTCGGCGGGATTTGAATTCAGATCATAAAGGAACGAATACTGTAAAGCATTCTATCCGACCCTCTACCGATTCTGCCAATCCACCGCCATATAGTTATAAATAATGATTTCTAGTATAGGCACAAGGCTAGTAATTTTTTTTTTTTTTTGTGGTGCTTTATTTTATCGACCCCGTAAGGATGAAAGGCAAAGTTAACCTCGGCGGGATTTGTACTCAGACTGTAAAGGACCGTAGCTCTATGCTGCAAAGCATGGTCTCCGACGCTCTACCGATACTGCCAATACACCGCCTTTATTGAGTAATAATAATGACATTGATATGTATTGATTGTTGTTTAAAAAGGGACACTTTAGATTTAAAAAATCGCGATACGAAGAAGAAAAAGAATGTAAAAATATACCTTGGAGAAAGGTATTTGTCTTCAGATTAAAAAAAAAAAAACTAGTGAAACACGTCGAGATATTATCTTCTGTCTATTCTATGTACGAAGAGAATAACATAATTGTTCAACATTTCTTTATGTATTTTCACGTATGTATTCACACTATAAATATATCTATATGACATTTATATTAGATATTCTAATATATGCTGTGTTGTGCATAAATATTTATTATTTAGTTCACTATGTTACCAGTGAATGTACATCATGAAAATTATAATAGCTAACTTCTTGTTTGTGTTTGAAATATATAACGTTTGACTATAAAGTATTTTCATGAGCTAAATCAGAGGTTGTCAAACTTTTGGACCACCGCCCCCCACGACCACGTAATACCCTCAGCCACCCTCAGCGCCCACACCCTTATTCCCATGGAAATAAGGGTGGGGCGCATCCAAGCAACAAATATACATATACTACAAATATATATATATATATATATTTCTACAAATATATATATATATATATATATATATTAGGTTAACGCTTGATATAGCAGGAAGAGGGTCTTAAGTTTCAGACGCTAGTCCTTCATCA
>OZ024745.1:128296400-128298900 GCA_964016885.1 Eledone cirrhosa
GTTATGATTATGGCCGTAATATTAGTAGTGATGAGGGATCATAAATGTGTTCATATCGCTGGACATAGTCGTGAACTTGTGTCCAGTATATTGAGATAGAGTTATTCGTAATGGTGGCTGTAGCAGTTGTAGCAGTCATAATGATTCCAGCTGGCTTTCATAATGATGGATGTGAAGATGATTATAGTAGTGGTGATAAGACTATGTTCACTGTGTAGTGCGGAGGGCTATGTTTGTAGTTGTTGTAGTTATAATTCATGTTGTACCACTAGTATTGGGAATTGTAGTTGTCCTGTTTCATTTTTGTTCAACTGGTTTAATGGTTTGTCGTGGAAATGTTTCTAGAATTATAGTAATAACTGTTATTATTGCTAGATTTGCCAGTAGATAACCCCCTTTTTTAGTAATAATAGGTGTAGTGATTTTATAAGTACACATTTAATGTTAGTAACAAGATTTTCACCGACTGTAAAGAGAACATTTTCGCGGTATCTGCTCCTGTATTCGTGGATATATCAGCCAACTCTCTCTCTCTTTCTCTCTCTCTCTCTCTCTCTCTCTCTCTCTCTCTCTCTCTCACTCACTCACGCTCTCACTCTCTCTCTCACTCACACACACACACACTCTCTCTCTCTCTCTCTCTCTCTCTCTCTCTCTCTCTCTCTCTCTCTCTCTCTCTCTCTCTCAAATGATACCCTACTATCTCAGAAAATGAATGATATATCAAATAATGTGATCATAGATACATCATTTCTCAAAAAGAAAAGTTATAATATTACGATGGCTATACTTTAAACGTCTTTGATCAGACGTTTTCTCCATCAGAGCTAAAGAAAGAAATCACGAAAACTCATAAACGAATGATGACATTTTTAATATAAGGAACTGTTTCTTTGTTTTTATTCATTGTTTTTATTAATTTATATATATATATATATATATATACATATATATATATATATATATATATATATTCATTATATTTCCCTATTTAGTCTTAATAAAATGAATATTAAACTCTACTTCGGTATTGAGTACTCTTTTCTCTCAGCCGTCAAACACATATATATGTGTAGACAGTGGAGTGTCGTGGAAAGATATACTCAGGTTAGAAAATTGTTTGCTACGTATTTCTGGCATAGTATTATTTACGGATTACGATACTGTTGTCAGTGGGAGGCCGTCCGGTCTTTACGTGGCCCAGATCTCTAGCATAAGAATTATTTTCAATGGTGACAATACCTTGTCGGCTGGGATCCAGAGTCGGGCGTCACTTTCTCTCTATTTATTTAAGGCATATTTATTAAAGGAGCATTCTAACATAAGAATGCCTACCACGGCTTATTGTAATGATCTGAACCTTATTTACATGGCATCGGGAAATAATATTTATAGTGTAAAGAAATGCTAAGTTTTCTTCTTAGAAATACGCAACATTTTAAGCAGACTCTATATTTATTACTTATAGTAATGTATGTACATATATATATATATATATATATATATATATATATATATATATATATATATATATATATATATATATATATATATATATGTGTGTGTAGAGGTTATATTTAATTTGTTGGGATTCAACAAGCTTAAAAAAATGTTATAACTGATATAAAGCACTCAACAGAATAGCGGAGTAAATACACAATATATAAATGGAAACTATATTTATAAAACCCTATTTATTTTATTATACATATTTCAAGGGCAACCAAGGCAAATTATGGTGCGCTTTCATCAGATAAAATACAGATTTGTTTTATAAATAAATATTGACATACCCGGGAAAAAAAGACAACCTTAACGGTTGGAGCTTCCTGGATAGTGGAGATATTACATTTATTGAGGGTGATACAAAATTATGAGTGAGTATGCAAATGAGTGTCCGAAAGGTTGAAAAGATAACGGTTTATTTAAATTAAACTGTTGGAAGAAGGTGATATGTAAGGGAGAGAGAAATAAAAAATAAAAAAAATAAATAAATATTGTTTTATAAATATAGTTTCCATTTATTAATATATTGTATATATATATACATGTTACCCAGTGCAACCTGTCTCATGGTCGAGTAGTCGGCGACTAAACCGGCAACCGGAGGGTGGTATTTGGACACCCTGCGGGTTGAAATACAAGACCCAGAGAAGGGCGGAGGAACTCAGCAGAGTCAACGGCCATCCAAATAGTACTTTTTTTTTTTTACCTGGAAGTGAAAGGCCCCCAGTTGTTGTCACAAGACCTTTCTAAGGGAGGGAAACTCTGAAAAAAAAACCCTGCGGCTTCGGAAGCATCCGATGATGTTGACCAGTTCTCCTTTTCGGGTAGTATTTTCGATGGTCAGAGAGTGATTGGTCGAGTGCAAGGCCGTTCCCCACTTAAAAACCTTCAAAGCACAGGCATTGGTTGTTCAGGATATGTTACAGGTTTGTGTGACTGGCCGTAACCGTAAAAGTGCACCAAACTCTATGGTCTCACATGCGATTGCAGTACT
>OZ024745.1:128303900-128336400 GCA_964016885.1 Eledone cirrhosa
CGAAGGACTAGCGACCGAAACGTTAACCTAATATAAACCTTCAAGCGTTAACCTAATATATACCTTCCATATACTGTACCGATTGCGTTTTTATTTCTGTTTACCTTTTACACACACACCATATTACTTGGACAGTCGGCTTCCTGATGATTTATATATATGTACATATATATATATATATATATATATATATATATATATATATATATATATATATATATATATATATATATATATATATAACTATGTTATGCTGTATCCATGTAGTTCCCATCGAAATCGCCAGGTGTCAGCTAAGATAAGATTACAATACTGTAACAGCAGACAAACTCAAAAGTGTATTGGTGCAAATAGTGAGTAAGGTGAGTAACAGTCAGTAACATTCTCCGGAATGAACTACAATTAAACAAGAGAACTATGACAAGGTCAAGTTAGAAGGGGGGAAAGAGAGCAGGTAAGGTCTGGATGGACTTTCGTTGATTTAGGAAGAGAAGTAGAGAATGTAAGGGTAGAGTAGATTTAAGTGCGGTAGTAAACAGAAAACATACAAAATCGAGGATGATAGCATATTATGCGAATATATATGTATCTGTGTGCGCGTATGTGTGAACGTCCGTGCGTGTATACGTTTGTGTGTGTACGTTTGTGTACGTGTGTCTATATATGGAGGTGAGATACTGTGAAATTGTGTATTGAACTTTCTTGCCTTCACACATTTGTGAACTGTCTGGGTTGGAACTTTCAGTTCAGTAACAAAATCCTCTTTTACATATCTACGCCATCTTTTATTTTGAGTATTGTTGTTTTTATTGTTGTTGTTGTTGTTATATGTTAGACTCATATTGTCCCTGATCGACCATCGTAGCATTTTCTGAGGGATTTAGCGATTATTTCTTGTAGGTCGATGGTCCACATAGAGGTCCCATCGTTGGCTCTTGTAGACTGTCAGTGAATGTAGTTTATTTTCAGTTTGTAGTGACATCAAGCTAGTTATTTTGTGCTCCTTGTAGTTTTCTGAGACTTCCTGTGGAGAAATCTGTCTCCAAGTTCGGAATTGCATGTATGATGGATCAGTTTTCGTTATGTCAGAGTGTTAATCAATTAGTGTAGCTGTGATGTACTTTTAAGATGCTTGTGCATCGAATTGTTTTGATTTTATTTTTCATGTTTTCTATATGTACTGTGAATGTTTTGGAAGAGTTATAATTAATTCTTAGTTTTGTTTTCCTCCTTCCGTAATCTATTGTATAAAGCGACGAATTATGTTTAGAGCATTGGAATAAAAAATATCTCAGCATTTGTTCAAGCTTACTGCGTTCTTAATTCAAATCTCGTCGAGATTTAATTTGCCTTTCGTTATTTCAAGATCGATAAATAAAATACGGGTTTAATAATAGGATCAGGATCGACGCTCTCACTATCTCTCGCTGTGTCTCTCTTTCTTTCTTTCTCATGAAGAAATCAGTTGGAGAGAGTGATGGTCTCCGGTGAGTTTTAAATGCTCATGATGAGATGCTGTCTTAAAGAGATTTTTGATCAATCATATCGACCCGATACATATTTTATCGACCTCTTTTTATCGATCTGATAAGTTACAGACCTTAAACACACACACACACACACACACACACACACACACATATATAAATATATATATATATATATATATATATATATATATATATATATATATATAAGTGGTTACACAACAGTTAGTTCACCATACCAAGAACAATTGTTTCACCTTCGCGGATCTTCAGCTCGGGATGCACATCCCGATAATACACATCCCGAGCTGAAGATCCGCGAAGGTGAAACAATTGTTCTCGGTATGGTGAACTAACTGTTGTGTAACCACTTCTACCAAACTCGTCCCTTGGACTGAGTGCTCTACCACTACGGATATTACCTTCCAGTGTTCCACCACTATATATATATATATATATATATATATATATATATATATATATATATATATATATATATATATATATATATATATATATATATGTGTATATATATATATATATATATATATATATATATATATACAAATAGATATTTATATAACCCGAAATTATAAATAGAAAACACTTGCTCAATGGGTGTCGGAACAAAGAAAGATCTGGTTACGAAGAGCATTACATAACTATACAGCTGTACCTTACCTATCTAGAAATTCCTTTTTATTGTAGGATTTGGCTGCTATTTCTAGCTGTTAGAGCCAGCATATAGATGCTATATCATTCGCACTGCACTAAGTTACGCAACTCGATGTTTATTCTGCAATTTTGTGCTATACGTAATTAACAAAATAAAACACAAATAAAAAGTTACCCTGGATTCTTCAAATTGATTCAATTGTCAACACGATCAAAGCGTTAAAAATATGAAATTTTCACAAGGTTGAACGTACGACTGAATTAATTGTTTGATGTATCAATACTAACTAAGTATCTTATCTATTGGGCAATGTTTTGAACTGAAAGTTGTTTTGAAATCACAAACATATAAACTAACAGCAACAATTTTCAGTTTACAAATTTTTTTTTTCATTTTCTTCTGAAGTCGTTGACACAAAACAAGAGAACCAGTTCCATAATGAATAAAATATTTTAGATATGTTTATATATGTATACTGACAAAAGGGTTGTCAAGTGCCCTGTATTGTGAAAAATGTTCAATTGTTTTTGTTGTTGTTGATGATGATGATAATGATGATGATGTTGTTGTTTTTGAAGTTGACAAACTGAATGCCAATTGCACCAAATTAAATAAACATATACACACTTGTGTATACACAATGTGTATATATATATAGAGAGAGAAGGTTGCGCATATTAAATCATCTACATGTTTTCATTGTTCAGTAAAAACTGTAGATTGACTTTTTCTTTTATAGTTCTAAGAATTTATTGAAGGGAGAAAATTGGAAGTTTGTGATAGTGTGAGGAATTAAGGTATTAGTTGGTGAAAGAGATGATAGAGTAACCGGGGTGATGGTTATGAGTGACATAGTGTGAAGAAACATGAAGGTACCACACTCATCTTTTCCCCTATCTCTCTCACTCTTGCTTCTATACTTTCTACACCTTTTCTTTTCTCTGCCTCTTTTCATTGTCTTCTTAACCCATCTAATATTCTACCACATTCTCCAAACCCCTCTCCCCCTTGCTGTTCTCCGTTTCTCATTAAAGACAACAATATACATTTTGAATCCGTTCTATTCTGCCTACACAGACATCCTCACCTCAGCACTGTTAAGATTACTTCAGTTAAAGTTGTTGATTTTTATTTGTTATGATGTTTGTTACCTTGTTCCTGCTGCTTTTGTTTGTTTGTTTGTTTTTGCTTTTGGCTGTTTGTTGTTATTTTTTTTTTTTTTTTTTTTTGTCATTACTCTAATAGAATCAATACTGAGAAATATGCCAGGGCAGCATAAACAATATTTGCGATCACGTTAAGTCAGCATAAATATATATCATTCACATGCTTATTCTTGCTAATTTTGTTGCTGGTGCCGTTGCTTCTATGGAGTACTGATTAATTTTTCCTGTCATTCTTGTTGTTATAAAAACATTTCTGGCGCAGAATAGTGGTTAGAATAAAGGAAACGCAACAGTCAAAGGTAATTGAAAACTACTGTCTTTACTTTTGTGAAACAAGAAAATAAATGTGTTAGTCATCATATTAAAATTCAAGGGGTGTCATTTTCTGCATTATAATCCACGGCATTTTCGCAATCACTTCCATGCAGATAAAACTGTTGAAAAGAAATTGTGTTTCCTCTATGAATACGTCTGGGTTGCAGCATGTACTTTCCACTGACATATTACTGCCGCTACAATAGTTTGTGGTATGTCTAGAACCTTCATGCTGCTAGATCGTGTGAAGATATGATTGATTATTCTGATAATAACCACGTTTGAGGGGGTCACACAGCCGTTTCCACATCTCGATCGTTTTGTACCACACCCTCTCTGTATGCACACATGTTCAATGTGCTGTTTGAGTACATCACAGTAGGAAATATTTTGCTGCTTTCAAACAGATGTCTGCAAAACAGAAGCGACCATAAATCAGAAATATTTCTTGTATGGGTGTCCTTTGTGCAATATATTAAGCATAAAAGCAGACCGATGCATCCTTCACCTCCTGAGTTAGGTTGCCTCCTTCTTTGAATTTCATCCGTGCTGAAATGATTTTCCTGTCAACTTTCATGAATTCTTGAACCACTTAGTTTTGCTTACACCAGTGAATCTTCCAGCATTATCTGCCTTAAGTACGCATAAAATATGGCTGTTTCTGGCAAAATTCAGATTAGTTCCATCACTAAAGAAGCTGATACTAGACATTTCTTAGTGTAGAGCAGCCGAGTCGGAACCAAGACATCGGTATCTGGACTGAAGGATATTATCTGTACTTCTGGACAACGCTGAAATTCAGGTTGTTAGACATAACATAGTTTGTAGCAGCCGGAACCAAGACATTGAAAAAAAAAAAAAAAAAAAAGTTATCTTGACTGAAGGATATAATCTTTACTTCTGGACAGCGCTGTAATGCAGGTTGTTAGACATATCATAGTGTGTAACAACCTGGACCAAGACATCGGTATCTCGACTACAGGACATTATCTGTACTTCAGAACTGCGCTGCAATGTAGCAGCCTTTTTATAGTTATTTTCAAACTGCATACCATGGATCCTTCCTAGTCAGACTGATGCTGTTATGATGATGTTGTGATGACTAACTTTAAGGAGTTTACTGAATACCCTGCACTTGCAGAATACTGCTTGTGCAGAGTATTCAGTTGAACCAGTTTTCATCTTTCCGTGAAATATGAAATATTCCATTGATATGTGATTCCTGTTTGTGTCGTCAAACATATGTTATGATAAGAGATCTGCTTGTTGCTTCCTTTTACTCTGCTGCTTCAATGAATCAGCTTTTGGGGTTTCAAATACCAGAATCTGCTGTCAACGCAAAAAGTATGTCTTTGAATTGTTGCCCAATATCCCTAAACATAATTTCATGATTCTCAGGGGTTATGAAACATGTTTCATTGTTTTTTTCCCGCTTTGTACAAATTATATATGAGCTTCGGCTAGTTAATACACAAATGATTGGATCCCTTTGAGAAAAACATGAGCTTAAAGTTCTTGACTTCAATCCCCTAATCGATGAAATGGTTTGTTCTGGTTAGAACCATTAACCAACCATAGAGATATTTCGTTTCCTTCATATCCAGCAAATAGTCTTGGACATTGAAACCTTGAGTCATGTTTCTTCGTTTGCCGAATTATTCTGGGAAGAAATACCTGAGGTGCAGCTAATACCACACGTGCAACAGCTAGGCCTTCTGGCTGGGCATCAGGTTTCCTCAACAATGCACTACTCAAGTGTAGTTCTGTGATCTGTGGGTTTCTATTAAAAGTACACGTAACCAAATGTAGTCCCTGATCATACTGTGTCATTGTTTACATTCTGCTGTGACACTAAATGTTATATTTTTCCTTCTGTTTAAACTCCGTAATCATGTGTTTGTTTCGTTTAAATATTTGAGGGCATGCCCGCCTGCTCTAGTAATAATGATAAATAGAAGAGCAATAAAAAATACATGAAACATGTTTGGAGTTGTCTCCCGTAATTGGCGAAAAGATTAAAATAATATTAGGCATTGACCTAGTGTTGTCTTTTGTTCACCACATAATTATTAATTGGATATATGAAGCTACCTACGTTAAATATGTCACAACTAACTGAACTATTGTCTTTCATTGGGGTGACGTATCTCAGTGATTTAATATTTAAATTAAACAGAAGCTGTGAGAGGAGTTGTGTGAGGTAATGAGGAGTGAGAAAGTACCAAGATTAGATGAAATACATTGAGAGAGAGAGTGGGGGGGGAGAAAGAGTGTATGTGTGTGTGTGTATGTGTGTGTGTGTGTGTGTGTGTGTGTGTATGTGGAATGGAGTGGGAGAGAGAAAGAGAGAAAGAGAGAAAGAGAGACAGTGTGTGTGTGTGTGTGTGTGTGTGTGTGAGGGAGTGGAAGAGAGAAAGAGAGAAAGTGAGAAAGAAAGATTATGTGTTGCTATGAGAAGGGTTGTATTTAAACCAGAGTTGGCGGGTAAAGAGGTAAATTTAAAAGAGTCTGTCAGAGATACAGTGAAAGGAATAACAAGGAAGTAGAAGCTGTGAGAACCGCAATAGTGTGAGGTAAGGCAACGGAGAAATAGATGCTGGGAAGGAAATGATGATAGTGTGAAGAAACAAGGTGGTTGTTGAGATTGGGGTAATACGAAGGAGGATGGAGGCAGCCAAGTGAAAGAAGCAGTGAAAATACACCAAGCCACTCATGGATACCGTTTCTGGGTGTGTCGTTAGTCTTTTGGTGTCTCTTGGTCTCAATAATTTCTTTATTTATATTTTTTCATTTTTATTTCTATCTAAACTAAATAGACCCCAGGCGCCGAAATGACCCGATTATAAAATATGATCAAATAAAAATAAATATTGATATAAAATATCTCTGTAGTGTGTTATGAAAATGGTGATAGAGATGGTGAGGGTGACGCCGATGGTAGGGGTGTAAGTGATGATGACGAGAAGGAGGATGGAGGTGATAATGATGATGATGGTGATGATGTTACTACTACTACTACTACTACTACTACTACTACTACTACTACTACTACTACTACTATTATTATTATTATTATTATTATTTCGTTATTTGCCACAAGGGAAACAGCAATACAAACAAATCCTTTAAATATACTTAGGTAAATAAAAATATATATATATATATATATATATATTTATGTGATTGTATATATATTATATATATAAAAATATGTATATATGTGATTGTATATATATATATATATATATATATACATATATATATAGATAGATACATACGCACATACACATACATACATACATACATACATACATACATACATACATACATACATACTTTGAATGTAATATTCGTTTAACGTTCACAGTTTCAACGCAGGTTTTGACTGAAAAAAATATAGTCTAAGAAGTTATGCATATCAGCCCCTAGAGACGAAACAAGCTGCACAGCATCACCTGAGAGACACGAAATAACATATGCCGTATACCGAACGACCCTGCCACCGATTACACCAAAGTGGAGGAGACGAATTTGTTTCCATTATTTAAGCTGTAACTTTCGGCCAGCTTTATATAAACAATTGAATTTCCAGAACCGTTGAGGGAATTATGATTTTTGAATATATGTTTGCTTAAAATTAATGGCTTCAACGTAGGTTTTTGACTACGACAAATAGTCCATTCTGATGGGTATATAGGCCCCTACAAACGACCGAAACTTGACAAGGTAAACTGAGGAAATTGAACTCACACCGGCAGTATACCATTATAAACATTTAGCTCATTCAATAATGGAGTCATAGACCATAGTAACACACTATTTTTCTGCCCGCTGTTATGAAATAAAGCGTTAGCTTGTTTGTTGTTTTTTCTATACTTGAATTTATTAAATAACAACTGTTATGTACATTTTAGAAGCATTAGATGATAGTAAACAATAAATAGAAATTTCACTATTCTCATCTTTCTTTGTCTTATCAAGTGCGTGTGTGCTTAAATGTTCTCTCTATAAGTGGGTAGCAGTGCACGCGGTGCAGCAAGTTATAATATGAACTGGAAGGGTGGTAGAATAATGGGAGTGTTTAGATTGGGGAACAAAGTCATACGTCATTATACTAGTATACGTTCTTTTCGTTATTTGCTTTTACATAACTCTCTAAGAAATATAACCGTTCTTTCTAGCGTTTCATACGCACCACTAATTATCCCCTTATTTCGCATATTATTATTTTTAATTCACCTTTCTCAATAGTTCATTCCATTTACAATCTGTTACTTTTGTATTTGCTTTCACATTTGATCTATAAACACTACGTATTCGTGATGATAATTTGTATGTATAAATTGGATGAGAACGTATTACTCTCGTGTCTAGGGGAAGGCGCGTGTCTTTGCGGTTAGGATATTCGGCTCACAATCGTAAGGTCGTGGGTTCGTTTCTCAGCGGCGCGTTGTGTCTTTGAGCAAAAACTTTATTTCAAATTGCTCCAGTCTACTTAGCTGGAAAAATGCAGTTGTACCTCTAATTTGAAGGGCCAGCCATGTCACATTTACGTTAAGAGTACGCGTGTCTGTGGAATGCTCAGCCAACTGCATGTTCCATTTACGAGCAGGCTGTTCCGTTGAATGAATCAACTGGAACACTCGTCGTCATAACCGACGTGGTGCCAGTTATAGCTACTTTTGAGTCTCGAATAATCGTAACCCCACCCACCCCCACGCACACACAGACACGCTAATTAATTTTTTAGATTTTTTCCGGCCCCACGCAACCCATTCTTTCCCCACCCACCCACCACTTACCTCGTCCCTTAACCCCATCGCGTATTAGATTTTGCTAATCTATCTCCGTCGAAATTTTATTTTAAATGGTAACATCCTGTGACGATTAAAATTAATTTTCTTTAGACATCAAAAAACATTATACATGACATAAAACATGTATATTATTAGAAATCGCACACGTTATAAAATAAATAGGATTAGTTGGGGTCTCAATATGTAAACTAAACGACTAATTCTGGCTTTTAAAAAAATCAAGAGAGGCAACCTAGAAAAATTACACCCCCCACCCCCACCCCAATTATTCGGGACCTTAGAGTTACTGAAACTGACTTTCTTTATAATAATTCTGTTTTTTTTGCAGTATCATTATATAATCCTTTTAATTTTAATGATAGACACCGAGAACCTAAAATTATGTCAGATCAGATTAGTCTAAGAAAATGCTGAAATGATTTTCACCATGAACTCAGACATCAGCTTCCGTGCGATAGACATAATGTCACAAGTCAACAATCTGTGAACACAGAATAAGGACCTAATATAGAACATTTTTGTCTGTTTCCCTGCATTTAGCGAAGGACCGGCTGGCGTTATTAACGTGACTATAGACCTTATTCCAAATAAACCTGCCCCCACATACTGTTTTCCACTAATAAATAACGGATTTGTACGATTCTTTAATGACTGATATGAAAGTCTTCCGGGAAAAGCTGTTGATAATAACCTCATTGAGCCTACAGTGCCCTCAAAAATACCATTGCTCATAGTACTCAGTCAACGCCCATAGTACCGCTGTGGAATTATTATTCGGAACGTTCTACAAATCATTCTACAACTACTGTCCCCAAAATATTAATACTAACAATAATATTCTGAGGGGGGTATAGTTAGTTATATCGATTATAACTTTTAGCTAGTATTTATGAGCCTCAAAAGGATGATAGACAAAGTTTACCTCAGCAGGAAATGTGTCTATCATAAGTTAGTAATGGGATGTAAATAGGTACCGCAAGGCACTCTGTGTAAATTATTCTACCATCCACCGTTCTTGATGATAATTGCTATTTCTAAGATAGGGAAACATCACAAATTTTAGTCGACTTCTACAAGGAAATTATTAGAAATTAGAATTTGTTTCCGTATGCTGAGGCGTATGTGTATATGTGAATGCGTGTTTGTATATGCATATGCATACATTTATATGGGAAGAGAGAGAAGTAGTATGAGGTAGTCATAACAACAGTGGTAGCAGCACCCTGTTTTTGTTGCAAAGAGACAGGAGTAGTATGAGGTAGTCAACAACAGTTGTAGCAGCACTCTGTTCAGCAGACGTAAAGAGAGAGGAGTAGTATGAGGTGGTCATAACAACAGTGGTAGCAGCACCCTGTTTGGCAGACGTAAAGAGAGAGGAGTAGCATGAGGTGGTCAAACTTGTCCTCTTTCTTTAAGTGTTGTGACAGAATCGCAAAAATGTATATATAGATTCTCCGTGTGTAGACAATTTAAGGAGACAACTGATATGTATACCATTAGAAAACAGTGAGAATAGAACATAAACACCGCAAGACTCACTTAAACCTCGTATTAGAGTGCACACCTCCTAAAACGAACGCTAAAACGAGATAACTTCCCGCTTTTATGATAGTCGAGGCGGTCAAAAGATCAGAGAGAGCAGGAAATAAAACATGCTAAAGCTAGCATATTGCAGTAAACATTCCACACATTATTAACCAGTGCATGTTGGGTTGCACAGTGTGATTCTCAAGCATTCAGGGGAATGGAATATCCAGAGTGCTAAATATGTGTGTCAAACCCAGACGTTTGAACTGCTACCAACATGCCATTACTCTGTTCGATCAGAGCTGACACAGACATAACAATGAGAACAATAACAAAAATATAAAAAAAAGCAATAACATATTCTAAATGGGAAACACGCTCTTCAGGTACTCTTTCCATTTCCTAAAGTAAATAAACTGCATTCTTGAGTCGCGGGTAAATAGCCATTGACGTAGTTTGGCTCTTCAAACTGAAATTCTACAAACTTGAAATTTGCTTACACATTAGCAAAACTTAAACGTTTGCACGTTTGATTTTCCTCTTTTGTTGCCTTTTCAAACACAAATATTGTTTTAGTTTTGCCAAAGCTACTTTTGAACACCAATATCCTTTCCATTAAACTTCTTTTAAGGCTCAAACAAACGTTAACAATAATTCTTTTTTCTTTTCTCCTTTTTTTTTATCAAAACTTTGAAAAGCTTCCAAATTCCCGACATCGACAATTCAACCTTCATTTCTTCTTACATATTTTTGTTTTCTCTACTTTTTAAGAAATTATAGGCATTAAGAAATTTCGACATTTTCAATGTTACGACTCAAACTGGTGAATGATTTATTTATATATTTGTTTATTTGCGTGCTTAGTATTATTATTGGTGAATTGGCAGTATCGGTTGAGGGTTGGACGCCATGCTTTCTAGCATAGTTATCTCTCTTTACGGTCTGAGTTCAAATCCCGTCGAGGTTAACTTTGCCTTTCATCTTTACGGGGTCGATGCATTACTGGTACTTTATTCTATTCATCCTTACGGGGGTCGATAGAATAAAGTACCAGTAATGCACTTGGTAATTGCTGGCCTTGTGCCTAAAGTAGAAACAATTATTATTATTATAAGCGTCGGGTGATTCGGGATTGGTGGGATACCTGAGTCGCCCCTGGGTCGTCGACCCCCTCCCCCTATTGGGATTTTAATTTGTTATGTTTATGCATAGTTTATTTTATATTTTCATTGTTAAATTGATCTTGCCATTACTCTTTTACCTGTTTCAGCCATCCGGCTGAGGCCATGCTGGGGCACCGCCCTTTGTGCACTTTTATTCGAGCTTATTGCAAACCCCCACAGTCCGTGTCTTTGTATTGTCCCCTACATATCGGCCCTTGTGACCAATAAATTAAATCATTATTTTATTTATTTATTATTATTAATTTTTTTTTTTGTAACGGCTTTAAAAGCGGTAGTCAAAATATTAAGGTATGAAAATGTGTGCCCATATTTGCTACTACACAAATTTATAGACAACATAATAAAGACTGACGTGTCAAAGATTCACTGAACACTCCCCAGCGTCACTGGCCCAAAGATATACTGTTTTTGTTTCCCTCACTACCACCTTTGAAATGGTTTCTGTTATTCATAATATCTGTGCTACCTCCACTCAGGTCTTCTTAATGCACCCACCTTTCGTTCATTCATCAGACCTACTGGTTCCATTTCCTTTGCAATGGCAGTATCGGTAGAGCGTGGGACAACATGCTTTGCAGCAGAGAGTTACGGCCCTTTGAGTTCTGAGTTCAAACCCCACCGACCTTAGCTTTGCCTTTCATCCTTGCGGGGTAGATAAAATAAAGTACCAGTAATGTACTGGGGTTGCTTTAATCGACTCTCCCCTCCCTAAAATGTGTTGTCCTTGCGCCTCAATCAGAAACCAATTTTAAACAATCTAAGGGATTACAATATTTTCACCCCTCCTCCCACTAATTTTGAGTTACTCCCATTCAGATATAATCGAGTCAACCGACGATGGGCATGCGCCTTTCAGCTGAAAGCATCAACATATTTCAGACATAGTGTATCTAGGATATATTATTTAATGTGTCTTTCGTTTAGTTTTCTTATTTTTTAGGACGGTTGACAATGATTTGGAGGATATTTAGCTGCTAACTCTAGCAGATCAAGTGACTACATAACATTTTCAGGATTAGCTTGATTGTATTATAGTTATATAAAAGTTTCTCAGGAAAATGGGAAGCTGTATGGAGGCTGTTAGAACAGCAAGATACCGTCGAAGTGGCGTTGGGTAAAGTATTACCCCGAACGACGGAAGTGAAGATAGACCACAAACATTAAAATATGCTCTTCAGACCTCAACCCCCTGCAGTTTCGTTGAATTAATTCGCGTCACAGTTAATTTGTTTATATAAAAGTGTTTCACCTCAACACATACACTTGCCTTTTCTTTCTATATTCACCTTCTGTATCATTCTTATTTTAAGCTATTTATTAAACTCGATGAAATAATGATTTCTTATATAGGCACAAGGCCAGTAATTTGGGGGAGGGGGAAGTCGATTAAATCGACCTCTGTATGTCACTGGTACTTTATTTTATCGACCCCGTGAGGATGAAAGGCAAAGTTAACCTCGGCGGGATTTGAACTCATACCGTAAAGGACCGTAACTCTATGCTGCAAAGCATGGTGTCCGACTCTCTACCGATACTGCTAATCTACAGCCCTTGACTCGATGAAATAATAACAAAGAAAACTAAGAAATAGCAAAATTATTGAAGGATAGTAATGTTGTATGTAATGCATTAATTTATTTTCTAATTCTCATTGTTCTTTGCTTAAAATAAGTTTGAGTTGCTAATATTTGTGCTAATCTCTGACTAAGCTTCTACATGTAAACACACTAATGTGTGATGAAATAAATGAACAGGAGACAAATTTATCATACTAAACATAACAAAGAATACAAACAAAAACATTAACTTAAGATATATAGTTCCGGTCTGAATGACAGAAAGTTAGCCTCTGGCTGATTATCAAAATATAGCTCAGGGCTAAATGACACCGAGCATGATGAAATATTGTGCTTTGGAACAAAAAGACATTGCCGAATTCAAGGTAAAAATAAACAAAGCCTGTAGAGATCATGTTCAGAACCACAAGTACTTATTTTATGTTTCTTTTGTTGTTATACAGAAGTTATACTGTTTTATATCAATTAACGATGTAAGATGACAAAGCATAAGAGCGTAAACGAAACAACACGAATGAAATTCTGAAAGAAACTAATGCTATACAAAACATCAATCATTGCCAACAATAGAAAGAAATAAAAAGATTATCCACCAGTCTAGGATTTAAGAGTAAGGCCAGTATGTAACGCTGATGTCAGAATTGTAGTTAAATCGTTTCAATATATGTATAATGACATCTGGAGGGTCAAATTTATGGCAACCTATCAGAACAGTATTGGAAGACAGGCCAGGTCCGTCATGGGTGTTCTTTCTCATTTCTCTTCTAAATTCAGGTTCGTCAACCATTGCTGCATAATCTAGAGATGTTTAGTGGTGGCATCTTCAAACTGAGGCACCAGAGAGGTGGTTGAACCTATGCAGATGACGTCCCTGTTATTTTGTTACGGCTACAACGGAAAACTAGGTAGTCAGCACCATTTTGAATGAGTATGTGGTGGTAATAAGGAAACACATTAACCAGTGCAATTTGGTTTCGTTCCAGCAACGTCTGACGTACGTTGTCTAGCGTCATTTGATGACTTGACCGAGAGTCTTGTTATGATGCTTTGATATCTGTTTCAGTTTTAGGTGGAAAGGAACCGAGATGTTACGAACAGTGTGGTCAATCTCACCAAGAAATTAGCTGAGGAGAAGCTATGTATGAAAGGTCGGCTAGATTAAGCCAATGTATAAATCGTCTCTGTTTTATTCAGCGGAGATCAGCAAGTTTTGAACTGCCTTAATTTTACTTTGATTAGACGATAACGTGTTGGGCACGTCAGAAATTGAAGTTGTCCCCATATTGGAAAATTGTTGGAGGTTAAATAGCACACGTTGGTAGCTTGCAACTTGGAAGCTGGGAAGGGAATTTCAAGTCAGACGACGGTTTCTATGGCTGGGTATAGGGTCGGGTTATATTGCTTGAATTCTGGTTTAAGCCAGAATCTGAAGTTGAAAACAACTAGGAAGACGTTTTGAGCAAAGTGGTTAATCTCACCTAAAAATGGAATGAAAATACTGGTGCATGTTTTTAAAGTCTCTATATATGTGTGTGTGTGTGTGTGTGTGTGTGTGTGTGTGTATGTGTGTGTGTGTAGTGTACCAACGTCTGACCGTCATTCAGATTGGGTCTTCTTTTTCTTCTTATGGAAGATGCAGGTTCCGTTCACTAACTTTGAGTTCACAACTGGAAAAAAGCATTTGACGGGATAATACGTTTGTGTTGGTATTTTGCCGTTTTATATTGGTATTGCAACTTGTTATCTATTAATGTCAGTTTTTGTCTTTTATTTTTTCCGTTACTGAGGGCGGTGGATTGGCAGTTTCGGTAGAAAGCCGGCATAGAGTTGCGGCACTCTATAATCTGAGTTCAAATCCCACCGAGGTTAACTTTGCCTTTCATCCTCACGGGGGTCGATAAAATATAGTACCACTCGCGCACGGGGGTCGATTTAATCGACTTTCCCCTTCTTCTAACTCGCTGGCCTTGTGCCTATATAAGAAACCATTGTTATTATATATATATGAGGGCGGTGGATTGGCAGTAACGGTAGAGTGTCGGACACCATGCTTTGCAGCATAGAGTTACGGCCCTTTACAGTCTGAGTTCAAATCCCGCCGAGGTTAACTTTGTCTTTTATCCTTACGGGGTCGATAAAATAAAGTACCAGTAATGCACTAGGGTCCATTTATTCGACTTTCCTCTCTCCCCCAAAATTACTGGCCTTGTGCCTATACTAGAAATCATTATTATTATTATTATCTTGCTTTATGTTCATAGGAGTTATCACCAAGTCACAACCAGTGACCTCAAGAGACAACAAGGTCCGCCATGTTCAAGAAAGAACATACATACACACACATGCATCTTTAGGTGTTTAGACTTGTGATGTACTTATATTGACAGAATCTTCCTTAGTATATGGGCAGTTCCCATTAGTACTATCTTTTGTATTTCTCCTATACGCGGGTTTCCTGGGATTATTATTATTATTATTATTATTATATTATTATTATTATTATATCCCTGTCAAAGAATCATAAAATTGGAAAAGATGAGAAACCAATACATATTTTTTCGAATAAATATATTTGACCATGTTTACTCTTAATTGGGAGAAAGAAATGATAGTTTATTATTTTGTCAGTTTGCTCAGCGTTTTCTCCATATATAGTTGTCTTATTTCATTCCCGAATGACAGTCGCAATATTAGAATGTCACGAATATAATTTACGTTTCGCGTGACGTCATGAGAGCTGTCGGAAGTAAGATCAACCTAATAATTTTCGTATCTATAAATTAATAATAATATATGACATTGAAAATAGAAAGAGGAATGAAACCTATGTCTGAGTAACAGGACTGTAACAAACTAAGAGCGGCAACACCGGCAGCAAAGTTAATATTAAGAAAATAAAAGAAACAATAATTGTTTCTACGTTAGGCACAAGGCCAGCAATTACCCAGTACATTACTGGTACTTTATTTTATCAACCCCTGTTAGGATGAAAGGCAAAGTTAACCTCGGCGGGATTTGAACTCAGAATGGAAAGTGGCGTAACTCTATGCGTCAAAGCATGGCGTCCGACCCTCTACTGATACTGCCAATCCGAAACAATAATGAAACAACAACAATAACATTGTGTCGGACTTCGCCTTTTGCCGCATAGAGTTATGTCCCTTTACGTTCTAAGTTTAAATGCCGCCGAGGTTGGCCTTGCCTTTCATCCTTACGGGCAGTCGCGGACTGGCCAGGTCGTCGTCGTCGTTGTAAGAAGAATAAGAACAAGAAGAACAAGAAGAAGAATGTTGTCTACTAGAAGAAGATAGAACGTAGAAGTTTCAGTTGTCTTCATTAAGATATCTTTCTAAGAGAAGGTCATCTGATATAAAACCTGCGACTTCACTTGCATGCAATGATGCAGACCACTTCTACTTTTGGGGTAAATGCATTCGATGTTCACAGATTGGGATTGGCTCAATGCAAAGCCTTTCCTCAGGCATCGCTTGATATGTGACATTTTTTGGCGATATATGGCATTGCTGGTCATAGGCAACTACATAGCAGGACTAAAAGTAACGTCCCTGATACTGGTGCTTAAGTATCAAGCGATGGCATTGCTCTAAATAGAGTTGCAACAATCATCAGCATCATGTATTTATATATATATAGGCACACACACGCGATCTCGCACACACACACACACACACACACACACACACACACACACACACACACACATACACGCGCGCGCGCACACACACATATATATATATAACAAACGGGGTGTGGTAAGATACCAGGTGGGCTATAACGCACCAGAGTATTCGATAATTGGGGTAGTAAAGTGGGAAATATGAACAGATTCAGGACCCCGACGGCTAAGCTCCGACCTTTCGGATCTTGCTGTCGAAATGGCCGGAGCTCAGCCGTCGGGGTCCTGAATCTTTTCATATATATATATATATATACATATATATATACATATATACATATATATATATATATATATATATATATATATATATATATATACATATATATATATATATATATATATATACATATATATATACATATATATATATATATATATATATATATATATATATATATATATATATATATATATATATATATATATATATACATATATATATACATATATACATATATATATATATCAACTAGAAATAGATTGACATATATATAAAATAAACATATGAAACAATCAGAGGGAATCATTTTTAAAGTGTGTAATCACACATAGCTAGGTAGGTAACTAATTGAAGTTTAACTAGAACTTCAAATATAGATACCTTTTAAAATGATAACCCCTTTTGTACAGCCGACCATGTTATTCTTCACTCTTTCACTACTATTACTCCAAGAATAACCTGTATGAGAATTCTCGTAAACTCGCTACCTAACTAAGGAAACCTCTTGCAGAGTCAAACAATGCCGTACGTTAAAACTATCCACAGTACAGAGTACTCACAACTTCTAACCGGATTACCTAAAACGATAACTTGTTATCCCATATATATTGAGTGTGAAAGACCGAAGCTCATTGCTGCTATTTTATGGATGTCACAAGATCTTTTTTCTTGGTGAAGGTAAGACATTATTGATATATTCTATAATACATATTTTTACTCATAATTTTACAGCCAGAAAAAGAAAGTATACACAGAAAAAGAAAGTATTTTTTTTTAATTTTATCAATTATATGATAGTATTGTAGTTGTGGGTGGGACCCTTTGTCACCTCCTAGCAACCAATATTTTGAGACACAATCAGCCAATGCTTTCGGGGCTCAATAAAATAAAGTACCAGTAAGACACTGGAAACTATTTAATCGTGCCCCCCCCCCCTCCCCGAAAATTGTTGGCATTGTGCCTAAATGAAAAACTAGTATTAATGATTTGTAATTTAGCACAATATCAACATTTTAGGGGACAGGAAGGTCAATTAAATAGATCCAGTATTTAACTGGTATATTATTTTATCAAGACAAAGTTGACCTCGGCAAGATTTGAATTCGGAAGAAGCTGGAATAAATACTGTAATACGGTTTGCTCTGAATGAATACTGGTTGTCCAGTCCTTGCAAAGTCAATGCATGTATATCTACACACACACACACAATTATCAACAGCTATAGTTATTGGACAGAGTGTCAACTCTTAGACAGGATAACATATAAGTGGTTTAAATATCTACCAAACATAATTGCTTCAATCGTATGGTACATAAATATCTAAATATGATTGTCAAGAACTGGAAATTAAAATTTTACATCTTAACATATTTTATACGGTTTTGTGGCACCGGTTGTTACATACACTATTGTATTCTTATGCAACGTTTGTCTTTGGGGGCAGAACATATATATATATATATATATATAGTAATAATAATAAAATATATATATATATAGGAAAATTTAAAACCCCGACGGCAGAGTTCAAGCCGTTTCGACGGTATTGAGTACTCTGGTGCGTTATGGTCCATCTGGTTCCTTACCACACTTCCTTCGTTATATATATATATATATATATATATATATATATATATATATATATATATATATATATATATATATATACAGTGAAATTCCGTTATAACGAAATTCATGGGGTATTAAAAAATGTAACGAAAAATTCTTTATAACGAGATCGATGAAACAAATGGAGCGTTTGTTTGTTATTGCCTTGGTGATTGAAAAAGATTTCATTATACTGAAAAATTCGTTATAACGAAATTTTACCTATATACATATTTATCTGTTTCACACTCTCAGGAGTGCATAAATACAATGGAACATATTTTTACTCTAATGCACACACTGTCGTCATTCTCTGACTCCTAATTCTTTATTCGGTAATATGCATTGATCCTTCTCTCGCTCTCTCTCTCTATCTCTCCATCTCTCTCTCTTTCTTTCTCTCTTTCTTTCTTTCTCTCTCTCTATCTATCTATCTATCCACATCTCTCTCTACCACTATCTCTCTCTATCTATCTATCTCTCTATTTATCTATCTCTCTCTATCTATCTATCTCCCTATCTATCCCTATCTATCAATCTCTCTCTCACTCTCTCTCTCTATCTTTCTCTCCCGCTCTATCTATCTATCTATCTATCTATCTTTCTTTCTTTCCCTCTCTTCATCTCTTTCACGTTTCCTCAGTCGCACCCCTTTCAAATGCTGTCTACAGCAGAACTTCTTTCTCACAAACGTCGAAACAGAAACATTTACCCACTTCTAACACACATTCTCCTCCCCACTTCTAACACACATTCTCCTCCCCCTCCTCCGCCTCATCTCTCCCACTTCTCACACACATCCTCCTCCGCCGCACCTCCCTCATCTTATTGACCTCCTGTGTCACATTATGTATCAAAGGTTGCTTCCTTTCAATAAATAGCACACATGCTTCATGTTCTTCTATTGTAACGAGACACCTGATCTCCGAGTCGGACTATAATGTTGTCGGGACACGCTTGGTTGACACCGAATATCATCGGGACCGGGGCCCCACTCGAGCATAGCGAAGATAATTGTTTCGGTCACCGATTTCATTTGATGTTGTCGTAATTGTTCTTCATGCTCTCATTGTCATCAATACCATCATCACCATCGTCATCACCATCGTCATCATCATCATCGTCGTCACCATCATCATCGTCGTCATCGTCGTTGTTGTTGTTGTCGTCGTTGTTGTTGTTGGCGTCGATGTCATCTTAATCATCATCAGCAGCAGCAGCATCTTCATCAATGATGATGGCGACGACGACGGCGGCGGCGGCGATGATGATGATGATGATGATGGTGGTGATGGTAATGATAATGAGGATGATGATGGTGGTGATGATGATGATGATGATGGTGATGATGATGATGATGATGGTGATGATGGTGATGACGATGGTGATGATGATGGTGATGGCGATGGTGATGATGGTGATGACGATGACGATGACGATGATGATGGTGATGATGATGGTGATGATGGTGATGGTGACGACGACAACGATGTTGTTGATGATGGTGAAGATGGTGGTGGTGGTGTGACGATGACGTTATTGATACGCTACCCCTGTCATTGTCTTAACATTTATTTTGTTTAAACTTGACAGGACCACCTGAACGTTTCATTGTCTTACATTGAGTATTTCCAGTCCTCCACACCGTAAGTTCAAATCCCAGCAGAACCAATTCTAATGACTATCCCTCTAATGTCAACCGAATATCTCTTCGACTCCTCCCTCTTTATTCCCACAGTAAAAAGACGCCATACCCTAAACTAGATTTCGAAATGATTGTTAATATTCATATTTTATTGCTAGTTTTCATCGTTTCTCCTCCAACTTAAGATGGTAAGACACCCTGTATTGATTTAACACCCTGTATTGATTTAACAGAAAATATCTAAAACTGGGGGGGGGGGGGTCTTGTGCTTTGACCAGTGGTTCCCAGCCTTTTGTGCCTCATACCCCACCTCAACATCTCAAACATTTGTATGTCCCACTTTGATATAAAAGCAGCGATGATCAAATACAAAGTGTAAAAATTAGGCGTATGGGTGATGCCAGATACACAACATGTATGGCGGCGGGGGGGAGACAGGAGTTTCTGGCAGTAATTTGTCCCAAAGATGCCTTGGTGTAAAAGTTAAATTTGAAATTTTCTCTCATTAACATCATTTTCAAATCCCCCCCCCCCCCCCACACACACACATTTGAATATTTAAATTGCTCCTCTGTGGGGCGTGTGCCCCACGTTGGGAATCACTAGATTATATAGTGATACAAGAGACAAGTGCTTCTTGTAGTGATAGAATAGACAGAGGGAGAAGATTACTCTAATGTCGAGTAGGTAAAAGAAGGTGTATTTCATAGCTGAGTCTATTTTAGTCATTAATCAACATGTCTCGTTCGCGAACCTCACACAGGCTCAGTTCCCAATAAATGTTATTTCTCTCGACCTAACAGCATCGGTTATGTTCTTGTGCATAGTTACATTCAACAACGTTGTGTTACTACCATTGTGGATTGGCAGTATCGGTAGAGAGTCGGACGCCATGCTTTGCAGCATAGAGTCACGGCCCTTTACGCTTTAAGTTCAATATATATATACAAGGTGCGTTTTCTTTTATTATCTTTTTCACTGTATATATATATATATAGAGAGAGAGAGAGATACACGGCGGGGGAAAAGAAAACTATATATATGAGAAACGATAAAGTTTCGTTTATATACAGTCTGCTGTGTTTCGAATGCTCATATTGGTACCACCACCAGTAATTCACTGAATCACATACACTATATATATATATGTGTGTGTGTGTGTGTGTGTATGTGTGTGTGTGTGTGTGTGTGTGTGTGTGTGTGTATGTGTGTGTGTGTGTGTGTGTGTGTGTGTGTGTGTGTGTGTGTGTGTGTGTGTGGCTGCAACCTCTACTAAGAGTATTGCAATTGTTTGTCTGATTATAGAGTTTGGTGCACTTTTAGGCTACGGCCAGCTACACGAACCTGAGCAAGCAATGCCTGTGCTTTGAAGGTTTATTTAAATGGGGAAAGGCCTTGCACTCGACCAACCACTCTCTGAGCATCGAAAACACTACCCGAAAAGAAGAACTGGCCAACATCATCGGATGCTTCCGAAGCCGCAGGTTTGTTTTTTTTCAGATTTTTCCCTCTCTTAGAAAGGTGTTGTGACAACAACTGGAGGCCTTTCACTCCCAGGTGAAAAAGACAAGAAAAAACTACTATTTGGATGGCCCTTGCCTCTGCTGAGTTCCTCCGCCCTTTTCCAGGTCTTGTATCATCCCGTAGGGTGTCCAAATATCGCCCTCCTCACCAAGCTAGCTTGGTGAGACAGGTTGTACTGGGTTACATATATATATATACATATATATATGTGTGTGTGTGTGTGTGTGTGTGTGTCTGTGTGTGTCTCTGCAGGACATACGTAGATGAAATATCAAAGAAGACTATGATCAATCTATTGCAAGAGATCTTTTTTAGTTTAAATAAAGTTTCATACACTTAACATGTTCAGTATGGAACTTTATTCATACTATATATGTGTGTGTGTGTGTGTGTGTGTGTGTGTGTGTGTATGTGTGTGTGTGTGTGTGTGTGTGTGTGTGTGCGCGTGTGCGTGTGTGTGCGTGTGTGTATGTGGGTGGATGGGTGGGTATGTGTGAGTGGTAGGGTATATATACATATATGCCTATACACTCAGAGATATGTATACATACATGTTATATATATATGTGTGTGTGTGTGTGTGTGTGTGTGTGTGTGTGTGTGTACAGTGACCAAGGAACAAAGCCACAATAGAAGAGGCAGAAACAAAAACGATTACAATAGAAAAGAGAGAGAGATAAAGAAGAAGAAAAGGATTGGAGACAAGAGAGTGGGTGGGGGAGAAGACAAGGGAGTGTGGTGGGGGAGAAGACAAGGGAGTGGGTGGGGGAGAAGACAAGGTAGTGGGGTGGGGGAGAAGACAAAGATAACAGAAGTGACACACAGTAAGAAGCAGAAGAAGAAGAAGAAGAAGAAGAAGAAGAAGAAGAAGAATCAAATCGAAGTACTTTGAAAGATCTATCGAATTCTTTGTAAATATATGAGAGGTCGGGAAAACAGAGAGAGACGAGAGGGATAGAGAGGAGAGAGAGGGTGGATAGAGGGGGATAGAGTGTAGTAGAGAAGGGGAGAGGGGGAAGAGAGAGAGAAATAGATAGATAAGTAGAGAGAGAGGGGGTGAAAGATATATATATATATAGAGAGAGAGAGAGTAAGGGGGTAAAAGGAAGAGCAAGAACAATGAAGAAATACGTGTACATGTAGAATCAGGAAGAGAGGAGATGGTGGTAGGGGGTGATGCGGGTGGAGGTGGGGTGTTGGTGGGGGTGTTGGTGGTGGTGGTGGTGGTAGTCTTGGTGGTGGAGGTGGTGGAGGTGGTGGTGGTGGTGGAGAGAGGAAAGGTAGAATTTAGGAATGAAGAGACATTGGCAGGGTGTATAACATAGAAAGGATTATTAATAAAGCTTGTGTTCACAATGTCTAACACTGTTTTGATGGTGGTGGCGGAGGTGGTGTTGTGGTGGTGGGGGTGGTGTTGTGGTGGTGGAGGTTGTGGTGGTGGTGCTGGTTGTGTTGTGGTGGTGGAGGTTGTGTTGTGGTGGTGGAGGTTATGTTGTGGTGGTGGAGGTTGTGTTGTGGTGGTGGAGGTGGTGTTGTGGTGGTGGAGGTTGTGGTGGTGGTGATGGTTGTGTTGTGGTGGTGGAGGTTGTGTTGTGGTGGTGGAGGTTGTGTTGTGGTGGTGGAGGTTATGTTGTGGTTGTGGAGGTTATGTTGTGGTGGTCGAGGTGGTGTTGTGGTGTTGTGGTGGTGGAGGTTGTGGTGGTGGTGATGGTTGTGTTGTGGTGGTGGAGGTTGTGGTGGTGGTGGTGATGGTTGTGTTGTGGTGGTGGAGGTTGTGTTGTGGTGGTGGAGGTTGTGTTGTTGTGGTGGTGGTTGTGTTGTGGTGGTGGAGGTTGTGTTGTGGTGGTGGAGGTGGTGTTGTGGTGGTGGAGGTTGTGGTGGTGGTGATGGTTGTGTTGTGGTGGTGAAGGTTGTGTCGTGGTGGTGGAGGTTGTGTTGTTGTGGTGGTGGTTGTGTTGTGGTGGTGGAGGTTGTGTTGTGGTGGTGATGGTTGTGTTGTGGTGGTGGAGGTTATGTTGTGGTGGTGGAGGTTGTGTTGTGGTGGTGGAGGTTGTGTTGTTGTGGTGGTGGTTGTGTTGTGGTGGTGGAGGTTGTGTTGTGGTGGTGGAGGTGGTGTTGTGGTGGTGATGGTTGTGTTGTGGTGGTGAATGTTGTGTTGTGGTGGTGGAGGTGGTGTTGTGGTGGTGGAGGTTGTGGTGGTGGTGGAGGTTGTGTTGTGGTGGTGGAGGTGGTGTTGTGGTGGTGGAGGTTATGTTGTGGTGGTGGTGTTGTGGTGGTGGAGGTTGTGGTGGTGGTGGAGGTTGTGTTGTGGTGGTGGAGGTTGTGTTGTGGTGGTGGAGGTTATGTTGTGGTGGTGGAGGTGGTATTGTGGTGGTGGAGGTGGTGTTGTGGTGGTGGAGGTTGTGGTGGTGGTGGAGGTTGTGTTGTGGTGGTGGAGGTTGTGTTGTGGTGGTGGAGGTTATGTTGTGGTGGTGGAGGTGGTGTTGTGGTGGTGGAGATAATGGTGGTGGTGGAGGTTGTGTTGTGGTGGTGGAGGTTATGTTGTGGTGGTGGAGGTGGTGTTGTGGTGGTGGAGGTTGTGTTGTGGTGGTGGAGGTTGTGTTGTGGTGGTGGAGGTTGTGTTGTGGTGGTGGAGCTGGTGTTGTGGTGGTGGAGGTTGTGTTGTGGTGGTGGAGCTGGTGTTGTGGTGGTGGAGGTTGTGTTGTGGTGGTGGAGGTTGTGGTGGTGGTGATGGTTGTGTTGTGGTGGTGGAGGTTGTGTTGTGGTGGTGGAGGTTATGTTGTGGTGGTGGAGGTTATGTTGTGGTGGTGGAGGTGGTGTTGTGGTGGTGGAGGTTGTGGTGGTGGTGATGGTTGTGTTGTGGTGGTGGAGGTTGTGTTGTGGTGGTGGAGGTTGTGTTGTGGTGGTGGAGGTTGTGGTGGTGTTGATGGTTGTGTTGTGGTGGTGGAGGTTGTGTTGTGGTGGTGGAGGTTATGTTGTGGTTGTGGAGGTTATGTTGTGGTGGTCGAGGTGGTGTTGTGGTGTTGTGGTGGTGGAGGTTGTGGTGGTGGTGATGGTTGTGTTGTGGTGGTGGAGGTTGTGGTGGTGGTGATGGTTGTGTTGTGGTGGTGGAGGTTGTGTTGTGGTGGTGGAGGTTGTGTTGTTGTGGTGGTGGTTGTGTTGTGGTGGTGGAGGTTGTGTTGTGGTGGTGGAGGTGGTGTTGTAGTGGTGGAGGTTGTGTTGTGGTGGTGGAGGTTGTGTTGTGGTGGTGGAGGTTGTGTTGTGGTGGTGGAGGTTATTTTGTGGTGGTGGAGGTGGTGTTGTGGTGGTGATGGTTGTGTTGTGGTGGTGGAGGTTGTGTTGTGGAGGTGTAGGTTGTGTTATGGTGGTGGAGGTTGTGTTGTGGTGGTGGAGGTCGTGTTGTGGTTGTGGAGGTTATGTTGTGGTGGTGGAGGTTATGTTGTGGTGATGGAGGTTATGTTGTGGTGGTGGAGGTTATGTTGTGGTGGTGGACGTTATGTTGTGGTGGTGATGGTTGTGTTGTGGTGCTGGAGGTTGTGTTGTGGTGGTGGAGGTTATGTTGTGGTGATGGAGGTTATGTTGTGGTGGTGGAGGTTATGTTGTGGTGGTGGAGGTTATGTTGTGGTGGTGGAGGTTGTGTTGTGGTGGATGAGGTTGTGTTGTGGTGGATGAGGTTGTGTTGTGGTGGTGTAGGTTGTGTTGTGGTGGTGGAGGTTGTGTTGTGGTGGTGGCGGTTATGTTGTGGTGGTGGAGGTTGTGTTGTGGTGGTGGAGGTTGTGTTGTGGTGGTGGAGGTTGTGTTGTGGTGGTGGAGGTTGTGTTGTAGTGGTGGAGGTTGTGTTGTGGTGGTGGAGGTTGTGTTGTGGTGGAGCTTGTGTTGTGGTGGTGGAGGTTGTGTTGTGGTGGTGAAGGGGTTGACAAGTAATTGTATATAGCAAGACTGTTTAACACTATTATGATTATGGCGGTGGAGGATGTGTCTGTGGTGGTGGAGTGGTTGACAAGTCATTGTATATGCCAAGACAGGACATGGCCTTCTTAATCCCATCAAATAGCCAGGGATTTTTGAAGACCAAATATTGTAACAACGGGAATTGCACAAGAGCTAAAACTAATAATAAAAACAAAGAAAAAAGGACAATTATTAAATGACATGAACAAAAATCAATAAGTTGAACTAAGTGAGAATTATGTGTCCAGTATGACACATGATGAGGTGACCTGCTTTATAATGGAAGAGTAAAGCATGGGTGTATGTCACTGTATGTCTGTGTGTGTGTTGTTTTCTTATACCCATACATGTTATATATATATATATATAAGTGTGTGTGTATGTGTATGAATGTGTGTATGTGTGTGTGCATGTGTGTATATGTGTATGTTCTGTTCTTGTACAAATATGTTATATATCTATGCATGTGTGCGTGTGTGTGTGTGTATATGTGCGTGTATGTTCTGTACTTGTACACTTATTTGCTATATATATATATAACATTGGGGTCTTACTGGTTCCTATTACCCACTCTACTACCCTAAGTATTGAGTACTTTGGTGCGTTATGGTCCACCTGGTTCCTTACCACATTTCCTTCGTTATATATATATATATATATATATATATATATATATATATATATATCAGAGTATTGAAGTTTGCTTGAAGCATTGTGGAATAATAAAAAAAAATTGGGGTGGGTCCTTTTGGAAGCCTCAACAATGCAGATGGGTAAATCTCCGGGTAACAGAATCCGGTGAAGAGAGAGATGTAAGGGAGTGTAGAATGAGATGTGTAGTATGTAGAGGAACGTAGGAAAGAGTGTAAAAAATAAAAATAACACGAGATAGAGTTACTTTGGGAGAAATTTAATTGTCCCTATATTTCGGATTCGCATCCATCAATTGGGGGGGTTTTACGTGGGGCGGTGTTATTTGTCGGAGAGGAATGGTACGTGGCCTCTGTTGTAGAGATGACAACAGCGGCCACGTACCGTTCCTCTCCGACTGATAAATTTGTCAGCATTTTCTTTTCCTTTTTACTAATATATATATATATATATATTCATTTCACATTATATACATGTCTGTGAATATTTTAATTATTTAAAAATTATTTTTAAGTGAACATAATTTTTTTTTTATATTTTGAAATGAACATGACTCAACGGGTCACGGGTGGTCTAGTATATTACTAAAAATCTGTGGTTGCTTGCTTGCTTATAATACAATAATTGTTTCTGCTTTTGGCACAAGGCCAGCAATTACCTAGTAAATTACTGGTACTTTATTTTATCGACCCCGTAAAGATGAAAGGCAAAGTTAACCCCGGCGGGATTTGAACTCAGACCGTAAAAGGACGTAACTATGATGGAAAGCATGGCGTCCGACTCTCTACTGATACTGCCAATCCAAATACAATAATATAATACAACCAGAAGGGCGCATAATAGAAAAAATACTTTGAAAGGAAGGTGCCCCTGAAATAGGAATACAAATGGAATAAAACAAGTTTCGCGTAAATCTAAGTACGGGTTCCCGAGAGAAAGAGATAGTGGTTGTGAGAGAGTAGATTGAAAGAGAGCCATAGAGAGAGGGAGAGGAGACAGAGAAGGAGATTGGAAGGGAAAGAGAGAGCTGGTGGTGAATGTGCGTGTATATATATGTGTGTGTGTGTCTATGACCAGTGTATATAGATCACAGACAACCATATATATATATATATACACACATACATATATATATGTGTGTGTGTACACACACATTTATATATATATACACATTTATATATATATACATACACACACGTATATATATATATATATATATATTAAAGAGTTAAACACTTCCTTGATTAAATCTTAACCATTTAACATCTCAGGGTATGTCATGTATCATTATATTTTGTCTGATGAGGACGTACTGTTGTACATCCGAAATATGTATAATAAAATGTAATTGATCAAAAGAGCATCTATTTTATTAATATTTGTATTTTAATATATATATATATATATATATATATATATATATATATATATAAGGGGGGGGCTTCCAGTTTTAAAAATGATTTTTAAGTGAACATAATTTTTAAAAAATATAAGTGAACGTGACCTAACGGGTCACGAGTGGTCTAGTTTAAAATATGAATAAAAATTAAGTTTAATATTGTCGGAGTCCTGTAAACTTGTGTTATCGTTTTCGCTTTTATTTCCTTGTAGATGGCATGACAAAACAGAAGTCTCTACTGACTGAAACAAAACGAATAAAGAGAAAATGGTTCTACCAAGAATCGAAACCACATCGAAAACATTGCTTTCCGGGAACTCACCAAGATTCAAAAATTCAGCTACGCACGAGATTTCTGAACGGTATAATCTAATATTAAAAGATGAATAGGATGCTAATTAACTAAACATTTTTTTTTTCTTACCATTATCGCTTGATCATATACCACACCACACTGTATCACATCTTACCACACCAAACCACACTACTCTAAACCCAGCCACCACACTACTCTAAACCCAGCCACCACACACACAACACCGCAAGATATCATAACATTAAAGTTATAAAGCAAACAAATAAACCATGTATCAGGTCTCATGATAAACAGTTGTCTGTCAGAGGGAAATATGTACGCTGCAAGCATATTTTTATGAGAAATTAACACATTAAACAATTTTGGCTTTTGAATAAAGACTTGTTTTGATGTGCCTTCCGTGATTTCGGTTTCTTTTAAGACTGCATAGCATATGAAATGAATGTTGAATATTGTCTATATATATATATATACATATATACACATATATATATACACATATATATACATATATATATATATATATATATATATATATATATATAAATATATATATATTTGTGTGTGTGTATAGATATATATATACACACACACATATAAACATACATCTGTAAATATATATATATATATATACACACACACATGTAAACATACATATATATAATATTGTATATATATATATATATATATATATAATATTGTGTATATATATATATATATATATATATATATATATATATATATAATGTCGTATATATATATATATATATATATACAGACATTTGTTGCAGATATGTTTATAATACATAATGTGTTTTGGTGTGGGTGTTGTCTGCCAGAACTGATAGAATAGATAGAGATATGAACAGCTACTTGCTTATATCTATGCATGTGTGTTATGTGTGTGTGTGTGTGTTTGAGTGGTCTGTGTGTGTAAGTGAACACAGCATGCCAGAATGTTTAAGAAGCTCGTTTCGCAATCCTAACTTTCCGAGTTCGATCTTGGAACATGGAATCTTGATTAAATGTCAATTATTATAGCCTCGCCTCGACCTAAAATTTATGGGTGAAGTTGGGTTAACGGAAACTGAATGGAAAACCGTCGGATAGACTGAAAATTACGTCATGGGTAAACGAGTCTATAGAATGCTAGGGCACTTGCCATTTAATTTCAAGAGCAGGCAGTTTCGTTGAGTTAACTACTATATATGGAATATATATATATATATATATATATATATATATATATATATATATATATCAGAGGTATAAGTCAACATTTCCTAATTTACTTAGAAGTAAATTATGAAATGTTGACTTTTACCTCTTGTTTATAAATTTACTCCGGAGTTAACAGACCTTCTTGTGGGCTTTGTTGAGTACTTTATCTTGCATACTGAAGTGTTGGTGTTAAAATAATACATAATCTGATTAATTACACACACACACGCACACACAATATATATATAATCACTATGACGAAAGACCAAGGTTGATGACTTAAATTCATCCTTAATTTCCACGTCTATTTCAGTAGTACATGCATATAAAAAACATTAATTTTTCTATGACTTATTCTCCGGTTTTAAACTCCTGATAAGCTGAGTGTTTTAGAGTGTTTAGAGCTTCTCTCACCTTACCAAAAATAATAGTGAAATACACAATTATAATCACCTATATAATATATATACCTGGATTGGTGGTTGGTTGCACATGTATACGCGTATATTATTCTGGGTTTATTATTTAAATTTCGCTTCGATACAGGAAGGGTAGATTTCCAACCCAAAATCAAAGTCATTTCATTAAAATGTAGACATTATAATGGTGCTCCTGGTTGTATATATTTGCACAAGTGAGCTTGTACGCATATCCTTACATGTGGAATGATATCTATACTTTAACTTCAGCATGGTATAGCAAGCCGCATCGGACACTGGAATAGTTCCTTTATTTTCTTCGGAAGAAGAGATATTAATCTTGAAATATCAGGACATGAATAAATTAAGGTAAAAAAAACAAGCCCTGTTTCGTACGATTTAATTATTCTCCGTCTAAACCCGCATTGTCGTGGCTTTCAAACTTCGAATTACTTATAGATATTTTAGTACGTGTATATGTCCATTCGTGTATATACGTACCGTATTTCCCGGTGCCAAAGACGCCTCGTCCTCGAGGAGGCACCCTAATTTTGACATCCAAAAATTTGGAAAAAAAGTAATAGACAACCTTGTGCCTCCAGGACGCATGGTAGATTTTTAGGCTTGTTTCAGGAAAAAAGTAGCTTCTTCGACGCCGGGAAATATGGTATATATTGCAGGCTATATTTATGGAATGTTGTACATATTTTCAATGTTTCATAAATTAAACTCACTATAATTTCATAATTAGCTTTGACTTTTTAATGAGTTGGGAGAGGGGTTATGGAACTCCTCACCTAAAGATTGATATTGAGAAGTAAGATTTAGTTACATAACAAAATCGCTTAAGAATCTAAATCTATATTTTTGGGGTAGTATCTGCAAATTTCTGATTACTTCAACATAGATATATTGCTTATTATCTGCAGATTTCTCCTTAGTTCCACATAAATGTATTACTTTTATCTTTTGTCTGTAAATTTAACGACCATGAAACCTTAACACCTCAAGCAAGGCTCTGTGCGCAACACTGGATGGGTGTGGTGTAGAGACTCAAGCTCTCTGTACAACAGTGGATGGGTGTGGTGTAGCGACTCGATAAGAAGAAGAATCTTTCATCTTTATTATGTTAACATCTGCTATATTACGGATTTCTATTACTATGCACTTTCCTTTTTAAATCTTAGGCTATAATGCCACGTATGTTATGTGTATATCTGTGATGGATTTTGACAGGAATTGTTCATCAGTGATCATTCATATAATAGGTGGGAGGTTCTCTACATCACTGTAACTTCATATATTGAGAGATTTAGGATTACCCTTTTTATGGACATTGCTGGACATCTGTGTATAATGTGGATCACATTTTATTGGTTAATTTCACATCCCTGTTATTTTTAGCATGAGTAGTTTTCTGGCTTTTTTCTTATCCTGGATTGAAAAAGTATACACTTCTAGATGATATATATATATATATATATATATATATATATATATATATATATATATATATATATATAGTTATAATAAATGTGAAGACTGAAATCCGAAAAGGGCTCGATAAGGATTATATATAACACCCCCTCCGCACACACACACACACTCAAGCATGAACCTAATACCTACACAGTTCGTAATTGCACTCCTTGTTATGGTTTTTGTTTTTTACTTTTCCAATATATATATATATATATATATATATATATATATGTAGGTAAATCTACCAAAATATATCCTAGAAACGATCGTAAAATTATGAATTTTTTAATATAAGGAACTTGTTCTTTGTTTTTATTCATTGTTTTTATTAATTTATATATATATGTCCTGCGTCTCCAACAGACCAGTGTCTGTCCTTAGGGCAGCAACATACGTTAGCCTTGGTCTTCCTCTTCCAGTGTGTCCATGTAGGGGCTCCCACAGGAGCACTGAGTGCATTGTCAACTCTGGATGTCGGTGAGCATGTCCAGCAAACCTCAGTCTGATATTAATAAATGGAAACTATATTTATAAAAACATATTTATTCTATTATATATATTTTAAGGGCACCAAAACTTTGGTACGCCCTCATCAGATAAAATACAGAATGTTTTATAAATATTGATATACCCAGGAATCAGACCGGAACGGTTCAAGTTCCGTTTGGATAGTTCCAAACGGAACTTGAACCGTTAAAGTCTGATTCCTATTTATAAAACAAACTTTGTATTTTATCTGATGAGAGCGTACCAAAGTTTTTGTGCCCTTGAAATATATATAATAGAATAAATATATTTTTATAAATATAGTTTCCATTTATTAATATCATTGATATTATACTCCAGAAATCTGTCGGGTGCTTCGAATCCGTTATAAATATATTTGTTGAATTACCAACAAATTGAATATCCCTTTGCTTATATATATATATATATATATATATATATATATATATATATATATATATAAACCCGTAGAGCAAATATTTATTATGAGAACAGATTAAAGTTTAAGCAAGAATCGCTGCTTTCACCCTTAACAGGATCTTCTGAAACACCCGTTAAGGATGAAAGCAGCGATTCTTTGCTTAAACTTTAATCTGTTATTTTAATAAATATTTGCTCTACGGTTCTTATATATTTGATATATTTTATCCTTATCGAGCCCTCTTTGGATTTTAGTCTTCAAATTTATTATTATTATTATTATTATTATTATTAACCGAGGTTAATAATGCCTTTCATCCTTACGGGGTCGATAAAATAAAGTACCAGTAATGCACTGGTTAATTGCTGGCATTGTGCCAAAAGTAGAAACAATTATTATTATTATTATTATTATTATTATTATTATTATTACTATATATATATATATATATATATATATATATATATATATATATATATATACAAGTTGAAGCTTAGTAAAATCGAAGTCTGGCTGTGGGCAAGCAAAATCGACCATATATATATATATATATATATATACGATATTAAACAAATGGAAACTATATTTATAAAACCATATTTATTTCATTATACATATTTCGGGGATACCATATTAAAAATATGGCATGCCTTCGTCAGATAAAATACAATATATAAACAGTTTTA
>OZ024745.1:128355933-128358433 GCA_964016885.1 Eledone cirrhosa
GAACACAACCACAAGGATATGGTCAGAACGTGGAAGAGACGAACTCCCACTGTCATCACCTCCATCTCTGTCGCCCTCCCCATCTCTCTGTATGGTGAGCAAATGGGGTCCCACGTGCTGGCCTTCCCCACAGCCCCGGCGGACAGAATGGAGAAGGCGTTTTCCCGGAGAATGGTAAGGGAGATGCGCTGGAAGAGCCATTCCAAACCGCGAGGCTCACACCTGCGGCTGGCCAGCTCAGCGCCTATGGTGGTGAGTAGGGAGGTAGCTGTAGGGCCAAGGACACCAGAAATCTCCACTGCCAAGGGAGAGCGACCGGTACGTGAAAGTAAATTGATAATTTCTTTCTATGGACTTCCTATTATTTTTAAAATCTTGGACCACGCGTTTTTAGTCCTAAATCAAAAGAACACCACAAACACGATGAATGTGGGATGGCATCGGTAAGAAATACTGACCTTAATATTCTATTCGACCAGTGACCTCCTTGTTTTATAGGTGTCTATTCAAGCAGAACTAATGAGGTCTCCGCCACCAACAAAAATATCCGTATATATGGTATTAATAACGTAATATAAACCAGTAATAGATTAAAAAAGGGCTGGTCACTGTTATTACCATTACCAGCTATCATTATTGGTGGATTGGCAGTATCGGATGCCAGGCTTTACAGCATAGTTACGTCCCTTTACGTTCTGAGTCCCGCCTAGGTTAACTTTGCCTTTCATCCTTACGGGGTCGATAAAATAAAGTACCAGTAATGTACTGGTATAATTACTGGCCCTGTGCAAAAAGTACAAATAATTATTACTATCAACCATAGGGCGGTGGATTGGCAGTATCGGTAGAGGGTTGGACGCCAAACTTTCCAGCATAGAGTTACGGCCCTTTATGATCTGAGTTCAAATCCCGCCGAGGTTAACTTTGCCTTTCATCCTTACGGGATCGATAAAAAAAAGTACCAGTCACGCACTGGGATCGATTTAATCGACTTTCCTCTCCCCCCAAAATTGCTGACCTTGTGCCTATACTAGAAACCGTTATCACTATCAACCATCAATTGGGCGGTGGATTGGCAGTATCAGTAGAGGGCCGGACACCCTGCTAGGGCGGTGGATTGGCAGTATCAGTAGAGGGCCGGACACCATGCTTTGCAGTATTGAATTATAGCCCTTTACGATCTGAGTCCAAATCCCGCCGAGGTTAACTTTGCCTTTCAGCCTTAAAATAAAGCACCACCGGGATAATTGCTGGCCTTGTGCCAAAAGTAGAAATAATTATTATTATACACAGTCATCTTGCTCGGGTGCAACTCCTGGGTCTCCTGCCGGTTGGCTTTGCCTGTAAATTTGTCCATCGATTCTTTCTTGATACATTCTAACCACCTGCCTATAGTATCGGCGTTGTGATCTCTTAATTCGGAGAAGTAGCGGCTCTACCTGGAGTGACTCTCTGATCACCTAGCAAGATAGACAATCTATCGTGTAACGTTATTTAAGTTACCATCACATATTGATATTTAAAGAGGGAATGAAGACCTTTTACTATATATATTTTAACATAACAAAAAGGGAGGAAATCATATGATTCGAGATGTTATACCAGTTGTAAAGTAAGTCATAGAAACTACTATGAAAAACTCTGAATCTATTCTTAAGAACAATCCTTAAAATACCGTATTTACAAGACAACAGAAAATGTGGAAAAGGCGATAACTTCAGAAGTTCAATAGTGTAATGTTTGTATCTAGCTGAAGGAATCAACATTTAAATTACTGCAGTCTCAGTACAAAATACGAGTACAGCGTTAGTGAATGCCCCTTAGTAAAATAGCTTCAATCTAAAATGACTTTCGGAGTTGTGGTGAGGATACTAATTAGATACGATAGTTGCTTCTATCGTATATATGTCCCATGTAGTTGTGTTAAAACAGACAACGGATTAAGTCTACTGCTTAGCAGTAAATCAGTCTAACAATTAGTTTAGATCAGAACACAGAGCCGAATTTCTTCTATAAGAAATAAGAAATAAGGAAATAAGTAAAATAAGTTAAAAAGAAATTGCAAAAATAAGATTTTAAATACACATAGATGGAAGGTAAAGCATATATATATATATATATATATATATATATATATATATATATATATATATGCTTTACTTTTAAATACACATAGATGTATGTGTATTTAAAATCTCATTTTTGCAATTTCTTTTTAACTTATTTTACTTATTTCCTTATTTCTTATTTCTTATAGAAGAAATTCGGCTCTGTGTTCTGATCTAAACTAATTGTTCGACTGATTTACTGCTAAGCAGTAGACTTAATCCGTTGTCTGTTTTAACACAACTACATGGGACATATATACGATAGAAGCAAATATATATATATATATATATATATATATATATATATATATATATATATATATATATATATATATTTATATATATATATATATATATATATATATATATATATATATATATATATATATATA
>OZ024745.1:128368433-128370933 GCA_964016885.1 Eledone cirrhosa
CACATTGCAGAGTCTTTTGAGGAACCTCCCGCTCGAACCATCCAATAGAACGGCTACGTTGTAATAGGAAAAGAACGCCACGTCACCGTGATAGTTTCAAACATTTTGGAAATCGAAGTAGTTAGAAGCGTCTTAGAGGAATACTAAGCGTTGACGAGAGCAAAGATACTCACGAATAAGTCGATGGGTTTGCAGCTCGGTATATAGAGAGGCAAACCCATTGTTGCTTTTGTTGTTGTTGGGCTGTGAATTGGCAGTATCGGTAGAGAGTCGGACACCATGCTTTGCAGCATAGAGTTACGGTTCTTTACGGTCTGAGTTCAAATTCCGCGGAGGTTAGCTTTGCCTTTCACCTTTACGGGGTCTATACATAAATTACCGGTAATGCACTGGGGTCGATATAATCGACTCCCCCCCCCCCCAATTACTGGCCTTGTGCCTATATAAGAAACCATTATTATCATCATTATTATGATTAAGCCATGCTTTCTAGCATAGTTACGTCCCTTTACAGTCTGAGTTCAAATCCCGCCGAGGTTAACTTTACCTTTCATCCTTACGGTGTCGATAAAATAGAGTACCAGTAATGTACTGGGTACTTGCTGGCCTTGTGCCTAAAGTAGAAACAATTATTATGATTAAATGTATAAATTATTGTACAATTTCTTCTTAATTCTACTGCCAAATGAGAATATAAAGTTATTCAGAATAAGAACTTCGTCGTGTTATCTATAATTGTGTTTGTATATTTACAAAACAATTACAGCCAATAATTAATTATTGTCTATATTGGGAAGAGAAAGACAAAGAAACAAAACTGTATAAGAAACAAATTAAAATTTAGAGCAATAATTTGTTTTAAATCCTCTAATTAGTACTATTGTATTCCATTGATGCTTAAAGACTTTGTCATACAGTGTGTATAAGAAAATGATGTCTTATTTTTTGTGTTTCTTCTTATTTGCAGGAGTGTGTGTATTGGATTATATTTGCTAGGCTGGCTACAAGGGTGTAAGATTGTAAATATATTGAAATGCAGTGAATTAGTGCATATCAGGGAAGAAGGAAAATATTATCTTTATGAAAACAACATTAAAATATTAAGAAATGAAGACGTATAGAAATTGATGGAGTCATTTGAGGGAGTTCTAATCATTATGATATTCAAATGTATTTATATAGATGTGTGTGTGTGTGTGTTTGTGTATACATACATATATATACTTATATATGTGTGTGTGTGTATGTATATATATATATATATATGTATATATATATGTTTGCTCCGAAATCAATAGACGTGTTTGTGGAACCTGCGAATCCAGAGTCAGGTTAGATCCACACACAGATCGCACCTCGAGTTGTTCGTCGGGGAAACAATTGTAATACGTAATAAATTGAGTTCCGATGCATCATTGATTTTTCGTTTTCCATTCTCTCTCTCTCTCTCTCTCTCTCTCTCTCTCTCTCTATATATATATATATATATATATATATATATATATATATATATATATATATATATATATATATATATATATATAAGAAAAGATGTACATAAACATGCCAAAATGTTGGCATGTTTATGTACATTTTCCTTCTAACTTTGATTTTGTATGGTTGGCTATATGTCTAATCAATTTATACAGGCTATTAGAAATACTAGGTAAATCATCTGTGGCTGTTGATCGCGGATAAAATAACTATCATTTATTTATCTATTGTTACTTCATAGGTACATTTTAAACTTATAGCCTCATTTAATTGATTTTTTTTTTGTGTGGTTAATTATGCTGATTGGGAGAAGAAATAGTGTATGATTCTATGGACTTACTTTCTTACTTTAGATAACAATCAGTAGATTACAAATCAACTAACTCTTTTTATATATATATATATATATATATATATATATATATATATATATATATATATATATATTTATAAATATATATATATATATATACCAAAATAGAAGTCATATATCATCAAAACAGAGGAGAAGATATGTTAGATGCCTTAAACAAAGCAAAGTGTGCTCAGTGCGTAAAGATGCAAAATTAAATATTAAAGTGGTTATCCCATTTGTGACAGCATTGGACATAACCAAACTTTCTCTGAAGAATCTAAATCTCGCTTATTCCTTCCATAGAATTATCGTCTGTACCCATGGAAGGAATAAATATTGTTTTTAAAGTCTTCTTTTCTCCACCATATGCTTCAGCTTAAATATATATATTTTTCCAGTTTCCTTCTCAACAAGGAAGATGAAAAAAACTTGCCTCAACTTAAGTTTAAATCTTTAATTTTTAGGTTTTAATTCTTATTAATTGTAATACTCAATATTTGATAAGATGAATTTTACTAATACATCGAAACCGGTTATACTTTATATACATTATAAAACTCTTTTTTTTAAGAATTGTCCCTCTCATGTTTTCAATAATGTCACTTTGACGAATCAAAGAAAGGAAGAAAAGGGAAAACAGACCCTTAAATC
>OZ024745.1:128375933-128390933 GCA_964016885.1 Eledone cirrhosa
CGTGAGGAATGTCGTGATTGAGTAAACTTATTTTCAAAAGTGATCCAGATAACTTGTATGTTTTTTGGCGTTGGGTTTCATTCATTTCTCAGGAAGATTAATGAAGTAATTTACTCAAACGAATGTAATTAGCACAGAGTGACGTAATTAGCTGAAAACGTTCAGTTTATAGAAAAGGGGAAAATGTGATTGCCTAGCTTCATGTTATTCATAAGTGATTATGTAGTGTTTGTTACATGAACTGGGTTAAACCGAGAATCAGTACACTTAACCTAACCTTTACAATAATAATAATTTCTAAGATTGACAAAAGGCCAAACATTTTGTGGGAGAAGTATTGTCGTTTAAATTAATTCTAGTCTTTGACTGATGAAAGCGTATTGGCCTTGTGGTTAGTGTGTTTATTTCACATCCGTAATGCCGTGAGTTCACTCCAGATCGAGTTACGTATTTTGCTCTCCCACAAGGCACTTCATTACAAGCTGTTCCTGTTCCCACGGCTGAAAAGATTAATACTAGCATTAGCTGCTTAATCTTGAGACGGACCGGTGCTCTCACTGGCTTAATACCACATAAATCCGTCCAAACATTCGATCAAGTGAGCCTCCAAGACTGTAACTTAAACTGTAAATGGACTGCTACTTATGTCATTGAATTAGGAAGGCGGAAAGATAAAGTCGATGACAATGAGGTTTTAATTCAGAATGTAAAAGACGTAACTAAAATACCACAAGTTAATTTATCCATCGCCCTATTTCAGACGTAACTCGAATATGACCTGGTTACAAAAAAGAATTTCGTTGTTATGAATCATACCTTCTCTCTTGTTTTATCTGCCCAAATATCTTGAGTAGACACGGACAGTCAACCAACGCACCATTGTTTCATCGGAACATCAAGGATATGTCAGCTTAACGATGAGATGGATGAATATACTTATCACGTAGAAAGCAAACTTTATCTAGTTTGTCAGAACATCTTCATGATGTATGTCCAGCTATTATATAGATCCAACACTGCTATATTTTAAGTCACTGCCTCCTTACTGACCGATATATATTCATCAGAGGAAAGGAAGAGTCGACTTCAGTGAAATTTTATTTCAGAATATAAATAGATTTTGATGAGTGTCGAAAGGTGAAGAACAAGATGGCTCAGTGCTCACCTAGCTATACATACGATAATAAGTACTATGTGTTGGTGCACGGGAAAAGTAAAGCATATATTACTCTATTACTTTATTACGTGTTCCCGCCGACAGGCTGAGGCCATGCTGGGGCACCACCATTGACCGGGTGAAATTCTACGTTAAAATTTCACAATGTTTGTAGTTCGGAGAGGAGTAAGTTTTTCCAGGTTGAATAATCAAAATAAATTACGAGAGTGCGAAATCCTCAGAGTACACCAATAACTCAATGGATGTTAGGAACTTCACTACCGCCATCGTTTTCTTTCTGTTACAACGACTTTTCGTCGAATGACCTTCCACCGAACGACTTATCCTCGAAACTAATTATCGTCACGGCGAATATAGTATTCAAAGAATAGTTTTGTAAATATTTTATTTTGAAGATCAATCTATTTATTGTCAATAGTCATGTAATTTATGGTTTATTGCCGGCTCACCAACAAAATGATATTACGATACAGTGAACTTTGAAATTAGATATGAGTTAATGATAGTTCAGCACGATGACTAGATAAAGATGAAATGCCGAAGCACAGTCCAAAATATAATATTCACCAAAAGCGTTAATGGTGTCTGTTTGGTGGTCCAGCGCTACCATCATCTCCTATTGCATTATGACCTATCCAATCGATTTCAGTGAATATATACTCCCACCAATTGGACGAATTAATGAGGAAGTTTGCGTTTAAACAGCCGAGATTGTTCAATAGAGTCAGGCCAATCCTTTTGCAAAACAATGCTCGACCATATGTCACAGAAACAACGCTGCTCAAACTACATTAGCTGGACTTGGAAACTCTCTGTCACCCATTATATTCACCAGACCTTGCACCAACTGACTATCACGTCTTAAAGGCATTGGACCACTTCTTGCAAGGAAAAACATTCAATTCTCAAGAAGTTGCGAAAACAGCCTTTCACAGTTTCATTCATTGCCTCTCGCCCTCCAGGTTTCTCTGCTACCCTCATAAACAAGTTAACGTTAAGATGACCAACGTGTGTTGATAGCTTAAGCATATACTATGTTTAATTGCACTGCTTCTTTTTTGAAATAACATAAACTAAACTTTCAATTCGAAATCGGACATTTCATACTTAATGACCTGATAATTAACTACTATATGGGATTGGAACAAATAAACATTTTTAGTTCTCTTACTGATTGTTTTTACATTAAATTTTTATTGGTAATTCTATTTTTGTTTTAAATTTAAAATTATTCTATATTTAAAATTATTTCGTACTTAAAACTATTATATAATTATTACATAATTATTCCCATGGCAAATAGATTCAATGAAAAATTCAGTTTGATAAAAAGTCACTTTATGTCACTCGATAAAAGTCGTTTTGATAAAACGTTGTACAATAATAAATAGTTCGATAAAAAAAAAAGTTTTTGTCACGTTGTTTTTCGTATATGGAATTAATTTTTTTATTTTTGTAAAATCAGTATTAGGGAAAGAAAAGCTAAATCATGCATGTATGTGAATAATGTATATGGGAATTTTAGAGTAAGATAATGTGGTCTTCATGATGAAGAACATTGTCTTGTACTAGTTTGTGAAATTGAGTATGGTTGGAATAGGTAATAAGAATAAAACTCATACTTGTGAGTGGGGACCATACACAACTTGAGTGTTTATAATGATAGAGAATCTGTCTTAGTAGTTATGGGAAAATGGTGGATTAATTCAGTCGTTATATTTAGCAGTTTTATGCAGCTGTCGGTTTTAATCACTTAATTTCAGCTTTATTTAACAGTTAATTTGGTAGGTTATTTTCGTAGTCTAATTCAGGTTTTGATTAAGAGATAAATGGACATTTTAAATGGAAGCTTATTTTAGTAGATTAATTTAGAAATATTTAAAAGTGTTGTTGTTGTTGTTATGTCTTAACCCCCGCGTCACCTCGCCTTATTTCGGACATAGTATATCTGAGAGTAAATTACTCAGTATGCTCTTCCTCTTTTATTTGATGTAGATTTGGTTTCTATTTCTAGCAGGTCGAGCGATCACTTAAATGTTTCTACCTGAATTATGTTGTTTGTTTATCTTATAGCTCAGTCCTGATTTAGCAGGATTGTGATATATATGTAGTCGGTTTAACTTTGTGTCACCTGTTTCACTTGCCTATGACAAGCTCGCTGTTTGCTTTGGTGGGGGGAGGAGGTCTTTTCTGCAACATAATATATCTAAGATTACATTATACAATATGTCAGGGGTGGTTAAACTACGGCCCCCGGGCCAAATGCGGTCCACCACAGAGTTTTGTGTGGCCCGTGGAAGCATTCGGCGAATTAATAAAAAAAAAATTAAAATCAACAAATTTTCGTTTAGCAGAAACCAGATCTAGTTAAGTTTTTTGTACCAGAGAGAACAGAGAGACAGAGGGCAGAAGTGACCATTTTATTTCAAATAAAAGGTACAACATAACAACTGTGCATGCGCAACTGTTGACATCCGCAGCTGGTTTCCACAACAACGCCATGACATAATTTCTTCTGACCGTAATAATGATTTCTGCTAAAAAGTGTAAAATTGACTAAGAATGTCGAGTATTCCAAGAAAATTGGCTATACAGAAGTATTTCTTTACCAGTGCCGAGAACAAAGTATGCTTGCTGTGTCAAGAGACCATTTCTGTGTTCAAAGAGTAAATTTAAAGCGACACCACCAAACAAAACACGAGGGTTTTGGTCTCAACAGGTCCGATGAAGAACGGAGGAGAAAGGCAATAGATTTCGTAACAAAACTGAACAAGCAAAAAACTATGTTTACAAAATTATCGTCGCATCATGAGAATGCCAAATCACACGGTGCCAATTAAAAATGGACATATTAAATATGTCCATTTTTAACTGGCACGGTGTGATTTGAATGAGATTTTCCTGGTATTTTTAGCGAATCAGGCAACCACATATAGGCTCCTGAGATATATATTGCTGTACTGGTGGTGTTATTATTGTTAAACACTAAACCGGACCTAATAGATCAAACCTATGATCAAAAGTGTGCGAACCATGATCTGTCCTTCATTTATTCAAATAGTTTCAACAATTATAGTATCCAGACCTACATTTTCAAATGTGTCGTTTTTTTAAGACAGTAAAGTGGAATTTGAAAAGCATTCGCTGCTCTTTCAATCATGTCGGCAGGAAAGTTAAGGTGTTGCTTTGAACAATATCATTCAACATTTGCCTCCAGGAGGTTTTTATGGGGCGATATAAATTCTGAGTAGAAATTTATAAGAAAACAATTAGTAGTTCAGTATCGCGGTTTAGTATTTTCTTTAGTATGATGGTTTACCAAACTACAATTTGCTGATTCTTTCAGTTCAAGTTAGACTTTAGTTCGGTAATTTTCACTGTGGTAGACAAAAATAAACAAACTAAAATAATAAGGTTCCTCACGGGAGTATGAGGGATAAACATATTAGAATGATGGTAACAGGGAAATTGTGACATTCATGATTTTTTCAACGAACATTCTGTAGCTTCTACATGAAGCCTACCATGTCCTACGATCGCCTGTGAACACATGCGATAATCTAACACCGCCTACGCTGTGCCGGATTTCATATAGCGCAAAGCGGGCAACTTCCCTGGACGCCCTGCAACGAGAGGTCCCACCAGTGAAGACCGTAACAATTTATTTGTGCCCTCTGCTAGACTTTTTAGTTTTAGGATGGCTAGATTTTTTTAATTTAATACCTGTATGTATAACTTTTCAATTCCAATTACTTACGCCAAGCTAACTTTGATATGTAAAATTGGTGGTGGTGTGTGTGGGGGGGGGGTGTATATTCTAATTTTTAGTGTATAAGCCACCCCGTCAAATCTCAAACTACTCTGGGGTCCCCCCAAGGTTTAAATCGGGTCCGGAACACATGCGATAATCTAAGACCACCTACGAGCTCCAAAGAATTCCAATGCCCAAATATCACTACACGAAAACGTCATATTTGATTCGATGACATACTGAAAATGTCATCACCATTTATGATGAGAAGGTTAGTATGAAATATCAGTTCATTGTTCTTTAACATCCGGGAATTCATTGTACACACGTATGACGTCAAATCAACAAAATATGTCAGATGAGTCACACCTAGTGACTGTGGACAATAAAAAAAAAAAAGTCAGTAGCAGTATTAGCAGTTCTAGTATTTATACTATATCTGTTTCAACAAACTTTTATATATATCTATAGAAGATAAGAGAGGATGTACTGATTGACGTATGCACAAATATTGTCAATAATTGTTTCTACTTTTGGCACAACGCCAGCAAATTACCCCCAGTGCATTACTTGTACTTTATTTTATCGACCCCGTAAGGATGAAAGGCAAGGTTAACCTCGGTGGGATTTAAACTCAAATCGTAAAGGGGCGTAACTCTATGCTGCAAAGCCCCTCTTAATTGTAAATACACTTCGTCGAGAAGAAGAAGAAGAAGAAGAAGAAGAAGAAGAAGAAGAAGAAGAAGAAGAAGAAGAAGAAGAAGAAGAAGAAGAAGAAAATAGCTCATTGCATTATATTAATTAGATATAAAACAAGGGCGGTGAATTGGCAGAATCGCTATAGCGTCGGACCAAATGCAAAATGCATGCTTCGTGGCATAGAATTATGGCCCTTTACGTTCTGATTTCAAATCCCGCCGAGGTTAGCTTTGCCTTTCACTCTTACGGAGTCTATACATAAATTACCAGTAATGCACTGGGTCGATTTAATCGACTTGCCCCTCCCCCCAAAAAATTGTTAACCTTGTGCCTAAATCAGAAATTATTAATTAAATATAATACAGTGTGTTGAAAAATCTTGGTTAACTTAGATTATCCAAACGTTTATTATAAAAACACCCTCTAGCGGTGTTTAAAATCTAACTCAATTAATTACTCATTCAGCCAAGAGCCTTGTTTCAGGGGGGTACCAGGGGACAATTCCACACACACGTGCGTTCCGCCACATATTTACACATTCAGCCTCCGCTCGTGAATCGTGGTTGTCTCCCTTTCCCGCTTAGTGACGCTATGATACTTCCTCAGTCAAAAGACTGCTGGAATTTCAAATTTGGCGGTCATTCGATGCGTGAAGGAGCAGCTTAGCAGACACGATTTTTAACTGCGGTAAGAATTTTTTCTTATATCAAAGTTTAATGGGCTTCCACTGAAGATTTATAAGTACCCACCTAAATATATTCTTACATGAATATATGTTAGGCTTCTACATAAACTGGAAACATTCTCCCAATTTGTAGAAAACTTATAATGAAACAATTGTTTGGAAAGAGAGATATATTTTAACTTTAATTATATCTCATAAAATAATACAACTGGCTTTCCACAAAATACATATAGTTAGCACCCCAAACACTTAAATTGGGTTTATACTAACATATAACCTAATGTTTGTTGAGTGAGATGGTTACCAGTCGGAGTTTAGCTTTAAGCTATCTCTGTTATTGTATTAAATAAATATATATATATATGCTGAAAAATAAATATATATATATATATATATATTTATTGGTGTGTAACGTTTAGTAATCAAGGAAACTGTCGGTTCCAGAGTCGGGTCAGATCGATACCGATCGTACCAATGAGCTAGCTAATCGATCGCGAAACGCGCGTCACACGGGAATAAATATAATGATGCTATATTGATACCTCATCCCTGCTCCTTATTTATTATTATTCTTATATACATATAGATATAAACACATATATATATATATATATATATATATATATATATATATATATAACGGAGGAAGTATGGTAAGCAACCGGATGGACCATAACGCAACACAGTACTCAATGCTAAAAGGGTAGTAGAGTAGGTAATAGGAAAATGTTTAACCCCAACGGCAGAGCTCAAACCGTTTCGACGGAAATAGCCGTCGAAACGGCTTGAGCTCTGCCGTCGAGGTTAAACATTTTCCCATATATATATAGGAACGAGTAGGACCCCGACGGCTGAGCTCAAGCCGTTTCGACGGCTAATTCAGGACTAAGATTTTAGTCCAGAATTAGCCGTCGAAACGGCTTGATCTCAGCCGTCGGGGTCCTACTCGTTCCTATTACCCATTCTACTACCCTAAGTATTGAGTACTTTGGTGCGTTATGGTCCACCTTGTTCCTTACCACATTTCCTTCTATATATATATATATATATATATATATATATATATATATATATATATATATATATATATATATATATATATATATATATATATATATATATCATATGTAACCCATGTGCAACCACGCAGTATTCATTCTTCTCATGTTTTTTATATATATTTTCCCCAGCTGCGTTTGTCTGTTTCTCTCTTACTGCTTCCCCCCTCTCTCTGTTTCTCTCACCTTCTTTCGCCCACTCTGTCAGTTACACTTTCTCTCGACTGGCCTCTTCCTCGCACTTCCACTCACTCACTCTCTGCTTCTCCCCTTCTCACTTCCTCCCGTTTGGCCTGAAGTGGGGGTCCTTTCTTGCTCACACCTCAGTCGTGTCGCGCGGTCTGTTGTCTCTCGCTCATGAAATCCACACAGCTTAAGCTGATCGGACTCTCATGTGCTTGTTTTTTCCTATCTTTGCGTTGCTATCCTTCTATGTTTGTTTACTTATCTCGCTCGCTTTATTTAGCTATTGCTCGCGCCAACTGGAGGTATATGATTTTTAAAGCGATGAAATACCAATGAAGGTTGGAAAATCACTGATGAAGGACTATTTTTATCATATGTAACCCATGTGCAACCACGCAGTATTCATTCTTCTCATGTTTTTTATATATATATATATATATGTTTATAAATATATATAAATATATATATATATATATGGATTTATATATACATTAATCTATCCGCTTGCGTTCACCTGCCGCTTCTAACACAGACTCCTCATCTTATCCTCCCACGCTCTTTCTCGATCACCTCACTCTATAGGACGTCACTGCTATCACCATCACTAACACCACCACTAACAGCAACACTTACACCAACACTAACAACAACATCACCACCACCACTACCATCGCCACCACCACTACCACTACCATTACCACCACCACCACTACCACCACCACCACCACTACCACCACCACTACCACCACTACCACCCCCACCACCACTACCGCCACCACCACCACCACCACTACCACTACCACGACCACCATCACCACCGCCACTACCACTACCACCACCACCACCACTACCATTACCACCACCACCATCACCACCGCCACTACCACTACCACCACCACCACCACTACCGCTACCATTACCACCACCACCACTACCACCACCACTACCACCACTAACACCCCCATCACCACTACCACCACCACCACCACCACTACCACTACCACCACCACCATCACCACCGCCACTACCACTACCACCACCACTACCACTACCATTACCACCACCACCACTACCACCACCACCACCAACAACAACACCACCACTACCACCACTACCACCCCCACCACTACCACCCCCACCACCACTACCAGCCCCACCACCACTACCATCGCCACCACCACTACCACTACCATTACCACCACCACCACTACCACCACCAACAACACCAACACTACCACCACCACCACCACTACCACCACGACTACCACCACCATCACCACCATCACCACTACCACCACCACCACTACCACCCCCACCACCACTACCACCACCGCCACCACCACTACCACCACCACTACCACCCCCACCACCACTACCACCACCACCACCACTACCACCACCACTACCACCACCACTACCACCACCACCACCACCACCACCACTACCTCCACCACTACCACCACCACCACCACCACCACCACCACCACCACCACTACCACCACCACTACCACCACCACTACCACCACCACCACTACCACCACCACTACCTCCACCACTACCACCACCACCACCACCACCACCACCACCTCCACCACTACCACCACCACCACCACCACCACTACCACCACCACTACCACCACCACTACCACCACCACCACTACCCCCACCACTACCACCACCACCACCACCACCACTACCACCACCACTACCACCACCACTACCTCCACCACTACCACCACCACCACCACCACCACCACCACCACCACCACCACCACCACCACCACCACCACCACTACCACTACCGCCACCACCACCACCATCAGACAAACATAAACACTGACATCGCCAAACGTTCCGGTCGTTTTGCTTTTTAAACTATTTTGCTTCCTTTCGTTCTTTTTCTTCTGTTTTCTTATATATACATACACATACACACACACACACACAGACACACACACACACACACACACACACACACACACACACACACACATATATCTATCTATCTATCTATCTATCTATCTATCTATCTATCTATCTATCTATCTATCTATCTATCTACCAGAAATGGGCCAAGTGTAAGCTGTCCCTAAAAGGCCGGGCGGAGGTGGCGAACATTTACATAGCGTCCGTCACTTACTACCGCCTGACTGTCGTGCCTTGCCCTAAGGAAACACTCACCACCATGGAACGCATGCTCTTCCAATTTCTTTGGAAGAAGCGTCCTCCTATGGTGAGAAGATCCATCTGCTGCCAACAACCTTCGAAAGGAGGGCTGGGGATGCCGTGGTTGATAATGCGTAGGCACGCATTAAGGCTACGGCACCTACAGGTATTCCTCACTGGTCAACCGGTGTGGGCTCCGTTCGTGAAACGAGCCTTTCCGAGACTCGTCTCACTCACCGAGCTACAGTCCTGGGTCAAGCAAAGATCCGGAAAACTGGGAGACTGGCACACTGAGTGTGCTCAGGCGCTCAGGGCTCTCTGGCAAGCGGGCCGGGCCATCGGTGGAGAATCCACCTCATCATTCTATAGAGGGCTGGTGGCTAGCAGGGGCGATGACACCCTTGGAGAGTCGCTGGACATGGAAGAAGACGAACTGGCCAGCCTGTTCGGTAGGACTTTCGGCCCAGGACCAATGGACAACTTCCAGAAGTCACTGGCCTGGCAGTGCTACCGAGGGGCTCTACCCGTTCGAGAGAGGCTCTACAGACACGGGCGCCCGGGCAGGGATCCCTCAAAAAAGATTTGCCCTAGATGCGTGCGTCACGAAGAAACCGTGGCGCACGCATTGGTGCAATGTCCGGGCGTGGCTGATCTGTGGGGCTACGCCGAACAACTGCTGTCGCGGGTGGCGCCGATTAAATTGACCGCCGAGTCCGTGATGACAATCAAACCGCCTCCCCTCTTCACAAAGGAAGCAAAGGCGGTTTTTCTGTGCGTAATAGCCATGTTGAAAGAGGTTGTTTGGTGGACACGATTGAAAGGTCTGAGGTCAGGCAACTTCCTCTCTGGCCATAGTCTGGTCTACTTCTTCCGATATCACTTCGGAAGAAGGATAAGAATGGAGAGAGAGGTGCTTGGCCACAGGCAGTTTTATGAAAGGTGGGTGATAGTGGCGAGAATGGCTCGTGTAAATGGGCCTTCTCTGTATACCATCCTGTAGGTAAAGAAGTAAAGGAGAGGGGAACACCTTCTCCATGTGCTCCCCGGGCAAAGGATTGCACACTTTTTCGGGGGTGTGTGCAACCCCCATCACGTCCCCTCCCTTTTGAGGTTATTTTCGATTATTTTCATGTTACACCCTTTTTACTCGATTATATGTAAACTCCCCCTTTGTATTTGTCCCTTCTTTTTATGCCTTTATGGTAAATAAAGAAATCTATCTATCTATATATATAATATATATATAATATATATATATGTATAATATAAATACACACACACATACACACACACATATATATACATACATACATATATCTTTTATGTATCTCTTTTCACCTTTGAAGTGTTTTCGTATCGTTTTTTTTTTTTATTTTGTTTTTGTTTTGTTTTTTGTCATTCTTTTATTTATTATTTTTATTATTTGTTATTTTCTCCTAAAAATAACTCAGAATTCACCGAGGTTATTCGGTGCAAAGTTAGCAGGCCCCACTCCCCTCCCTTCACTAATCGCTGTGTTTCTATTTTTTTTTTCTCATTCCTGCTGTGTTAGGCCTTTTTCTATCTACCTCGCACTGATACATATATACTGTATATACATTTTATATTATCTGTCTATTTGTCTATATAAGATATATGTCACTTTATCTGTCTGTTTACCTATTTATCTGTAGCTTGTCTGTCTCTCACTCCTTCTTTCTCTCTCTCTCTCTCTCCCTCTCTCTCTCTCTCTCCCTCAGTCTTCTCTGTCTTTTACTCTCTCTCTCTCTCTCTCTCACACACACTCTCTCACTCTCTCTCTCTATCTCTCTCTCACTCGTTTCGCCGACGCACTTTTTACAGTCTATCTGTTTATCTTATTTTTCCCTTCTCTCTCTTTTACGTTACTTTCTCCATCTGCACGCACACACACACAAATATATATACATATATATAAATATATATATATATATATATATATATATATATATATATATATATATATATATGTATATATATTTCGTTTCTGAATTTCTGGTGCGTGTTTTTCTTATTTGCAACATGACCCTCCCAATGTATAACAATATATATATATATATATATATATATGTAGGTAAGTTATTCCGGGTTGAATCGGAGGTAACCACAGTAAGTAAGGTACTCAATACGTAGCAGAGTATAAAAGTTTTAATGTAGATGAGTTTCTACAGGACTAGAACTGTTTCATTCTTTAAAATGATTTCTAAAGAATGAAACAGTTCTCGTCTTGTAGAATCTCATCTATATTAAATATATATATATATATATATATATATATATTGGTGTGTGTGTGTGTGTGTGTGTGTGTGTAGGAGGTGAGTTTTATTGTAGTACAATAAAGCAAGGCAGATATCGGCTAAGTAGCACTCTACAGTTTGTAGGACTGGAGTATAAATAATATAAGATCAAAAGATGGTTAAAAGATTTCCAAATGCGCATAATAAAATACATGGAACTCTTTTAACCATCTGTTGATGTTATATTATATATATATATATATATATATATATATATATATATATATATATATATATATATATATATATACGAGATTGTGTGTGTGTGTGTGTTAGGTGATAATAGTCAAAATAAGTAACACCATAATTCAACTTAGTAGTCCATGATTGGCAGTGTCGGTAGAGGGTCGGACGCCATGCTTTGACGCATAGAGTTACGGCCCTTGCCATTCTGAGTTCAAATCCCGCCGAGGTTAACTTTGCCTTTCATGCTTACGGGGTCGATAAAATAAAGTACCAGTAATGTACTGTGTATTGCTGGCCTTGTGCCAAAAGGTAGAAACAATTATTATAGGAGATGGAATTTGAACTGTTCCGATGCCAAGGAACCGTCGAAATGGTTTAAGACTGACCATCAGACATCTTATTTTATATATATATTTGTGTGTGTGTGTTTGTGTTTGTTTGTTTGTGTGTGTGTGTGTACAAACAGTACAGTATATGGATGCTATTCCGTGATGAGGAGATAGAATGATATATAATAAAGAGTTGACGGACCCAGCAGTTAGGTGTGTAACTATATATATATATATATATATATATATATATATATATATAAATATATATATATATATATATATAGGAAAAGGTATGACCCCGACAGCAGAGCTGAAGCCGTTTCGACGGCTATTTCTGGACAGAAATAGCCGTCGAAACGGCTTGAGCTCTGCCGTCGGGGTCATACTTTTTCCTATGAACAAATCGTCCTTATATATATATATATATATATAAGGACGATTTGTTATGTCTTCATTATGTTTATTGAGTAGTTACGCGCGTTTCGCTATTGATCAGCTCAAGGTTCGATCTGTATCGATCTAGCCCGACTCTGGAATCACAAGCTCGTCGGATCTCTACTGTGGTAATAACAGAATACTTAGTTCTACACTTCTTTACAGACTGGAAACTACGCATCGATTGTTCACTCGGGTAAACCTACAGTAACTACACGTTACATCCCCTAGATATCTATCTATCAATCTAGATATCTATGTGTGTGTGTGTGTGTGTGTGTGTGTGTGTGTGTGTGTGTGTATGTGTGTGTGTGTGTGTGTGCGTCTGTGTGTGTATCTGTGTGTGTGTCTCTGTGTGTGTGTGTGTGTGTGTGTGTGTGTGTGTGTGTGTGTGTGTGTGTGTGTGTGTGTGTGTGTGTGTGTGTGTGTGTGCGCGTGTGTGTGCGTGTGTGTGTGCGTGTGTGTGTGTGTGTGAGAGGAAAATTAAGAAGGAAAAATAACACTGGATAAAAATGTAACATAAATATATATATTAGTTTAACGCTTGGTATAAAAGGGAGTGGCATCTTGAGATTTCTGTCGTTAGTCTTTCATGTCAGAAGATAGGAGGAGAGAGGGAAAAAATGTTGTTTGGGAGAAAGAAGAACTAGAAAGGCGGAGGAGAGTAATAAAATAAAAAAAAACTGAAAAGTTAATAAACGGGGTCAGGATGATTCTTAGACAGTGTAAGGACCAAGTGTCGAGAAGGAATATGTGTGTGTGTGTGTGTGTATGTGTATTTCTGTATATGTGTGTGTACGTCTGTAATGTGGTACTTTAGGAACCCTCAGTGGTCATTTTTATCATTCCGCTCTCTCTTTCTCTATTTTGTATTTTACTAACGTTATGGTTTAATGGTTAAAGCGTTGGGCTTGCAATCGGAAGGTTGTGAGTTCGATTTTCTGACCGGCCGGAGGATGTGTTGTGTTCTTGAGCAAGACACTTTATTTTACCTTGTTCCAGTTTACTCAGCTGTAGAAATGAGTTACGACGTCACTGGTGCCAAACTGTATCGGCCATAGCCTTTGTATTGGACACAATTGGTGGCGTGGAGAGGAGAGACTGACTAGTATTGGCGACTGCTGGTCTTCCACAAAAAATATTGCCCGGAATTGTGCCTCGATGTGTGGGGGGACTTTCTAGGTGCAAACTCCATAGTCATTCGTGACCGAAGGGGGTCTTTATCCTAACTACAATATCAAAAAGTACCAGTAATATACTGGATTCGATCTTATCGACTATACTTTCTCATTTATGGATTCGTGAGTTTCTACGAATGTAAAATGAAATCATATTAATTTTCATTTCGTATTTTGTTTACGGAGACGATGATAGAAATGATGGGATGCTGTCGTAATTTACAGTATATAGTTCCTTTGCTTCAAATTATGACATGAACTTAGGCTAAAGACTTCTTCTACTTTACCGTTCTAGTTTAATGGTATCAACACCAGTATTTCACAAGAATCGATTCAGTTGACTATGCAGGTATGGTTCTTCTACAAATATTGGCCATGTGTTGACAGAAGAATGAAATCAATAATATAGCAAGAATATTTCACTGGAAGATACCTTTAACCTTTAGTCACCTTTAGAACCAGACATGTATTGGAATCAGTTCGATCTACTCATTGTCTTTTATACAAACGGTAAATGGCATAGAAGATATGAGAGTGTGCCAGGTTCCTTTCACTTTGTCTTTTATCCCTGAGGTACAGTATAATAATAATAGTAATAATTGTTTCTACTTTAGGCACAATGCCAGCAATTTGAAGGGAAAGGGAAAGTCGATTAGATCGATCCCAGTGCATTACTGGTACTTTATTTTATTGACCCTGTAAGGATGAAAGGCAAAGCTAACCTCGGCGGGATTTGAACTCAGAACGTAACTCTATGCTGCATTCCCGGCCTTAAAAAGATGGCGAAATGATCTTCCCGATAGCGTCAGCAGATAGCTGGGTCTGTCTTGCA